>CM076575.1:945530882-945975882 GCA_034641835.2 Pinus albicaulis
ACCATGCTCTTCAGTGCTACTTTTCCGAAGGAGATACAGGTAATGTTGAGAATTATTATCCAGTGGTTTGATGAAATCAATTAAAATGGTGCTTTGATTTGTCATGCATATATAGTATATACTATTTTGACGTATCGTAATCCACAATTTTCTGTGATATATATTAAGATATTATAGAGTATGCCCTAGTATTCCAACTCAACTTGTTTGCACTTTTTCAGATCCCCCTTCATCAATCCTATCATTTTATCATCTATTTTATTTATCCTCATATGTGATAAAAAATCTTACTGGATTCATCTAGGAATTTCTAAACATCACATTCTATTTTCATACAGAGGTTGGCTATGGATTTTCTTTCAAATTACATATTTTTGGAAGTTAAAAGGGTTGGTTCTAGCACAAATCTGATTGTACAAAGAATAGATTTTGTTCTTGAATCCGATAAACATAGCCATTTAATGGATCTTATTCATGGTCAGAAAGCTGAAGGTACTCATGAAAAGGTGAATGTGGTGAAAATTGTAGCAATTACAGTAATAAAGAGCTTCACTTACATGATTACATCTGCCTTGCTGAAATTCAGAGCTTGAAATTTAAAATTATGAAGTTTGAATTTTTTTTTTTTGTGCGATCAGTTTAGTATAGATAAATACTTACTTTAAATTTAAATTCCCTGCACGCAATAATTGTCACATGCTAGTGTAATTATAGTTGAAGTACTGTATATAAGCACTGCAACAATCTTTAAGCTTGGTCTTTGTGGAGACAAAGTGGTGAGCTGATGCATTAGAATATTGGCTATCGTCAAATGGGTTTCTTGCAACAAGTATAAATGGAGATAAATCTCAACAGGTAGGATGATATTTCATAATTTATGTTTTCAAATTCTGTGATTCACACTATATTTAGGAGTTATTCTCATGTTATTTAGAATTCAACTATGTTATAAATTTTGTTTTATTTTCCTGTTCTGCATGAGGTGGCAATGGTCTGGTTGATTTGGCTTCATGTATAATCTAATTACAATTTTTTTCTTTACTTGTAGTGTCAACAAATTATTACACAACTATATCCAAAATTGGTGTGATTATTCTTAGGTTTTGAATCTTGGGCACTTTTTCTTGTCCCAGTAACTGTTTTCCTCCTATCAATACATAATCTCTAGGCATCCTTTGCTTGTTTTGAAATATTGGTCATTAAAAGTTACACTTTTTGGTTTTTTTGTTCTCTGGTTAACATATTTGAGGGAAAGCCTCTAGGAATTTCCCATCATTTTGAAGATGGTACCCAGGGTAAACCCCCAAAATTTCAGAGCAGAATGCTAGGTCAAATACATTACAAAATACTCTTTATAGGCTCAATTTTTCACTTACAAAAATAGAAATAGAAATAGACCCTGGATGGGTAGGATAGCACTCCTCCCACAATTTCTTGTGCTAGACCCAATTGATGGTTACACTTGCCACCTATTTGATGCATTTTCTTACTAAGATAATCAATACCAAAACTGATATCATTGCAGGGATGAAAGAAAATTACATGACGTGTACTTTTCTCATTACTTTGTTAAGTCTATATGTATCTTAATATTAAAAATATCTATGGAAAAATAGAAACCTCAAATATATCAAAGATTTCCTCGCTGGATTCTTGTGATTGCAAACCATAAAAAGTTGAATAGGTAGACCGTGTTGCCTTATTTATAAAAAAATGGAATTTTCTTATTGATGTTGTTTCCAGAAACACACCTCAAGATCTATGGCTGAACCATATAACATAGATTTCCTTTGATTCAAGCGTCAGGTCTGACGAGTAACTCTCCCACCAAAATCAGCTATCACCTCGGTCTTGTACCCAACGTCATATGTTTTTGATATGTGCCATCCAGGTGGAAGAGACCTAGCAAGGTTGGAAATGGAAATATTTCACAAACAGTTCTCTGCAAACTTCTATGAGGTGCTAGGCTGCATGTGATATGCTTGATGCTAGTGAGCTCATTCCAACTTCTGTGGCTTCGAGTATATTTTTTATTAGGGACTAGATTTTTTGGCCTCATATCCCCTCTGTAGTTAGTCCAATAGAACCAGGGGTCACTTTTAACTAAATATTTCATTCTTTACATTTTACTAGGCAGTGTGACATTTTTCTGAGGTATTTCCAGGTTTCTGTTATCGTGCTTTGAAATATTTATCATCATATTTTATGTGAAGTCCTTGAACACAGATCTAGTAGACTAAAAAAGGTGCTTTTCTTTCATGATCTTGTTTTTGTTCCTTGAACGCATTTATTTGTCAAAGTAGTTGGAAAATGGTCAGTTGTTCAATTACTGTCACTTGTATTTAATGCTGTGCCTGACAAACCGAAGGTGTTGATTTTCACAAATGTTGTAGGAGCACGAACAATATCTCAGATATTTAAATACTGGAGCTGCACCTATTTTAGTTGCGAAAAATGTGGCTGCACATGGAATTGATATTGCACATGTGGTGCATGTAATTAAATTTTATTTGCCAAATGATCTCGATGACTATGTCGACCGCATAGGGCGTACAAGTCATATTGGTAAATCAGGGCTGGGAACTACCTTCTTTAATGAATGTAACCTTTCTATAGCAAGGGCATTGACTGAACTCATGCAAGAAGAAAACCAAGAGGTTCCATCATGGATATCAAATTATGCTTGAAGGTTTGCATATGGTGGTGGAGGTCGTAATCATCGATCTGGTTGAGGAAGATTCGGCAATTGTGATTATCGTAAAGATGTTAATAGGGGCAGTGGGGATCATCCTGGAGGGGCATATGGTAGCATGGGAAATTATTATGGTGCTTCAGTAGGATATGGTGGTGGTGGATATGGATGTGAGACTAGTGCAGGGGATTGACGTTATCCCTTCCCATGTGTTTTTAATCAACTGTCTATATGTTTAGCTGGGTAATATTCAACCCCATGTCTTTGTTGCCGCTTTTGGCTCGACAATCCATGTGGGTAGCTTTTGCGGCAAGGTAATTTTTCGGCTTCTGGCAAATAATATTGGGCTTTTCAACAGTCCATAGAGAGATATTTGACTCACTAATGCATCAATTGGTGTCCATAGTTTTCTGCTCTGTTTGCTTTTATTTTGCAAGGTGTATATTAGTAGGCAACCGGAAATTTACATGGAGTAAAATCCTAATTTGGTAGACATAGCTGAAAGTAGTACTAGATTACATTTGAGTTGTTGATTATTGTGCATACGTTGCTTTCATTTCTGACATTTGTGCATGAGATTACAGACTGAAAAATGGCCAATTTTTAATGCAAGGTGGCCATTTTATGATAGAGAGTCTATTAGTGTATTATCTTCCCGATTTATTCGGAAGCGAGCGAATTTTCTCATTGTTGATTTGGTTTTGGCTATATGAAAAAATTGTTGAGTAGACCTAGACATTTATAAATTGGACTCTCAATATCCCTCATTATGCTACTGTTTAGTATGATAAGCTAAACCGATGTTTACCTATTTTTTCTTGTATATATTTTCTTTTCTGTAAATCCACAATTTTCCACATCCACATCACGCACTATAATCTACATCATAAAAATAAAAATAAAATTCAAGGACTTCTATCGCGTTCATATTTATAATCGGATATATTTAGTCCTCGGATGATTGATTTGAGGTACAAAAGAGAATCTCTAATGTGAATCCTCTTGAATTTTTTTACATAAATGTTTGGATTCCTCACATAAAATATTTTGTATATTGAGTTTAAATAAATCAAAGTTGTCGAGAACTAGTGTTGAGCTGAAAGGTTTTCAAAGATTTTTTGTTTTTTATTGAAATATTAATTATTGTAAAGGTTCTTAACGTCTTCTTTTAATTTGCATAGATAGCTAGCATTTCCATTTTATCATACGAAAGTAGTTTCTACAGCATTATTGTATGAACTTACTAGATTAATTTGGAAGTAGTGCTAGATTAATTTGGAAGTAGTGCTTGATCTTACTAACCCTATTGGATTAAAAATAATTATTTTCATAGTTCAGTAAGCGTCAAGAATACAGGTTCTCCCTGTAATTCATTGCACAATGTATCCTTTTCTTTCATATCTGCTATCTTTTCTAGTCTCTTTGATAACAATCTATAATCTCGGATGATCAAGATGGTCTTCTTCATTATGTACTCATGAAGCTCAATGTTCCTTATTTTATTAACATCCCCCCTTTACCAATTGGTGCATGTTCTTTTTCCCTTATTTTCTTTGTTCTTGCAATCTAATTTATTTAGAACTTCAAAATTCCCTCAAAAAATGGTGGCTAAATTCAGTTTTTACTTTTTCCATGTATTTTTTATTGTTGCACTAATTATAGGTAGACCATGTATGTGAATTGGTATTTTTTGGTCTAAAATGCGGATGCAAATTAGAGTTTCATTTACTATCAATCTGGGTAAGTAAACTTCAAGGATCATCCAATATATATGGACTTAGAGACAAAATAAACTAAGCTAGGTGAAGAAATTCTAAAGCTCCCTTACAGGAGGTTTTTCATTAGGATCTCCAACACCTATTTAGTCATTTAACAAGATGAAATCTAAAGACATTGTGATAAGTGTAAGAAATATTAAGGTTCCCTTACAGTAGACTGTTCATTAATATTTCTAATCATCTTAATCAACAAAATATTTAAACTAATGAAATTAAAGCACTTAAACCTAATTTTGATTGATTGCATGAAATGTTAAATCTCTCTTATAAGAGCCTATTCATTTATATCCCAAGCATATAGATCAGAAACTTAAACTAATGAAATCAAACATTAAATAAAAAATTAGATTCATTGAAGGAAACATTATCACTTTCTTACGAAAGGTCATTCATTAATATTCCAAACATATGAACCTAATAATTTAATCTAATGAAATTCACAAACAAACATAAAATAAAAGCCTACTAAAATAAAAGTGTACTTGCTGGGCAATGGGGATCCTTCCAAGGATTCACATGCACATGAAAAGAAAATTCAAATGTAAAGGATCAAAGAAGCTCCGTCTTATTCATCATCAATTGAAAATTGCAATTGTAACCATTATATTGATTCTCCAATCTAACTTATCACTACCAACCTATAAGATACTAAAATTACAAATCAAGATTATGACTACAAATGAAGATTACAAATGAAGGAGATAACACTCCTATTTATACAAAAGCTATGATAACTAACTCATAAATGTAAATCCACTATTTCATCCTTTAACCCACATATTTTTCAACCAATGGTGACACATAACCCTATCCTCCATGATCTTCTCCATGAGGTCCATGATCTCCTCAAATTCGAATTTGAACATAGGGTGCCACATAAGGGTGCTTAAGAAGCTTCTTTTGTACCTACACATGTCAAAAACTCATTCTAATTGTTATTTATAAGTATAAACATATTATTTTCTAAAGTTTAACCACAAATCCACTTAAGAATTAATAAACTTCAGAAAATCATAGTTATAACCCAATGATGAGGTAAATGTAATGATGTGGAGGTGGAATGAAGGTGACATGAAGGTAATATGGAAGTAATGTGAAGGTATTGGTGAATAATGGAGTGAGAATAGGGACTATTTTGAGGCCCAACATACCCCCAAACTGAAGGTATTGCATGTACTCATGCAATCTATTACACTACTTTTTGATACTTGACCTTTGGCGTAAACTCTGCATGATATCATTTAATAAACTTTTGCAAAGTGTTTTTTGTGAACTGCAACTTGGTTGGTTCTTGTGTTTCAACCATATTTTGTTTGTTGCATTCAATTTTAATGTATTATCTTTGCATATTGATAATGTGATTTTTATTTCAGAATATTTTTGTTGGAATGCATCATGGTTGGTTCTTCTGTGACAACCATGATTGTGTTGGCATCCAATTATCTTTTTAGTACTTTTTGAAAAGCTATTTATATGCTCATGATGATGTAATAGTAAATATATTCTGAAAGTATGTGGGCTTTGAATGTGATATGAATGTTTTGAATGTTATATGAATGTGGCAAGATATGAATGTGAATGTATTTCCCCCCTCAACTTATGGTTTTGGAAATTTGACAAAATGACGAAAGGAAGTGAAGTTTTTCCAGAAATTATCATTGTAACTTTTCAAGGAATTAAATGGTTAAAAGTTAGAAAATATCATACCTTAACTTACCCTTTCAAAAATGGATGAGAGTTGTGCATGTGTGGCTGAAAAATTGTGTTCATAGTCTTCTTTACATGGTTGTGAAAAATGGCGGATGAAATCGAAAAAGTGAATATTTTATTGTTGTTGCATCTGTTGCTAAATCTGCTGCTGAATGCGGCTGAAAATATATAAGGCTTGGAAGGTATACAAAATTTAGAATTTACACCCCCCCCCCCCCAACCTTATTTATTGACTATAACTCAAGTGATTTACATCAAAAAATGAAAAATAATGAAAGTAATTATGCGTCCTCTGATACAAAATGATTGGTCTTCAAGTCTTCAACACTCATTGGCACAATTCTTGTCATGTGAATAAATGTTTCGGTGTCGAACATAACAGAAAATTTTTTACTTAGTTCCATTGATAGATGCCACTGGTCAACACGAGAGCTCCCATTTTTAATGTGGATGAGAGTCAAGATGCCCCGAACACATCTTTCTAAGTATGAATGAATTTGTTGTTGTCGATTACTTAGAAGATCCGATGAACAAGGGACATTGATGTATTCCCTTTGTTTATCAGCATGATAGCTTTCCCTTAAGGCATGCAAGCTTCAAGATGTTTTCAGAAATATATTTATTCTCAAGGACTATGGACTCAATGGTGTATGGAAGCAAGGTTTTATTTGCAAGTGTAGGAAAAAGGAAACTGAAAATGAATATGTAAAGTCAACCAAAAAGCTTGTAGATGAGATTTGTTGGTGGTATTGGTGGGTTATGATTGAAGAAAATGTAATGAAGTGTATGTGGTAATGGAAAATGGATAATGACTCTTGCTGGAAAAAAAAATGAATTATGGCTTGAATTTCTCAAATATAAAAAATTTGCTCTTTAATTCTAGACTGCCTGCTAAAATAGTTGAGTTTGACCAGCGTTGACCAGCTAGCTGTAGATGCCAAACAATTTTGGATAGGTATTTCACCATCCTTGTACATTTAGGAACAAACCCAACTCTTTGAATTTTTCTAATCTGTCATGCAACATGTCAAACTGTTAAGCTATTATAGGAAGTTGCAAGAACTTGTAATTTTTTAGAAACTTCGTTCATGTTCATGGACTAGTTCTTAATAATTTCTCATGAAATTAGTCTTTTGAAGACCAATTGTGCGCACAATTAGTTTCCTTAATGATCATTTGATTAACCTGTAACCTACTAAAAAAACTTGGCAAAAGTAAAATATAAGTGTTTTCAAGAAGACATGGCCATTTCCTTCATGATTTTTACACAAAAATTTCGTACCAAATAAAACAGATTATGAAAAATAAAAATGTTGAAATTAACTCAATTCATGATATTAGTATCAATCCATTCTTAAATAAATAACCATGAAAAGTAAATTTACTCCTTGTTTTTGTCAGCTAACTTTTGTGCATGGCGAAAAGCTTGGCATTAGAGATTTTTTGTGTCCTGCAGATTAGTATGTTATAAAGAATACAACAATAACTAATTCCTGTAATTCTCATGATTCTCTCAATTTGCATACCACCAAAGTTTTGTTTTATGCCAATATCCTTCACATAATTTATCATGCCAATATTCACCCTTTAAATCCTTCGAATCAATAACTGTCACAAAAGACATAATTTTTTTTTATTTATGTTGATTTTTTATTTTTTTATCAAAAATAATAAACAAATAAAAAGACACAATATTTTTATTTACTTAGTATTTATGTTGATTTTTTTATTTTAATTTTATGAAAAATAATAAATAAATAAAAAGACACAAAAATTTTGGTTATTTATGTTGTTTTTTTTTTAACCAACAAAACAAAACAAAATAATATTTTTTTTTATTTTTTTTTTATTTTTAGCAATAAATTGAAAATAAAAGAATGAGAGCATAATCGAAAATTGCCTTTCATGGTGATGGTCATATGCAATTTTAATGGGAACGTTTGAAAGGTTGAAAAGCTAGTGCCAGTGCAAAAACAATCTTCATTGTAGATAAGGGGTGCAATAAGTGATATATTCTTTGCTGGAGATGGTATGGAGCAAATCCAGCTACTGACAAGTTCCACAAAATTTCTCTCTAACAATCTCATTCTAGACTTTTCTTCCCGTGCCACCTGAAATTACCTTTTCATTTTTTTTTAGTTATGAATCCATCCTCACAGATGAGATTGACATCTTAGAGGGGGAGGATATTGGGCTGAAGATTGGAAAAAATAGGAAAAGCACACAATGTGAAGTCATGAAATATCGGTGCCCATCATCCACGTCAATATGCTTCCATTTCTCCACAGCTCTGCTCTTTCCTTTTCTCTCCAACTTTCTCAGGAGTAATGCACTCATACAATTTTCACCAACATGTATGACCCATTTCTTGTATAGAATACAAGTATTTCCGGTGCAAAGAAAAGTGGTTGTTTTTCAACCATAAATATTGTCGTTCCAATCCATCAAGTTGTTGCGGAGGTATGATAGGGATTTTCGAATATTCAATGATCTCATATGTGCTTCACAAGATCTTTGATGATGGCATTCCCACAATATGACTTGGACAGAGTCGCATCACATCCTCGAAAAAATGGATTAATTCGCAAATGGATAAGTGAGAAGAAATAAGAATAGGCATGCTATTCTGCCTCCCTATCAAATCTTCAACCAATACACTGCACGCATCGAACTATCAACTAGTGATCAAAGAATTTTATTTTAACTTGAACTCTTCCACCACCTGAAATAGTTGTTATTCAGTTGTGGAGGTAGTATGAATTCCGGTGTATATCTACTTCAGCTGGGATCACCCACTGTATACCAACCGTAGCGTAAAGGCTCTGACTAAATGTTGTACCCAAGTCATTCATTCACTGGATTTGTGTATGTTCCTTTTGGTCGAGGCATACAGCGCACCTTCTTTCTTTGAAGCTCCAGATTAATGGTTCCTACGAATATAGAAGATAGCGCTCATTCAATTCAAGCAAGCCTTTCAAATATCCAGGGTCTGCAAGTAAGGCTCTAAAACACTGGTACTATAAGAATTTGGAAGGCAGTCTTGGGAGGCGTAACAAGAAATGAGTTTGAATAGAAGCAGAAGAAACCAACTGGAATATCTATGCCGAGACATTGGACAGTAAATAATGAACAAAAAACAGTGAATAATAAGTAAACTATAGTTGAAACTCTTTACCACATCTTTTATGCAATGTTTGTTTTTTTTATGATCTCCATCTCCTTAATCCAATTGAAAAATGGTCTTGGTTGTGGATTTATTGCATATTTTTTTTATAGTTTAAGTTTTACTTGTCGAGAAAGAAGTCGATGGTTTTCACAACTTACCTAGAGGATATTCCAAGTCTAACAAGAAGAATTGGGTAAAGCAATAGGAAAAAGGTGCAAATAAGAGGGCAGTAATGGTTATCTCAGTACATGAGAAATTATGGCGCAGGAACAAGAGATTTAAATCGAGAAGCCAAAACTATAGAATGTGATAAAAAAAAATTGCAAAATCAAAAAATTGTATGTGCATTAACAATGCCATTGATTTATTTCAATATGCTGCGAAATTAGTTTGAACAAAAAATTAAATTGCTGCAGAAGATCGATATTGGAAGCTTGCAAATTTCTTATAATCAATAAAATGTGCAGATCAATCTTCCAGAGAGAGTATTTTTATTTGAAATAAATTGATAGATTTTCTGATCTTCCTGGTCGCATGAAGCACAGGAAGAGAGCATACTAATCTCTTGATTTTCTTTTATTTATGCATGTTAGCATGGATGGATAATAAACACAATCAATATTTGCGACAAAACCTCGCATTGTCTGTACTTTTCTCGGCAGCCCGTGGGGCGTTTAGACTCTCAGAAGACAAAGCTTTCCAATAATAAAGCTCTTGGCTTACCCGTGATACAGAAACAAGATATAGAAATGCGATGATGAAGTAAATCTTAATGTGCCACTGAATTTATTCATTTATTCATGATGATTTGTTTTTAGTTTTTTTTTTTTTTTTTTTTGAAAATAAGACTAAAAACTTCTGACGAGCTCATTTTATTTTCCTAATTTATTCTATCTAACTTTCTTGAAATATTTTTTTATTTCCTACGTAAAAGAATTCTTTCAATGAGGCCATCTACGAACAAGGGATTTGAAAATTCTCACATCAAGATTTAAAATTTTTACTTTATGATTTACAATTATTTGAGTAACTTGTCTTCTTGGTGCAAGGTTCTTTTGAAACCAGTCGTCAATATTATCCTTGCTCTCAAAGAAGTACATGTTTAACATCTTCAAATTTCTCATCCGTAGATGAATTAGTAAGAAATGGGGGCTTTAAAAAGTGAATTTAAAACTAATTAAGTATGAAAAGAAAGATCAGAAAGCTCAACTTAAACTCCTTTATGAAGATCCTACTGTCACCAGGT
Source organism: Pinus albicaulis (assembly GCA_034641835.2). Classification (NCBI taxonomy): domain Eukaryota; kingdom Viridiplantae; phylum Streptophyta; class Pinopsida; order Pinales; family Pinaceae; genus Pinus; species Pinus albicaulis. The sequence goes on from CM076575.1 coordinate 945,541,475, forward strand.
TTCACAAGTTAGTCCATAAAAATAAATTGCAATAAAAATTATTTCCTAAGTCTATCTCTAAATCATCCTCCCCGGAAACGACGCCAAAATGTTTGGTCTAAAATGTGAATGCAAATTAGAGTTTCATTTACTATCAATCAGGGTAAGTAAACTTGGAGGATCATCCAATATATATGGACTTAGAGACAAACTAAACTAAGCTAGGTGAAAAAATGCCAAAGCTCCCTTACAGGAGGTTTTTCATTAGGATCTCCAACACCTATTTAGTCATTTAAAAAAATGAAATCTAAAGACATTGTGATAAGTGTAAGAAATATTAAGGTTCCCTTATAGGAGAATATTCATTAATACTTCTAATCATATTAATCAACAAAATATTTAAACTAATGAAATTAAAGCACTTAAACCTAATTTTGATTGATTGTGTGAAATTTTAAAGCTCTCTTACAAGAGACTATCCATTTATATCCCAAGCATATAAATCTGAAACTTAAACTAATGAAATCAAACATTAAATAACAAATCAGATTCATTGAAGGAAACATTATTACTTTCTTATGAAAGGTGATTCATTAATATTCCAAACATATGAACCTAATAATTTAATCTAATGAAATTCACAAACAAACATAAAATAAAAGCCTACTAAAATAAAAGTGTACTTGCTAGGGAATTAGGATCCTTCCAAGGATTCACAAGCACATGAAAAGAAAAGTCAAATGTAGAGGATCAAATAAGCTCCATCTTATTCATCATCAATTGCAAATTGAAATTGCAACCATTACATTGGTTCTCCAATCTAACTTCTCACTACCAACCTATAAGATACTAAAATTACAAATCAAGATTAAGACTACAAATGAAGATTACAAATGAAGGAGATAACACTCCTATTTATACAAAAGCTATGATAACTAAATCATAAATGTAAATCCACTATTTATTCCTTTGACCCACATATTTCTCAACCAATGGTGACACATAACCCTATCCTCCATTATCTTCTCCATGAGGTCCATGATCTCCTCCATGAGGTCCATGATCTCCTCAAATTCGAATTTGAACATAGAGTGCCACATAAGGGTGCCTAGGAAGCTTCTTTTGTACCTACACATGTCAACAAACTCATTCTAATTGTTAGGTATAAGTATAAGGATATTATTTTCTAAAGTTTAAACAAAAATCCACTTAAAAATGTTAAGCGTTAATAAACTTTGGAAAAGCATAGTTATAACCCAATGATGAGGTAAACGTAATGATGTGGAGGTGGAATGAAGGTGACATGAAGGTAATATGGAAGTAATATGAAGGTATTGGTGAATAATGGAGTGAGAATAGGGACTATTTTGAGGCCCAATATACCCCCAAACTGAAGGTATTGCATGTCCTCATCAATCTATTACATTACTTTTTGATACTTGAGCTTTGGCTTAAACTCTGCATGATATCATTTAGTTAACTTTTGCAAAGTATTTTTGATGAACTGAAACTTGGTTGGTTATTTTGTTTCAACGATATTTTGTTTGTTGCATTCAATTTTAATGTATGATCTTTGCATATTGATAATGTGATTTTTATTGTAGAGTATTTTTGGTGGAATGCATCATGGTTGGTTCTTGTGTGACAACCATGATTGTGTTGGCATCCAATTATCTTTTAAGTACTTTTTGAAAAGCCATTTATATGCTCATGATGATGTAATAGTAAATATATTTTGAAAGTATGTGAGATTTGAATGTGATATGAATGTTTTAAATTTTATATGAATGTGGCAAGACATGAATGTGAATGTATTTCCCCTCTCAACTTATGGTTTTGGAAATTTTACAAAATGACGAAAGGAAGTGAAGCTTTTCCAAAAATTATCATTGTAAATTTTCAAGGAATTAAATGGTTAAAAGTTAGAAAAAATCATACCTTAAATTACCCTTTCAGAAATAGATGAGAGTTTTTCACGTGTGGCAGCAAAATTGTGTTCATATTCTTCTTTACTTGGTTGTGGAAAATGGTGGATGAAATCGAAAAAGGGAATCTTTTATTGTTGTTGCATCTACTGCTAAATCTACTGCTGGATCTTCTGCTTAATGTTTGGAATCTGCTGCTGAATGTGGCTGAAAATGTATAAGGCTTGGAAGGTTTACAAAATTCAGAATTTACACTTTCCCCCCAGCCTTATTTATTGACTTTTCCTCAAGTCATTTACATCAAAAACTGAAAGGTAATGAAAGTAATTATGCTTCCTCTACCACAAAATTATTGGTCTTCAAGTCTTCAACTCTCATTGGCACAATTCTTGTCATGTGAATAAATTTTTCGGTGTCGAACATAACAAGAAATTATTAACTTAGTGGCCATTGATGGATGCCACTAGTAAACACGATAGCTCCCATTTTTAATGTGGATGAGAGTCAAGATGCCCCGAACACATCTTTCTAAGTATGAATGAATTTTTTTTGTTGAATACTTAGAAGATCTGATGAACAAGGGAAATTGATGTATTCCCTTTGTTTATCGGCATGATAGCTTTCCCTTAAGGCATGCAAGCTTCAAGGTGTTTTTAGAAAAATATTTAGACTCAAGGACTATGGACTCAATGGTGTATGGAAGCAAGTTTTATTTGCAAGTGTAGGAAAAAGAAATCTGACAATGAATATGTAAAGTCAACCAAAAAGCTTGTAGATGAGATTTTTTGGTGTTATTGGTGGGTTAGGATTGAAGAAAATGTAATGAAGTGTATGTGGAAATGGAAAATGGATAATGACTCTTGTTGGAAAAAAAAAATGAATTATGGCTTGAATTTCTCAAATATAGAAAATCTGCTCTTTAGTTCTGGACTGCCAGCTAAAATAGTTGAGTTTGACCAGCATTGACCAGCCAACTGTAGATGTCGAACAAGTGTGGATAGGTAGTTCACCATCCTTGTACATTTAGGAACAAACCCAACTCTTTGAATTTTTCTAATCTGTCATGAAAAATGTCAAACCATTAAGCTATTATAGGAAGTTGCAAGAACTTGTAATTTTTTGGAAATTTTGTTTATGTTCATGGACTTGTTCTTTAGAATCTGTCATGAAATTAGTATTTTGAAGACCAATTGTGTGCAAAATTAGTTTCCTTAATGATCATTTTATTAACCTGTAACCCGCTAAAAAAACTTGGCAGAAAGGAAACATAAGTGTTTTGAAGAAGAAATGACCATTTCCTTCATGATTTTTACTCAAAAATTTTGTACCAAATAAAACAGATTAAGAAAAATCAAAGTGTTGAATTTAACTCAATTCATGATATTAGTATCATTCCATTCTTAAATAAATAACCATGAAAAGTAAATTTACTCCCTGTTTTTGTTAGCTAACTTTTGTGCATGGTGAAAAGCTTGGCATTAGAGATTTGTTGTGTCCTACAGATTAGTATGTTATAAAGCATACAACAATAACCAATTCCTGTAATTCTCATGATTCTCTCAATTTGCATACCACCAAAGTTTTGTTTTATGCCAATATCATTCACATAATTTATCATGCCAATATTCACCCTTTAAATCATTCAAATCAATAATTGTCACAAAAGACACAACAAATTTTTTTTTATTTATGTTGATTTTTTATTTTTTTATCAAAAATAATCAATAAATAAAAAGACACAATTTATTTATTTATTTATTATTTATGTTGATTTTTTTATTTTTATTTTATGAAAAATAATAAATAAATAAAAAGACACAAATTTTTTATTTATTTATGTTGTTTTTTTTTTAACCAACAAAACAAAACAACATAATTTTATTTTTTATTTTTTATTTTTAGCAATAAATTGAAAATAAAAAAACAAGAGCATAATCGAAAATTGCCTTTGATGGTGATGGTCATATGCAATTTGCATGGGAACGTTTGAATGTTTGAAAAGCTGGTGCCAGTGCCAAAACGATCTTCATTGCAGATAAGGGGTGCAATAGGTGATATATTCTTTGTTTGAGAGGGTATTGAGAAAATCCATATGCTGACAAGTTCCACGAAATTTCTCTCAGACAATCTCATTCTGGACTTTTCTTCCCGTGCCGCCAGAAATTACCTTTGCATTTTTTTTTAGTTCTGAATCCATCCTCGCAGACGAGATTGACATATTAGAGGGGGAGGATATTGGGCTGAAGATTGGAAAAAATAGATTTTAGCACACAATGTGAAGTCGTGAAATATCACTGCCCATCATCCACGTCAATACGCTTCCCTTTCTCCACAACTCTACTCTTTCCTTTTCTCTCCAACTTTATCATGTGTAATGCACTCATACAATTTCCACCAACATGTATGACCCATTTATTGTATAGAATACAAGTATTGTTGGTGCAAAGAAAAGTGGTTGTTTTTCAACCATAAATATTGACGTTCCAATCCATCCAGTTGTTGCGGAGGTATGATATCGATTTTTGAATATTCAATGATCTCATTCGTGCTTCAGAAGATCTTTGATGATGGCATTCCCACAATATGACTTAGACAGAGTCACATCACATCCTCGAAAAACTGGATTAATCCGCAAACGGATAAGTGAGAAGAAAGAAGAATAGGCGTGCTATTATGCCTCCCTATCAAATCTTCAACCAATACACTGCACACATTGAAATATCAACTAGCGATCAAAGAATTTTATTTTAACTTGAACTCTTCCATCACCTGAAACAGTCATTATTCAATTGTGGAGGTGGTATGAATTTCGATGTATATCTGCTTCAGCTGGGATCTCCCACCGTATACCAACCGTAGTGTAAAGGCTCTGACTAAATGTTATACCCAAGTCATTCATTAACTGGATTTGTGTATGTTCCTTTTGGTCGAGGCATGCAGCACACCTTCTTTCTTTGAAGCACCGGATTAATGGTTCCCATGAAAATAGAAGATAACGCTCGTCCAATTCAAGCAAGCCTTTCCAATCTCCAGGTTCTGCAAGTAAGTCTCTAAAACACCGGTACTATAAGAACTTGCAAGGCAATCTTGGGAGGCGTAGCAAGAAATTAGTTTGAATAGAAATAAAAGAAACCAAATGGAATATATATGCTGATACATTGGACAATAAATAATGAACAGAAAACAGTGAATAATAAGTAAAATGTATTTGAAAGTCTTTACCGCATTTTTTATCAAATGTTTGTTTTTTTTATGATCTCCATTTTTTTAATCCGATTGAAAAATGGTCTTGGTTGTGGAGTTATTGCATAGTTTTGTTATAGTTTTAGTTTTACTTGTCGAGAAAAAAGTATATGGTTTTGAAAACTTACCTAGAGGATCTTCCAAGTCTGACAAGAAGAACTGGGTAAGGCAAAAGGAAAAAGGTTCAAATAAGAGGGCAGTAACGGTTATCTCAATACAGGAGAAAATTATGGCGTAGGAACAACAGATTTAAATTGAGAAGCCAGAACTAGAGAATGTGATAAAAAAAAATTTCAAAATCAAACAATCATATGTGCATTAATAATGCCATTGATTTATTTCAATATGCTGCAAATTTAGTTTGAAAAGAAAATTAAATTGTTGCAATAGATCGATATTGGAAGATTGCAAATTTCTTATAATCGATAAAATGCGGAGACAATTTTCTAGCGAGAGTATTTTTATTTGAAATAAATTGATATATTTTTTGATCTTCCTAATCACATGAAGTGCAAGAAGAGAGCATACTAATCTCTTGATTTGTTTTTATTTATGTCGGTTAGCATGGATGGATAATAAACACAATCAATATTTGCGACAAAACTTCGCATTGTCTATACTCTTTCTGCAATGTCGCAGGGGCGTTTAGACTCTCAAAAGACAAAGCTTCCCGATAATCAAGCTCCTGGCTTACCCGTGATACAGAAACACAATATAGAAATGCGATGATGAAGTAGCTCTTAATGTGACACTGAATTTATTCATTTATTCATGATGATTTATTTTTATTTCTATTTTTATTTTATTTTTTAAAATAAGACTAAAAAATTCTAACGAGCTCGTTTTATTTTCCTAATTTATTCTATCTAACTTGCTTGAAATATTTTTTTATTTCCTAGGTAAAAGAATGCTTCCAATGAAGCCATCTGCCGACCAAGGATTTGAAAATGCTCACATCAAGATTTAAAATTTTTACTTTATGATTTACAAGTATGTGAGTAACTTGTATTTTTGGTGCTAGGTTCTTTTGAAACCAGTCGTCAATATTATCCTTGCTCTCTAAGAAGTACCTATCTAAAATATTCAAATTTCTCATCTGTAGATGAATTAGTAAGAAATGGGGGGGTTTAAAAAGTGAATTTAAAACTAATTAAGCATGAAAAGAAAAATCAGAAAGCTTAACTTAAACTCCTTTATGAATATCCTGTTGTCACCAATTTTCACAAGTTAGTCCATAAAAATAAGTTGAAATAAAAATGATTTCCTAAGTCTATCTCTAAATCATCCTCCCCGGAAACGGTGCCAAAATGTTTGGTCTAAAATGCAGATGAAAATTAGAGTTTTATTTACTATCAATCTGGGTAAGTAAACTTGGAGGATCATCTAATATATATGGACTTAGAGACAAACTAAGCTAAGCTAGGTGAAGAAATTCCAAAGCTCCCTTATAGGAGGTTGTTCATTAGGATCTCCAACACCTATTTAGTCATTTAACAAAATGAAATCTAAAGACATTGTGATAAGTATAAGAAATATTAAGGTTCCCTTACAGGAGACTGTTCATTAATATTTCTGATCATCTTAATCAACAAAATATTTAAAGTAATGAAATTAAAGCACTTAAACCTAATTCTAATTGATTGCGTGAAATGTTAAAGCTCTCTTACAAGAGACTATTCATTTATATCCCAAGCATACAAATCTGAAACTTAAACTAATGAAATCAAACATTAAATAACAAATGAGATTCATTGAAGGAAACATTATTACTTTCTTACGAAAGGTCATTCATTAATATTCCAAACATATGAACCTAATAATTTAATCTATTGAAATTCACAAACAAACATAAAATAAAAGTGTACTTACTAGGCAATGGGGATCCTTCCAAGGATTCACAAGCACACGAAAAGAAAAGTCAAATGTAGAGGATCAGAGAATCTTTGTCTTATTCATCATCAATTGAAAATTGCAATTGCAACCATTACATTGATTCTCCAATCTAACTTCTCACTACCAACCTATAAGACACTCACATTACAAATCAAGATTAAGGAGATAACACTCCTATTTATACAAAAGCTATGATAAAAAACTCATAAATGTAAATCCACTATTTCCTCCTTTGACCCACATATTTATCAACCAATGGTGACACATAACCCTATCCTCCATGATCTCCTCAAATTCGAATTTGAACATAGAGTGCCACATAATGGTGCCTAGGAAGCTTCTTTTGTACCTACACATGTCAACAAAATCATTCTAATTGTTAGGTATAAGTATAAGCATATTATTTTCTAAATTTTAACCATAAATCCACTTAAAAATGTTAAGAATTAATAAACTTTTGAAAATCATAGTTATAACCCAATGATGAGGTAAATGTAATGATGTGGAGCTGGAATGAAGGTGACATGAAGGTAATATGGAAGCAATGTGAAGGTATTGGTGAATAATGGAGTGATAATAGGGACTATTTTGATGCCCAATAGGTATTCCATGATATCTCTTGAGTAGTATGTGGGATGCAAGTTAGAACAGGGGATCTTAGTATGGAAGTTAAATTTATATCCTAAATGTATATGGGGATTTTTTTTTTTAAATAATTTTTTGTGCATAAAGGCTGCAACCAAGATATATCTATAGGAGGTATGATAAATACTTCACTCTAGGTGGAAAATTGTACAAAAATTCTTTACGCTCACCTTCAAAAGCCAAAATATTGCCTATTAGGCCATGCCCAGGCAATGAGGTTGTTACTTCTCCTTCTTTCTTGAATTCATGCAACAAATACACATTCAATAGATTGCATGGAGGGACTCCTTCAAATAGTTGTTGCATGCATAGGAAAGTTATGGCAAGAGCTTGCAAGACGTTTCAAAGAGGTCAGAGGAAAGCATGTTGTGGGAGACTGTAATATCACAAAATTGGGATTGCACAACAAGACTGCTGAAATAATGCACTCATGGGAGATTGATGCACATAAATGATTTTACAGCCCTTGAATCCCTTAGATAAGCTCATCTCAGATATAAATCCAAAATTGGAGTAAAAAAAAATCAAACTAGGTGTGGTAAATAGATCTCCCACCAACTAGTCTAGCTGAAAAACACCCTACAAGAGGGGCTGCAGCTATGCACAACAAAATGATTCAGAAATAACACAGTCTTAGAAAGCATGAGCTAGAGGCCATAAAATAATATCAAATTATGAGTATACAACAGCAAATCAGAATTACAATGATGCTCTTACATTATACAATAGAATACAAGAGACAGTAGAGAAAGAAATCTTCAGAAAAGAAGGCTGCAACATAAATATAAACTGCAAAATGGCTTAACAACGTTATTTTAAGGAGCTGTAGCAGCTGAATGTTACATCTCATATCTAGAAAAAAACTGTGGACAAAACATTAGATCCATTTCAGATCTGTAAACTAGAAGGACTTATTTACAATATCCCCTTGGGGTTTTGACCAAATCATGCATTATAAAGAGTAGATCTGATTTTTAAGTTGCAGATCTGCAAAATGATTCAGAAATTTCTGAAGATGAATTTACATTAAACTATATCAGATCTAAACAGAGCATGGATCAGTGACCTAATCCATTGATCACCAAAGTGAAAGGCAAAGCCCAGCACTAGAGATCTCTCATCCAAAATGGGGTCAAAACACCCTACAAAGTCTCCACTAAAAATAACGCAGTTCCTCCAAGGAAATTACACTGTAGCTTAATGAACAGAGTTGGCCTTATGGAAAGATACAATTTTGAACCTCAAACAATGGATGCACTCTTCCAGGAGGTTAAATGACACACTCATTGAGAAGATCCATCAATACAAGCTAGATCTAAGTAGATCTAGAATCCCACTTGTTGCAGCCTACAAAAGCAAAGAAACCGTCACTAGATCTGCGTTGTAGTTGGAAGTAGAGCTTGGCCAAATGCCATATATTGGATGAAATCAGCAATACTCCTCCAAGAATCCTCAATGGAAGAGGTGAAATCCCTGCATAGGAACTCCAAGTGCTAAGCAGTACAATTCTCCACTGAACAACAAAGAATAGTATTTGTCTAAATAGACAAGATATTCATAAATATTGATGATCAAAAAACTTCTCTTATTGCCTTCCCTTTCCTTTTATAAGATGAAAGCCTTTGCAAACCCTAAACCACCTTTATGAGTTAGGTCCTTTCACATGAGGGGCCTCCTTCTAGAACTGCATTGTCCCTTCATGAGGTACATTGAATCTAGACAATATTGTAGATTTGGTCAAGGTTGACCTAGTCTCACAACTCAAACCCCTTTCACACCTGCAAGTGATTTATTTACATAGCCTTGATTTATCCTTGTTCACATGGGCATTGATTTATTCATTCTTTTTAGGAGTTTTACATGTCCCGCCTTATTCATTTATTTATGCAACAGAAAGGAAAACAAAAATTCTTATTCCTCTTAGCTCAAGCTAAGTAGGAATATTACAGTCCTCCCCTCCAAAATGTTGTTTGTCCTCAAGCAACTGATAGGGTGAGAGTTTTAGTCCTTCCCCTCCTCCATTGATGACATCATCAATGATCAAGTCTTCATCATAAGCCAAGTGCTCATCAAAACAATACATCAGGAATTGTTCCTCCAAGGTCAACATAATATGTGCATAGTCCATCCCACAAGGAGTGAAAAATTCAATAGAAATAAACATGGCTGGAGCAATAATTTCTCTAAAACATGCATCATGAGGCACATAGAGAATTTCCAATCTAGGTGGTACATACAAACTATCCACGCTTCCTCCATACAATCCCAAAAACAGTACAACTATGTCATCCAATTATGGGAGCAAAACTACATATATGCAAATAGAAATTTGACCTTGAAGAGGTGGGTCAAATTCCCACTTTTGATGCCAGTGCAATGCATCTCCTACCTCCAATAGATCAAGGTGTGGCAAGTGGCATTTTCCCCACATGTTTGCTGCATAAGTCATCTTAACATAGTTGGAGATATCATATATGTTTGGTGCCTTTGGGAAGCACCCATCATGAAAAGGAATCTCCCTTTGCACAACAAGGGAGTGGCGAAGTTCAGAATCTATATTGGCCTTCAAAAAGCTATGAGATCCACATGATATCTCATGCCCTTTAGGAGTCATAGCCTGCAAAAACATGGTAAAATAATGTGATAGATCGGAAAATAAAACTTGCTTGGCATGATTGGATCCTTTACCATCATAGTTCCTTGTACACATGGAGTTGTGCATGAACATTTCCCTCCTCTCAAGCAAAGGAAGAAATGGCTAAAGTGACTCTTGCAAAGATTCCATTGGCTGCTCCAATCCTCCATATCTAATGAACTCTTGAAAGTGTTGATGTAATTCCTCTCTCATCCCCTCCCAATCAAAGCTCCTCATGATTAGGGTGTATATCTTCATGGACTAGACGTGGCTGAGAAGGTATTATTTGTGTGCCCCTTGTAGTATCTTTTGCTTGAGCTCAGAAGCTCTAGATAGGAATATCCTACCATGAAATTATATGACTCCCCACTAGACTAAATAGCCCTCTTCTTGCTGCAGGTCATCTAGTATCATAATGGTGTCGAGATATTTGGAATACTCTATAAGTAGTTGCTATTTCCAGTACAGATCCAAACTGCTCAACAAAGACAGCACTGATGATACCTCCTTGGAAGTTTCTGTCATGCTGTTGATCTATTCTCTGACATTTCTAATGCCAAAGAAGTGTGTTGGAAGGTTGGTCCTCCCACATCACAGATCTGGAAATGGGAGGGGGTGATACTGGTGAAGGGAGATGATTCCCCTCACTGTTAAGTTGTTCCAAGCCCTGCAGCACTATAGCTTGGTCTTCCATTCTCCAATCCCTCCTGGAACTAGATTTGGAGCAGCACTTTGTGAGGCCTCCCCCACAAGATCTAAATCTAGTGGCCTCCCAGGTGGTTTGTCACTAGATAGGAATGTCCCTTTCAGAATCCTCATGAACATAAGAGAAGGAACTATGAGATCCTTCCTTCCACTATGGTAATTCATCTTTGTTGTTTTTGTGGAAGTCCTAGGTGAGGGATAAGTATGCATGCCTTGGATCATTTGGGGTTTACCACTCTTCAAGTCCACCCACTCCATATGAAAATCTTTCCAATCAGTGGTGACTTTCCCCAATGTAATCAACCATTGGACACCCAAAATGATATTGGTGTCTGGTATTTCAACTACAAAAAAGTGACCCACCAAAGTGTAGGACCCCATAGTGACTGAGAGTGATGGGACATATTTCATGCATTGCATTGTCTTATCTCCTAGGACCAAAACAAAAAATCCCTCAAAAGTATCGCTGGGGATTTCTCTTCTCTGCACAAGATGAGAATCAATAAATTTGTGGGTTTCCCCACTATCAGTCAGTACAAATACCCTCTGATTCATTATTAAACCTTGTACTCTTAGGGTCAAGTACTTAAGCACTCCTCTTAAATATGCAAGAGCTCCACCTACTATAGAAAAGGCTGCATCCCCATCTCCAGATGGTGTTGGATCTCCCTCCACATTATTAGTGCTGTGACCCTTCCTTGGTTCATCATCTTCATCTTCCTCCTCAAAATCTGAGAAGACCTCTATGTAGTGTGCTTTCCCAGTGGCACATCTATGTCCAAGTTCCCATGACTCTTGGCAAGTGAGACATAGTTTCTTATTTCTCACCTCCCTCCTGAGTTCAATATCAAGAGGCTTCTTCAATGAGCTCTCCTTGGAAGGAGCAGCTTTCCCTTCCTTCCCTTTAGAAAGGTGAGGGGCCTTGCTCTGGAAAGTTACCTTTGCTTTTGGCAAGGCATCTTGGAGGTCTCTATCCTTCTCAATGGAGTCATGCAAAGTGATGGGCTTGGTAGATTTAACCAACCCATGCAAAGGTTCATCCAAGCCATTGATGAACATGTACACCCTCCTTGCTACAGACAGATCAGGGACCATGACAAATAATCTCAAAAACTCAGAGATGTAAGTTTCTACATTCCCTGATTGCTTTAAATTTGCAAGGCTCATGAAAGGTGCTTCTGGATCCTTTCTTTCAAATCTCTCCACCATTATTCTAGTGAATTTAGAATACGAAGTCACATTGGCATGGCCCAATGTAGACAACCCATGTAACCACCAATTTTGTGCTTCACCATCAAAGTGCAGTGCTGCAATCTTGATGGCTTCACTCTCGGGAACCTTGTTCAACTAAAATTAGATGTACAAATTTTCAACCCATGCATTGGAATAACTAGTGGATGACCCATCAAAATTGGGCAAAAAATATCCTACCCATAGAGTGATTTCTATCATGATTATGGAAGAACCCACCATCTCTATACTCATCCCTTGGCCTCCTCTTGTCCTTGAGGTGACAAAACTCTTAGAAACTCAAGTGGTCTTCGAATCTTTGATTCTAAGATTCATATTCCACAAATTAGTCTTCAAGGGGGTTTTTCTCTTGTGGTCCTTGATTCTCTACAACCAAGAAGGTAGGCATAGTGGAGCGTTTTGGAGCTCGTGGAACTTGTAGCTGGTCCACTCGTTGACCAGTCCAGTGATGAGACATGCTATATATTTCCCCAAGATGAAATCTCTAAGGAGATTCCCTCATCCTTTCCATCCTCATCTCTTTGATCTCTCTATAAATATCTTCCATGGCCACAAAAAGAGTTCTTGCAAACTCTTTTCCTTCTTTATCACTTGCAATTTCAGGGGCTTTATCTTTGTCTTGATCATCAGTAGTGTAATCAAACTTCTTGTGGCTTCTGTTCTGATACATGTTATCCCTCTTAGTGAGAGGTTCCTCTTCTTCTAAATGCAAAATGGCTGTGGTTGTGAAATGAAAGCATAGGTTGTTCAAATAAAGGAGGCTTTGATACCACTGTAATATCCCAAAATTGGGATTGCACAGCAAGCCTACTGAAATAATGCACTCATGGGAGATTGATGCACATAAATGAGTTTAAAACCCTTGGATCCCTTAGATCATCTCATCTAAGATCTAAATCCAAAATGGGAGCAAAAAAAAATCAAAATAAGTGTGCTAAATAGATCTCCCACCACCTAGTCTAGCTGAAAAACACCCTATAAGAAGGGCTGCAGCGATGCACAACAAACTGCTTCAGAAATAATGCAGTCTTGGAAAGCATGAGTATAAGGCCATAAAATAAGATCAAATTATGAGTATATAGCAGCAAATCATAATTACAATGATGCACTTACATTATACAGTAGAATACAGGAGACAATAGAGCAAGAAATCTTTAGAAAAGAAGGCTGCAACATAGATATAAAGTGCAAAATGGCTTAACAATGTTATTTTAAGGAGCTGCAGTAGCTGAATGTTAAATTTTAGATGTAGAACAGATCTGTGGACAAAATATCATATATGTAAACTAGAAAGACTTATTTACAAGATCCCTTTCGGGTTTTGACCAAATCATGCATTACAAAGAGTAGATCTGAGTTTTAAGTTGTAGATCTGCAAAATGATTCAGAAATTTCTGAAGATGAATTTACATTAAAATAGATCAAATCTAAATAGAACATGGATCATCAAGCTAATCCATGGATCACCAAAGTGAAAGGAAAAAGCCGAACACTAGATATCTCTCATAAAAAATGGGGTCAAAACATCTTACAAAGTCACTAAAAACAACACAGTTCCTCCAAGGAAACTTTGCTGTAGCTTAATTAACAGATTTGGCCTTATGCCAAGATACAATTTTGAAGCTCAAACAATGGATGCACTCTTCCAGGAGGTTAAATGGCACACTCACTGTTACATAGCAATTTGTCACTGTCCATGCCATTCCCCATCCCACACATTGGAGGGCTCATTTTGTGACCGGTGAGCAGAGACAAGACTTGAAAATACTTTCATTGCATCCCTCTGAAGATGAGATTTCATTTCCCTGAAGACATCTCCCTGCTAAAAACCCTAAAAATAGCTCTTTTTCCATTGGCGCGGTTCCACATTTCAGCCCTTGCGCAAAGGAGGCAAATCCTCCAAAGATGGCGCGCCAATTGGCGCTCTGTCATAGAGCCACACCCGCTCCAACCATATTAAGAGGTGTTTTTTAAAAATAAATGGCGGAAGTTTCATCCTAACAAATTCCTGGACTGATATCTATCTTGAGTTAGGAGGTTTGGCTACGGATTTCCATAGAAAGGAAGTCGTTTTCCACCTCTCATGGAAGCTTCCTTGATGATAGGGCCAATCCCATAATTATAGGGATCCCAACTCCCCTTCCTCCATCTATAAAAGCTTTCCCATCTCCTTTGCAAGCAATTTCCCAAGAGCTTTCACATCCTTATGCTGCAAGAGCCTTCTTGATTCCCTTAAGGCCAAATCCAAGCAAGGAGACTATTGTCAAGTATCCGAAGAGAGAGGCTTGTCTCATCCTTGACAGGGTTTATCGAGACATCTTTTGCTGACAACCCGCCAAAGGAGAATGCTGCGTCGAAGCTATGGTTGTATTCTTCTTTTGACTCATTAATGATAAGCGACTATTGGTTATGGTTCCACTCTTGTTCTTGATTGTGTTCATGAGTTATGTCCTCTTTGATTGACATATAGTTGTATATAATGGATTTTATGCTTGCGTTTGTGTTGTTTCTTGCATGTGCAGGTGTTCGATCACGGAGATCGTGAGGATCGTGATCTGCCAGGGCAAAGGAATGGGAGCACCACCTCTTCTACAAACGACAACGTTGGATTCCAGGTAAGCCTTTGTCGCAAGTCGGTTTATTTGCAATTAGGAACCTACACTGTAGCATGTTTGATTGTTGCTAGACCCAATTTGGGCTAGTAGGGATCGCCTCTGTCCGTAGAGGGGATTAACCTCTTCAACAATTTGGTGACTCCACTGGAGACTCAGCTTGTTGTTTAATTTTTAAGCTATAGACGGAGCTTGAAGTACAGCCAGATAGCCTTCGAAACACTTTTTCTCTGCATTAGCGGAGTAGATCAACGTTGCTTCAGTCAATCTCTGTTTTAGTTTACGGACTGAACAACTCAGAGTATTGTCTTCTCTTTTCGGTCAATTTCTTGGCCTTGCTTGCTTGGTCAGCTCTTTGGACTATTTTTTCTGTTTGTTTGGCTTTGTTTTAGCCTTTTCATCACTTTTATGTGTCTGAGATTGCTTGTTTTTCATTCTCCCATAGTAAACTCGGCTGGCGCGCTTTTCAGCGTGATAGTCGCGCCCATTGGTGCAGGTTCCCTGTGTATCACCCACGCCATTTCCTTTTTGGCGCTAATTTCAATCTCACAGTCACGACAATCCTGTAAGCTATTAGGGTTTGTTGTGTTTCATGCTTTCTGGGACTGACTTGTGATTTTGATCTTGTTTTTTCGGCTGTTTGAGTGCATTGGAGCCTAGTTTGACTGATTGTAACCTCCATCCTTTGGTTGTCTGCCTATTTCTTTCGATTTTTCATTCAAGCCCTAGGGCATCTAGGTGCTTTTGTGAATCGAGCCTCCCTTGGGAGTTTTTGGTTTTCGTTCGTTCAGTCGACTTTGGGATTGCTTCCTTGCATTCGTTTGACAGTTGTCTATCATTTTATTGTGCTTGTTGAGTGACTCATTTCGTTTTCATTCGAATTTTTCTCTGCTTCATTTTGGGCCTAGATTACACGGGGAATTTTCTTGGTTTTGAGAGACTTTTGGTCGATTTGAGATCTGATTGTTTGTGCCATTGAGTGAAATCTTCTTGTTTTTGCTCTCTTATTATCATTTCTCGAATTGCTTCTCATTTGTTTTCGGTTTTTTTAGTACATCTAGCTCTCAAACATTGAAAATATAAAAAAAAAAAATCTCTTTTTCTTTTGATTGATTAGTGCAAATTAAAATCATTCCGGTGTTATTAGTAATTAGTGACTTTGAAAGAAAAGTTTTTAGTTTCATTAGTTTCATTAGAGATATCCCTGATTGTCTTCCGATCATTTTGTTTGTGTAAAAAGCTCTTAAACTCTTCTGTAGCTCGCTTTCATTGAACGAAATGATATACTGTGGCATGTAGTTTTTCATTTAGGAGATTTTTGAGTCATCACATTCATTAGGGCCTGAAAACTGAAATGTAATTGAAGATAAACTTTAAAATTTACTCAACTTACACTAAGGCAGCATTGAAATCTAACGAAACACATTTAGAGGTCTAGGATAGAGACGTGTTCCGGTCTCTTAAAACCTAGTAGCTGTCGTTCGCCTCTTGGCTTTAGACAGCACTAGTACGGACTTGTGCTCCCCATACCGTCGCGTATATAAAGGGAGACCCCACTAGGTTTCAATCCTTTATCCATAGGAAGCCGAGTCTTCCGCCCTATACCCGTGATACACTGGACACAGCATTCGGGGAGATTGCCTGCATGTACGGAAAGTCCTTGGTTTATTTCTCTTTCATTATTGAAACCAGGGTGTATATTGCAGTTCACGGTTATTTGGTACACCCTTTTGCCTAGTATTCCTGAGTAGTCATTTGATCTTTTCTTACTCCCTAAATTTGAAAGGATCACCAAGCGCTTGTCCTTTCACGCTTGTGTCAAATCTGAAAGAGATAGAGTCACCTTTTTGACCATTTCTCGACTCTTAAAACATGAAACGATGAAGTTTCTTATTTTTCAATGTGGTAAAAAATTAATCACCCATGATCACATGCCTTGTTAGATTCTGCTTTTTGACTATTTGATTGTGTGTCTTGACTCTTTTTCTGCCCGTGTGTGTGTTTGATCTTTTCCTCTTGTCGTTACTGCCACAGTGGCGGAACCCTCGGTTTCGTCTACTGGTAGTCCTTATATGGACGATTCATCAGAGGTTTCCCAATCCTCTGCTAAACCACAACAACCCATTGTTTCCGAGTTTCCTAACGGGGGACCGGTTCTTTCTGAGCAACCCTTTGGGGGACCAGTTGAGTTCAATTGGCCCTTTTTCGACCCTTGGTCTGAATTGAGATTAGGATCTAATTTCCTTTGATGCTTTAGGTACTTCAAAATTGTCCCCTCCCAAAAGCAGGATTTTTTGTCGACAATTGGTGGAATCAATCCGATAGATTCCAATCTTGTAATCATTATTCATACAAGCTATGTGCTACAATTACTAGCATAATTGGAATTCTCCATCCAATTAAATGTTCTCAATCACCTCTTTCATTGTACTATTATTGATAAGGGAGAATATACTTGCATTATGGCTCTAAATTGTTAGAAGTCACTTGGCTTGCTGCACCTATTTCAATTGCCCTACGGTGTTGAAAGATTTTGACAGTCATACATATAAGCCTTGTGGTATCACCAATAAATTTCATGTATAAATAGGGGGAAAACTGTAACTATTGAAGTTGAGGTCATTGACGAACCCCTTGAATACAAAATTTTACTCGGAAGGCCATGGGTTTAATCTATGACAGCGACCGTCTCTACTTATTTTAGAATGATCGTCTTTCCTCATAAAGCTATTATTACAGTCATCAATCAAATATCCTTCTTTGCCTCCAGTTCCTAGGTAAATAGAAGTGTTCTGTGAGTTCACACATCCTAGCTAGCACTTCAAAACATTGGTTTAGGGCTCTTAAAGGATTCTTCCCTAATGGGAACCTTTTCATTACCACTGCCTGCGACATTTATAGAAATTGCAAGAATAGAGACCTGCTGCATGATATCTTCCACTCCATCTAGCTTAAGGAATATTATTAATGATTTTTAAGTTTTTACGTCGGATGAATTCCTGCCGCCCAACCTAATTGAGCTGGCATAGCAATCAATATACATGGCTTGGGCGGTGAATCTGAAATCATCGTCGCCAATCGTTTGGGTCGATCGTTCATTAGATTTTGGTACTCCATCTGATATTTTTTCATCCACATTCTTGACTGATGAGAGCATTGTGGAATCCATGATGTCTGAAGGAGAGCCATGGGAATATCATCATCATTTTTCCCATCTTCAGGATTATGAAGATAATATTATTGAACTGTATAACCCATTGATCAAAACTTTCTTTTAGAATTCTTTTCCAATTAATGTTATCGAATCTGAGCGAAACTTATAAAATATTTAAGACACCATTTATATCGATGTTTTGACCAAACCCAGCGTCGTAGAAAACATTCATGTCAGTGCATATTTTTCTCCATCAGAACTCGAAACTTATTGCTCTTTCTTTCGTGAATTTCGAGATATATTTTCTTGGTCTTATGAAGAAATTCTAGGCATAGATGCTAATATCGTTGAACACAAAATTAAAATGTACCCTGATGTTAGACTCGTACGTCAATGCCTTCATCCTATTCATTCAAATAAGCCTGCTTCTATTAAAGAAGAAGTTGAAAAAATTTTGTGGGCTCGTTTCATTTACCATGTTACGCTTACTGAGTGGGTTTCCAATATTGTTCCTGTCATGAAGAAAAAAGGGATAATCAGAGTGAGCATCAATTATCGGGATGCCAATCCTGTCTGTCCAAAAGACAGCTACCATACTCCCTTTATTGACTAGATTATTGACGACTGTGTCGAATGTGAAATCTTTTCATTAATGGAGGGGTTCTCCGGTTACAATAAAATCAATATCCACCTAGAGGACCAATATAAGACAACATTCTTTGTTCCCTATGGAACATTCGCTTATCGTAAACTCCCATTTTGTTTAAAGAACGCTGGGGCAACATTTCAGAGAGAAATGGATTATGCTTTCAATGACATCAACCACATTGTTCAACCTTATCTAGACGATTTACCCACGCATTCACGAAATCAGACTGATCACACAACACATTTGAGAGCTATATTTTTACATTGTCGACACCAAAAAATATGCCTCAGTCCACACAAATATGTGTTTTGTGTTGGTTCTAGTATTTTTCTAGGATTCCTCGTCTCAAAATAATGATTTTGAATTGAGCCTCTAAAGGTCTAGGCCATTCTTGATTTTCCTATGCCATCGAATTTACTTCAGTTACAGAAACTTCAAGGAAAGGCTAACTTCCTAAGGAAGTTCATACCCAACTACACTGAAATGGCTAAAGGATTTACTCATCTCTTGAAAAATGGGATTCCCTTCCATTGGGATAAGGTTGTGCAAGCTTCTTTTGATGTTGTCAAGGACACTCTGGTCCGGGTGTCATTAATATATCACCCCAATTATCACAGTGATTATTTCTTATATATCACCACGAAAGATACGACCATTGCTATGGTATTGGTCCAAGAATAAAATGAGATATAACATCTGTTATATTATTTGAGTCAGAATCTCAATGATATGGAAGTGAAGTATTCATATGTCAAAAATCTCACCTTGACGATTGTTCAAGTTGTCTAAAGATTTCACCATTATATCTTTTTCTCGAACACCATTGTCCTTTTCGATTGAAACCCCATGACATACATTTTTTCACGTCATTTTCTGGGGGGGAATATTCAAAATGGATTGTCATTTTATAGTAATTTGACCTGGAATTCATTAAATCCAAGTCAAAGAATTCCTTAGTTTTGGCTGAGCTTCTCTGCGACCTTCCCTCTAATAGTATTGATGCTACATCAGAAACATCAATTCCAAATGAGTCTATGTTTCTGATGATATCATCTGATCCTTGTTATGGGTATTTTATCATTTATCTCCAAACCCAGACTTCCTAGCCTGATACCTCTCACTCTCAAAAATGATGTAATCGATACCAAGCCAACGATTATCTGATTGTCAACAATAAACTTTATTGTCATGGTGTCAATACAATTTTAAGGAGGTGCCTCAGTCATGAGGAGGTAAAGAATGTTATAAATTATTGTCATGCTCAGGCTTATGGTGGACATTTGTCTAGATACGTTACCATCCAGAAGATTCTCCGCTTTGGTTACTTTTTTCCTACCATATTTCATGACTGCATCCTCACGGTCATAAGTTTTCATGTATGATATATATTTGATCTTAAAATCTGCAAAACCCTAGCATTGATGAATCTTGTTATCGTTGTGGGACCATTTGCAAAATGGGGCATTGAATTCATGACCTGCAACCCTCGTTCTTCTGGGGGGCATGGTTATATTATTGTCACAGTAGAATACTTTACCAAGTGGGCTGAAGCGATGCCTACATTCAATAACACAGGTGAAATAGCTAGATTATTATTTTTCAATCATTTCATGTCATGGTTTGGTGTTCCGCAGGCTATAGTCACAGATCATGGTAAGAATTTTCGCAATCACATGATGAATGCATTGATTTCCAAATTAGGACTATCACATGATAGTTTTATTCTTTATTATCCAGAATCTAATGGACAAGTTGAATCCATTAACATGATTCTTAAACAAATGCTTCAACGAATGATAGGAGTTCATAAAAAAAATTGTTATTTAACCCTGCATTCGGCTTTGTGGGCATATCAAACCTTGGTGAGAAATGCAACCAGATTTACCCCCTTTTAATTGGTGTATGGTATAGAAGTTATCTTGCCTATCCAATGTGAAATACCATCATTAAAACTCATTGTTGACTTGTTACCTGACACCTCTAATGAAGAAGTATGTATTTTTAACCCCATCCATCTAGATGAAATGCATCGTGTAGCTGCATTGGCCAACGAAGTGCATAAGAGACGAATCAAGGTGCAATACAACCAACATGTCTAGCCTTGCATCTTCTCTCAGGGTGACCTAGAATTACTTTATGATCAAGAATCTGATTTGATAGGTATAGGAAAATTTGAGTCGTTATGGTATGGCCCCTACATTTTCAAAAGAGTTCTAGCTAAGGGAACCTACGATTTAGTATACTATGATGGAATTCCATTTGTGAAACCTTGAAATGGGTTGTATCTTAAGCATTACTATGCTTAGTTAAGCGTGGTAAATTTTTGTATTATATTGTATATATGATTTTGATTTTGATTTACTATCTTAGTTTGTTTTTCTAGAGTTTTCTTGAAGTTAGTAATCTGCTTTACATTTCATCACAGATGTTCGAATCTTTGAAATCATTCGTTGGGTATGCTGATGGTGCTAGTCGTAGTACGCAAAATCTATCCTCTGCAGCATGGGCCATTTTCACTCTAGGCAACAAGTTAGTGAGTTTTCAAGGGATTTGTATCAGTCAATCTACAAACAATATCGCTAAGTATAGCACGTTGATCGAACTTCTCTCTGATGCCATTTCATTTTTTATTAAGTGCATCATCATTAGGTTAGACTCACAACTTCTTGTACTGCAACTTACTAGTGTTTATACTATCCGAAATCCAATGATGCAGCATATGTTCCTAAGAGTTTAATTTTTGGAAAGACATTTTGATTACATCCAATATCAAAAAATTTCTAGAAATTTGAACACATTAACTGATTCATTAGAGAATTATGTTTTAAAAAGACATTTTCAGCACATGTAAAGAGATATTTTCAATTCACATCACATAATTAAATAGGATTACGCAATAAACATAGGAAAACACTTAAAACAAATAGATAGATAGTTATATGTTTTTACAAAATTTGTGCCCAAGACACATTTTTCATCTGAACTCGAAATGTATGCAAAATTTCAAAGTAAAATAGTGATTCTCGTGATAACAAGTGTAATATGAGAAGATGGGAACGACTACACTATTGGGAATAATATGAGTTATTACCAATATGGAGCTTCAGAAAATCATGACCATGGCAATGTAGATCAGCTCATTAGATTTAATATAAAATAATATCAGTAGATGAAAGAACCTCATCAACAAGATGGCCTATATTCTCCTTCCCAGGTGGGGAAATGCAGCAATATATGGCATAAAATAGATGTCTTTAGAAAATAACGCTATAAAAGTGAGAAATGGGACTTGGATCCCTTATAATACATGATATACAACTCACAATCAGAATCAGAGTTGAAAAAAATCACTCTAGCTCATATAAATAGATCTCCCCAAATCAATGCAGCTCAAAAAGGCCCAAACCCCATAGGCTAGCTCATGTAGAAAGTACTGAAGCAAGGACTACGTTATTATAATGAGGGTTTATGAAAAAAATAATGGAATAAGACTATTATGGAGCTTTTATTAATCAAATAACAAAGAAATGGAGGTTTAACCTCTCTTACATAAGAAAAAGACACCCGACAAGGGTTTCCGGCAAAATGCACGAATAACAAGCAACAATGTAGAAAATAACGCAGTTACTGCATCTATGTATTATAAATGGTTGAATATGACATGAGATAGATGAATAATACAAGAAAACTGCCCTAGGCCCTCTTATTAGAAATCGTAGAGGGAAATGAGCACCTCCTCTTCAAAGACTAGCAAAAAATCAAAGGGTGCAACCCTGCTACTGCTGCCCTTGCATAAAAGAAACAATTATCTAAAGGGAAATGCACTGTGTATGAATGTGGATGAATGGCCCCAATCCAAATGCTGAAATGAAGCTCAAATCATTCCCTCTTGATCACTTAAGGAAGTTGATCCAAGGAGAGGATGGAATTCCCGCACGGGAATTCTTTGCACTAAGCAGTGCAGCAACTCCAACTAAACAGCTAAAGCATGCAAGTAGTTAGAAGACCAAAGATATTTGAATACTGAATGAATAACTTTGATGTTGTGCCTTCCTTTTTATCTTTGGTGTGCCTCCTCACCCTGGACCCCACACAATGTTGAGGTGACTTCCTAGTGTAGCTTCCTCTTTCAAAACTGTGCTGCCATAGCTAGCTTCCCTCCTCTTTGTAGAAGCGTTGTTGACTTGGTCAACTGGAACTAATACACCTACAATGCCTCTTTTCACACTAAGGGATATTCAATCCGGTTCTCATAAGTGTGTCTAGGTTGATCCTTGTTCACATTGAGCTAGTTTACTTGAGTGATTTCTTCCTCCTCAAGAATGGATGTTGACTTAGAAAAACGTGACTATGTCTCCATCTAATTTTCCCTTGTTCACACTTGGAAGTTTAAAACCAGCTCCTAAGGTGATCTCCTTCCTCAATAAGGTGGAATTTATTCATATTTTTATTATTCATGGGCATCCTTGTCCATTTATTCCTTTCCTAGGTGAAATAGAAAAATATAATATTCCAAATTGTTGTGTGCAAATTTTGGAATATTACAACAAGCTACTGGTCTAACAATCCTATGAAATAACCGCATCCAAAGGTTATGAACGTGTTGAAGCCTAGAAAATCTCTGCTTCAAACATTGGGGAAAACCACCCGGTCGGGACCTTAACACAGCTCCTTTTCCGTTTGGTATGGTGGCTCCGACTGGATTTAAAGGACCAGTTTCCTTGTAACTAAATGGATTGGATTGGATGGGAGGAAATGGGACTAAATTAACTGAAATAAAACTATCTAATTTAAGCTAAATACTGATAAAGAAATTATAACACTAACCCGGGTAATTATATGTGAATACAACTTAAGATTGTTCCAATTAACCAATAACCATGAAAATGTATTATTAATTAAATTGAAATATGCAGAAACAAATAAATATAACTCTGTTTAAGAAATTAAACAGAGTTATATAAACATATTGCATTCATCATTGTATACCATTTACATGTAACTATGAAAAATAACGTTTCAATTATACTCAGAAATGATATATAAAAGAAAGCGTTGTGAAAACCAATATACATATAAATGATAGCAATTTTAAACCGAATATCATAAGACAAAAGAGATCAACAGTGAATAGATAGAAATACCTTGTTCATCTTGAAGAGTTTCAAATGAAATGTGATACTCTATCCAGTAACTATGATGCAAAACTAAATTCCAAGGTACATAAATGCAACACTTCAAAGATAATTCCGCATGAAAATCACCAGATGTGATCCTTTTCAAAAAATATATAAGACAATGGAGTACAGAAATGCAATCTCCAAGTCCAAAATATTAATATCTAGGACCCCCCTCTAAATGCATGAGAGGGGTTTAAATACTACTTAACTAACTCTAAAAATAGTTTATTACAAAAATTAAGGATTCGGTTCAATGACCGTCCTTTTCCTAGGCTAAAATACAGTGAAATTAAAAATAAATCTATCTATCTATTAACTTGATCTTTAAGCTTGTAGGCATCTAGCATAGTTTTGAGAAGATGCGGTTGACCGACTTCAGAATTCAACTGTCCTGAAAAGACAGAGTCGGCAAGCGTAGGAGCAATATTCTCTGTAGCATTGATGATACAATTGAGCGCACTGTGCTGACTATGTGGCTTCACCAAGTACATCCAGTATGAGTCCCAATTCAATCTTGTCAGCCCTTGGATGGATTTTGCTCTTTCTTCTGCCTTTTGCCTCCATTCTATTTGCAGTTGATTTGCCTGTGGGAGATATCCTGGAACAGTTTCAGGAATCAAGTTAGCTTTGTGTAAATTTTCATTTACACAATCAGTGAGAGTGTTTGCCGCTGTAGCCGCCTCCTCTGCTGCCTTTTCTGCCCTTCTGATTTGTGCATCCCAGTTATTGAACAGTATTTCTTTATGGTTTTCATTAACAATGGGTGCACCAGCTTTTCTGCCTTCTTCTATCTTTTGCCATGTCAGATAATCATTGATCTTTTCATTAATCAAATCATAATCATTTCGTGAATCTACGACATGATTTGTGATTTTATCGCTCTCTTAGCACAAAGAATT
Organism: Pinus albicaulis; assembly: GCA_034641835.2. Classification (NCBI taxonomy): domain Eukaryota; kingdom Viridiplantae; phylum Streptophyta; class Pinopsida; order Pinales; family Pinaceae; genus Pinus; species Pinus albicaulis. Next base: position 945,566,245 of record CM076575.1, read on the forward strand.
CCATTGCAAGATTTTTTGGCAGAAAACTTCCTCTTGTTGCAGTAGTTGATTGTTCAAAGAGATAGTTTCTGAAATGAATTCTGGAAGCTTAGGATCATCTTTATGCTGATCTTGGATAATATGTATTTGTTTGTCTTTATCAGCCAAGATTTTTTGATGTCCTATTTGCATTTCTTGAAGTTGTTGTTGTAACTCTTCAAGTTTCAATTGTGCTTCCTTATTGGCCTGTACCTGTTGCAATTGTTGTTGCAGAGCTTTTACCTGTTCTTCTTTTTCATCCAACAAAATTTGTATCTCAACTGCTTTATCAATTGTTGCAGAAGCATAAGCTCCTATTATTTGAGATAACTTAGTGAGATTATGAGTAGGCTCTGTGGCAGGATCTTTCCACAAAACATCTACTTGTTCTGGTTCGGTAGCAATTGCACTTTCTATTTTCCTCTTTTTCCTTTGTCTCTTTACTACTGCTTTGTATTTTGGGCTATAAAATACATCCAGAGGAGGAATGTCCTCTACATTAAGTACAATTTCAGAGGAGGGTGTGATTGGTATGTGCTCTGTTACTGCGGCTGTGCTGCTTGTTCCTGTGCTCAAAACTTTGGTTGTCTGGACAGGGGTCTGTACATTCTATCCTTCTACATTAATCAATTGATTGAAGGTTTCCCATTATTTATCTAACTCAATGGTGACTGGCTGTTGCTGTACATTGGGTGGAGGAGGATTTGTTTGTTGAGAAGTCAAAATTTGCTGTTGAGTAGGCTCTTTAGATTGTGCAGAATCTTTAATGGATTCTTCCATTTCATCTTTCTTTTCTTTAGACTTATTGGAGTGTTCAAAATCTCTGTCAGATTTTGATTTGGATTTACCTGTACTTGAACTGCCGTTAAGACTAACACTATGAGTTTTCTCCCTTGCAGGCTCTAAGCGTAGATTATCCAAAGGAATAGGAATTAGTCTCCTTTCTCTATAAAGCTTGAATTCATGGAATTCCTCTGGAGATAGCTGAGCTTGAGCTGAATTCAAAACTTCTTTGAATGAATTTCTTGCTTGTAACATATCATCAAAAGGATCCTGCTCCCCGGCAAATTCCCTTACTTTGATTGCATTGGTAAAATTCTTAACAATATCATTTGGGTCAAATAACCTTCTTGAGAATTTGAACAGCTGTAGGCATGTAACGTTGCCTATCTCTTGAAATGCATGACCAATATCAAATAGTGAAAATGTTCCACATTTTATGGAAAATTGTGGCCAAATGCCCTTTTTCTTCTCTTTTAAATCTTTTGTTATACCCCCCTGGCCACAGGTCTAATAAGCAATTTCCCGAGCTACAAGTCTATCTGGAACATATAAGGGTAAAACATGGGGAGAAGCATAACTTCAAAAAACCCTAATATAGGTGAAAAATTCTTCTCCAAACCATCTCGCGGCGGGGAGAATATCAACCTCTGTTTCTGAGGATAACCTTCGGGCATCCTTATTATACAATGTTGTGTACAATGGCAGCATTATTCCATGACAAATTTGGTAAAAATGGGGGACAAACCTAGACTCCCATAGTTCTTTATGGTACACATGAATGGGAAAAGGATCGTGGATAGTCCATTTCCAACCCATCACATGGAATTTAGAGACATAGCAGATGGCGTCCATGACATAAGAAGATAAATAAAAGGGCGGATAAACCCGTTGGGAAACATTTCGTTTAGACCGGTAGTGAAAAACAGCAGTGGTGAGATTATCAGATAGGATTTTGGCCCAGTCTACAATTGTAGAGTTAACAACCGCATTCAACAAAGGAAGCCATTCAGGTAAGATCATATTTATGTCAGGCTTTCCAAAAAGCCTGCATAACATGGCAGCAGTAAAACAATAAGGAGAGGTAAGTGACCCCGTGTTGTACATACCTTGTTTGTTTTTCTTCAATGGTTCACTTCTTTTGGTCCACTCCTTTGTGCATTCTGCCAAATTTGAGTGTTCTTTGGCAAACTCTTCCATAAATTTCTTGTTGAAAGTCGCCTGAGGTTCTGGCAGCTTATACATTAATCTCAGATCTTCTATGGTGAATGACCCGATTAGCTCTTCAGATGGAGTTCTGAATTGTCTGTCTGAAATATCTGTGCTATCCAGCACCCATCTCACCATGTCTGTATATGGGAGGATCCTTGGCCTTGCTGCTATTCTATGCAGAAATGAGCAAGCCAAGTCTCTAAGGGTTGTTTCAGACATATTCTTTGAACCCACTATAGCTGCAACTTTTATCACCACAGGGTTTTCTTCTTCTAACAGATTATACATTCCTTCCCAAGTGGATATACCGGCATCCTTGTTACAGGCGGTGTCTGCATATAGCGAAGCCATTTCTTTGTTTTCAGAATTTGAGCTCTTCTCCTTCTTACCCATAGTGTTTAGCGGAAGCTTTGTATAGTCGTTTGCTCCTTTGTGCCTGCGTTTTACGAATAAATGAGAGTAATGATATAAGAAAGGTTATGAGACTGTTTTGAATATGAAAGCGGATGAAATATAATATTTTAATTGTGAAACAACTTTCAATCTAAACACAATCTCATTTCACATTAATAATCAATCCAATCATTTAATATAATCATTAAAGCGCATAACAGATTTGACATATGAGAAGATTGCCTTCGGATAGCGCGCCTATATGAATCTGCGACATTGCGATCTGCGATTTGCTGCGCAATATCGCAATATCGCAAAATGAAATCATCGCAGTCATGAAAATAGCGCAAAAGTGGAAATTGCGCAATAGCGCAAAAGCGCATATCGCAAAATCGCAAAATCGCAAAATCGCAAAAGCGCAAAATCGATAAGAGCGCAAAAGATATTCATTAATCATTTCTGCTTTCTGCACTATGCGATCTGCGATCAATGCGTTTTATATATACTATTTTGTTATGGATGCGCTATCTTGTTTAATGAGAAATTTTATTATAATCTATCACAAACTTAAGTGTTTCTAAATATTCTTTCTAAGGGATTTTCTATAGGTTTATGATAGAAAGTTTTATTTGAAAAGGCAAACAAATCCTAATTGATTTTTTATATTTTTTGACTAAGGGTCCTCATTTATTTAGTATTATTACTAATAGTAACTAAAAAGGGGGGTTGTTGCTGGTCACAACAATTGGCGATTCACTGAAAGAAACAGTTATCTCTAAAAAAATAAAATGAACATTCTATCTTTAGTAAATAAAGGTTTTTAAAGATAATGAAAAACTATCTTAGGATAATTCAAATAAAATGTAACTATAAAAAAGAAATAAAAATCATTTCATAATCTCTTTCTAATTCCTTAAGAAATAAAAACATTTTGGGTTATATCAAGCTTTGATTGGTGTTAATAATGAAGTAAGTGGATCTCTCCAAGTTTTGGTTTTATAATATACTTTATTGCCATAGGTATTGCCTCTGCTGCCAGCAAACGTTCATAGTCTCGACAGGGTTACCTTTAAACCATTAACCATTCATTGTCCCATCCAACTAAAATTATGACTTTTTAAAAGATAAATTCATAAGACCTATTATCTCATGTTTTTTTCTTTTATTTATTTTTTATTTTAAGAGCCATTGTTCTGGTTTGGTAGCCAGTTAATAACAATGCCATTCACTAGTTATAATTAAACTGAACAAGATGGCTCGTGATGAGACCCCTTGTCTTATATTTATAAGCCATTACCCTGTTTTGGTATGCAGTATTGGTAATGTCAGTTTTATTACTCCTTATGAACATGATAAGTCGGCTCGTAATGAGACCTCTTATCTCTTAAAATTTTCACATAATTTCTTAGAATTACATTCTAAAAAATCACAACTTAAATGGATGGGGTGAAATAGTTTTATCCTTAAGAATCAATGGATGACAATTTTCAGAGTTTTTTGAGTTCCAAAACTTTGAAAAAATCTTTACTTTGATAGATAACTTTTCTCTGCTTAGTAAACTTATAATGATTTACATTCTTCTCAAGTTTTCAAAAGATCATGTAAATGATTGAAATAATCTTTCAAAGTTTAACATCTTATTTTAAACTATTCAAAAATTGTGATCATTACTTTAAAAATTCTTATTTACACAAAATAAATATTTATAATATTTTCCGAAGAAATTTTCTCAAATAGTAAACAGTCAATCAGAGACTCATAAACAACCTTTATTTGCAAAAAACAAAAAAAAACAATCAAAAACTTTGCAGAAAGAAATATGTACAGTTTAAGAAGGGGTTACCTCCTTATGAAAAGAATTTCTTCAAGATAAGCCCATTTACAGGAAGAGATTCTCTCTTACCTGTTAGATCTTGGAGTATGAATGTATTTGAGCCTATCTTCTCAACGATCTGAAATGGTCCAAACCACATTTTCTGAAACTTGGTATGTTTACCTTTTTCTTCGTGTGCTTTATCCCATTTCAGAACAAGATCACCAATTGACAAAATTTTTGAGCCGGTAGAACTTGCATCAAAAGAAGATTTTACAAGCTGTTGATGTTTTTCATGAATAATTTTTGCTTTATCTCTATCTTCTTCTAATTTAAGGATTTGATCATATCTCAATTGAATGGATGAAGAGGGATTTTCTTCAATAAACTGCACTAGGGCTAATGATGGAAGAGTTAAATTTGATGGTATCACAGCTTCTTTTCCATAAACCAGATTGAAAGGTGAAGTCCCTATTGAAGCTTTTTTAGTGATACGATCAGCCCATAACGCAAAGATTAAAGATTTGTGCCAATTCTTTTGATTTTGATCAATGGTCCTTTTAATAATTTTGATAAGGTTTTTATTAGTGGATTCAACCAAACCATTACCTTGTGGATAATAATTTGCTGAATATTTTAATTTAAAACCTCTTTTGACTGCAAATTCAATTAAACTATTTCCAGAGAAGTAAGATGCATTATCAAAGACAAGAGCTTCAGGTACACCAAACCTGGTTATGATGAATTGATCTATGAAATCAATAATTGCATCAGAATTGGCTACCTTCAAGGGAATTGCTTCTACCCACTTTGTAAAGTAATCAGTTGTAGTAAGGATATACTTGTGCTGTTTGGAAGAATGAGGTACTATCTCACCAATAATTTCAAGCCCCCATTGTTCGAATGGTTGCTCAATAGTTACTGGTTGCAAACGAAAAGCTGGTTTCCTTTGTCTTCCACTTGCAGTTTGACAAATTTTGCACTTCCTTACGTAATCATGCGTATCTTTAAAAAGAGTAGGCCAGTAATAACCAGCGCGAATTATTTTTTGAGCTGTGGTATCACCTCCAAAATGACCTCTTGCTGGTCCATCATGTAATTCCTGCAAAACCTTTTCAGCTTCAGTCTTTTCCAAACATCTTAATAAAATTGAATCATAATTTTTTCTAAGTAACGCATTATCGATGATCTCATATTTAATAGCCTTTAACCTTAAAGTGCGTTTACTCTTATAGCTGAGATTAGAAGGAGCATACCCATTTTTCAAGTAATAAATAAGATCAACATACTGAGATCCGGAATTTGTAACATTTATCTGACTTACTTGAATATCTTGATTTGAATCTTGATTTTCTGGTATGTTATGAGCTCCTGCCAATAATCTGCAAAAACCTTGTCCTCTAACAATCTTAGCTAGTTTAATATCAATATCATATTATTGCAAGGCTGTTACCCAGTTATCTCTCTTTTCTCCTACTTCTTTTTGAATTAATAATTGCCTCACTGCAGAGTATGGGACACTTCCTTTTCTTTATGCGCCCATTTGAATATTGAATTCTTCTTGATCATATTTTGCATAGTTAAAACAATTAAAGAAAAATCGGGAATAAATCTTTTAACAAAATTGATCTGTCCAAGAAATGATTGCATGGATTTTTTTTTATGTGGTAAAGAAATCTCAGAAATTTCTTTCACTCTATCTGGATCAATTATATACCATCCTTTGACACAACAAATCCTAAGAGTTTTCCTTCATCTAAAGAAAAGAAAGATTTCTTTGGATTTAAGGAGATACCAAACCTTCTACATCTTTCAAATATTTGTTTTAAATCATGTAGATGATTGGCTCTCTTTTTTGAAAATACTGTTATGTCATTAAGATAAACAACAACTGATTTATTGATCAGACCTTTGAATGCTATGTCCATGGCTCTTTGAAAAGTTGCTCCTGCATTTATTAGACCAAAAGGCATTTTCTGATAAGCATAAGTTCCTCATTTTGTTCTGAAAGTTGCTTTCAATCTGTCATCTGGATGAACTAAAACTTTATTATAACCCGAAAATCCATCAAGAAAAGACATCAGTTCAGAACCAGCTACCTTTTGAAGTATATGTTCCATGGTTGGCAATGGGAAATTGTCTTTTAAACATGCCTTGTTTAAATTTCTGAAATCAATACAGATTCTTATATCACCATTCTTCTTCCTTACATGTACCATATTGGAAACCCAATTAGAGTGCCTGACTGGAAAAATGATTTTGGCTTTCGAAAGTTTATTAAGTTCTGATTTGATTTGACTTTCAAGATTTGGATGGATCTTTCTCAACTTCTGTTGAACGGGTTTAATATCAAGAAGCATTGGAATTGTATGTTGAATAATCGAATTATCATATGTTTTTAGATCATCGTAATTCCAAGAAAAAACATTTTTATACTTGTTTAGCATTTTAATGAATGCATTCCTTTCCTCTGGTGTTAAATTGAGTCCTAAGTTAACATTTTGAGGTTTAGAATAAGAACCAAGATTTACTAATTCAAACTTCAAAGTGGAACTTTGAAGTTTCGTATTAGTGACTTTCTTGAATCTGTCTGTAATGTCATATAAATCCTCTAATTTAACAACAGATTTTGGAATGGGGTTTTCATTACTTTTTGAAGCAATTTGTAAATCATGATCATCTTCGTCAATAATTTGCTCATCATATGATTTCTCTAAATTCATGAAATTTAGAATATCTTGATCATGATAGAATACTCTCCAATTTGTAACATTATCTGGGACTGATGGACGAAAAATCAATTCTACAGAAAAACCTATCAGGACTGCAATCTTCAGCAGGTAGGAGTTTAGATGCAACATCAGCTAACAAGTCAGCTGATGTATTCTGATTCCTAGGAATAGGAGAAATAATGAATGCTAAAAAATGAGTGGTGAGGTCTTGTACTAGGGTTTGATAGTGTTTAAGATGTCCTGAAAGGCAATGAATAGTATTCCTAACTTGTTTAATGACAATTTTGGAATCACCAAAAACTTTCAAGTATTTATCATCTAATCCTATAGCTTTATAAAGTCCTTGAACCAAGGCTTCATATTCTGCGGTATTATTAGTACACTCAAATTCTAATCTACATGACAGCATGGTTTTCTCCCCATTTGGATCAATTAGGATGCATCCAGCTCCAGCTCCATCACTAGATTTCGATCCATCAAAATATAATGACCAAAATAAAGATTTATCTATTGGCTTATCTACAATTACATCAGAAATATTTACAATTTTGGAAGAATCAGATTGTGAAAAAATTTCTATCTGAGAAACGAAAGTATTTACAGAAAAAGGTGATTGAGGAGCTTTGAAATTTCCAAGAAATGATTTAGTAGAATAACCTCCAATAATATTGTTGTTGAATGCTATAGGTTTATTAGGTTGTTCAAATTCAGTGACAGTGTGCATCATATGTTTTTCTCGTTCAATTTTGATTTGATTTGGTTTACCTTTGTAGGGAAGCCACATGTGTGAATAATCAGTTGAGATATAACCGTTAAGTTTCGCAGACCAGTCCCTGCTCAAGATTAATCCATAGAATTTAGGAATATCAGCAATCCGAATATCAATTCTTTGGACAATCCTAGGATCTGAGGCTAATCTGATAGTAACTAAATTGATTTATCCTACCACTTGGACTTTAGAGTGATCCAACTGAACGATATGAACTGCTGATTTCTGTGGTTCAATATTCAACTTGGCACAGACAGAAGTAGGCATTATATTGGAGGAAGCTCCAGAATCAATCAAACAATTGTGCAGATTTTTATTGTACATCTCATAAGTCAAAAGAAAAGGGGGAGTTTACGAATTTGACTATTCCCCAATGAGCACAGTATTAGTAGCATCTACCTTATCTGGTGGCTTACCAGTTCCTTTTGTTGCTTTTGCAACTACACCGCTTGGTAAAGGAGCAATTGATGTAGCATTTAATTCTTTCAATAGCAACTTTTGCTGGTGTTTCAGTTTGCTGAGTTCATGTAAGGAAATGTTGGCTTTGATCTTTTTCATGTCTTCAACAATGTTTTATTCCATAGGATCTGACACTACTAAAGTTTTCGTTGTTGATGCGAGAGGATAAGAAGAAGATGGCTGATTTTGAGTAGGTAATGGAGAAGTTTTCTTCACAGTGGGTTTGTCTTTGGTACTTGGAGTTGTAATTTTCTTTTTAGGAACTGTTTGCACTGGTTCTGCTGTAGATTTACTCCTAGTACTTACAGGCATAGCTTCTTCACTATCAGAATTAGGGAGAATAAAATTCCACATTCCATTCAATTCAGCTATTTCTTCATTTTCATCTTCTTGATCTGATAATATAGATGTATCTTCTTCTTCTTCCTCTTCTTCTGATTCTGCATTAGAGATTACATTAGGAGGTTTAGATTCAACTTGGTTTCTTCTGAAATTTCGGAATGGTTTCTTGGTAGAAGTTTCAGCCACTTGTTTTTTAATTTCAACCATTTCATTTGACATGGTTTTAAGAACTTTCTGTAAACCTTCCATGTCATATGGATCTTTGGCCTTTTTCTTTGAATCATCTCTAAAGCTGACTTTCTTTGATTTCCTTTCTTCAATAGAATTTTTCTTTTCCAGAGAAGTAATACATTTTTCCACTGCAATAGCTTCTTTCATATTCTCAGCTAATGTAGGCTTTGTAGCTCTCTCTACGAAAATTGCTATGTTTGAGGGTAAGGCAGTTATATACCATTAGATTTTGACTTGCTCACTAGGTTGTGAATCTGTATGAATTTTGTTCAAGAGTTTGTGGAATCTAGCATTGAATTCTTTTATAGGTTCCTTGGGTTCTATTTTCAAATTTGAGATATCATTGAGTAAAGTTGCAATTGATCGGTCATCTCCAAATTTGGTCAAAAAATGATCTGCAAAAATGTCCCAACTCGTTATGGATCCTGATGGTAATGAAAAATACCATGATCCTGCTACTGCCTGAAGAGTATATGGGAATAATCTAACTACAACATCTTCGTGTATGACTCCATTCAAATTAATAGCCAGCATAAAGTTATCGATATGTTCTTCAGCTTGAATATTAAGATCTGGGCTAAACTTTGGAAGCCATTTTCCAGGATTGTCTGGTAAATCATGTAAAGGTGCAGCCATGTTGACTGCTCCTGGAGTAGACCATGGTCTCTCTGCCATTATTGGGATGACTATTGGAGGAATAGTAGAAACTGGTGGTATTTGAATTGAAGTGGTTGGAATAGATGATGTTGATATTGATGAGAATTGAGGAGAAGATGTTTGTGGAGATGATGATTGAAGAGATAATGATGAAACAACTGCACTTTGTTGAGTTGTGCTTTTGGAAACAGGTGATTGAATATGAGATGATGAACTTGTATCACTTTCTGTTTCTGATTGAATTCTTTTTGTTTTTCCCTTACTAGGTAAAGGAAATTCTTTCGGAGGAATACCAAGTTTTTCACTTTGCAACCTAGTAAGAGGTTTCGAAGGAATAAATTTTGAGCTTACACTACCTTCAGATATTTCAGACTCTTCCAGAGATAATGAGAATCCTTTCAATTTATGAATTAGATCTTGAACTTCAGGAGACTCAGGATGTTGTTTGTCTGAATGTTTTGAGATTTTGGTAGTGGGTGTTTGAATATTTTCTGCAATTTCTTCTCTAGGACTTTGAATTTCAGAAAAAATTGAAGAAGTTAATGAGGGTGTTTTGCTCTCAGAATGGCTTGTGGATAAATATTTACTTTCCATTCATAGCTCATGCCCTCCTTCTAGCACCAAAAATGTTGAAGCCTAGAAAATCTCTGCTTCAAACATTGGGGAAAACCACCCGGTCGGGACCTTAAGATAACTCCTTTTCCGTTTGGTATGGTGGCTCCGACTGGATTTAAAAGACTAGTTTCCTTGTAACTAAATGGACTGGATTGGATGGGAGGAAATGGGACTAAATTAACTGAAATAAAACTATCTAATTTAAGCTAAATACTGATAAAGAAATTCTAACACTAACCCAGGTAATTATATGTGAATACAACTTTAGATTGTTCCAATTCAAAAATAACCATGAAAATGTATTATTTATTAAATTGAAATATGCATAAACAAATAAAGATAACTCTGTTTAAGAAATTAAACAGAGTTATATAAACATATTGCATTCATCATTGTATACCATTTACATGTAACTATGAAAAATAACGTTTCAATTATACTCAGAAATGATATATAAAAGAAAGCGTTGTGAAAACCAATATACATATAAATGATAGCAATTTTAAACCGAATATCATAAGACAAAAGAGATCAACAGTGAATAGATAGAAATACCTTGTTCATCTTGAAGAGTTTCAAATGAAATGTGATACTCTATCCAGTAACTATGATGCAAAACTAAATTCCAAGGTACATAAATGCAACACTTCAAAGATAATTCCGCATGAAAATCACCAGATGTGATCCTTTTCAAAAAATATATAAGACAATGGAGTACAGAAATGCAATCTCCAAGTCCAAAATATTAATATCTAGGACCCCCCTCTAAATGCATGAGAGGGGTTTAAATACTACTTAACTAACTCTAAAAATAGTTTATTACAAAAATTAAGGATTCGGTTCAATGACCGTCCTTTTCCTAGGCTAAAATACAATGAAATTAAAACTAAATCTATCTATCTATTAACTTGATCTTTAAGCTTGCAGGCATCTAGCATAGTTTTGAGAAGATGCGGTTGACCGACTTCAGAATTCAACTGTCCTGAAAAGACAGAGTCGGCAAGCGTAGGAGCAATCTTCTCTGTAGCATTGATGATACAATTAAGCGCACTGTGCTGACTGTGTGGCTTTACCAAGTACATCCAGTATGAGTCCCAATTCAATTTTGTCAGACCTTGGATGGATTTTGCTCTTTCTTCTGCCTTTTGCCTCCATTCTGTTTGCAGTTGATTTGCCTGTGGGAGATATCCTGGAACAGTTTCAGGAATCAAGTTAGCTTTGTGTAAATTGTCATTTACACAATCAGTGAGAGTGTTTGCCGCTGTAGCCGCCTCCTCTGCTGCCTTTTCTGCCCTTCTGATTTGTGCATCCCAGTTATTGAACAATATTTCCTTATGGTTTTCATTAATGATGGGTGCACCAACTTTTCTGCCTTCTTCTGTCTTTTGCCATGCCAAATAATCATTGATCTTTTCATTAATCAAATCATAATCATTTCGTAAATCTACGACATGATTTGTGATTTTATCACTTTCTTGGCACAAAGAATTCCATTGCAAGATTTTTTGGCAGAAAATTTCCTCTTGTTGCAGTAGTTGATTGTTCAAAGAGATGGTTTCTGAAATGAATTCTGGAAGCTTAGGATCATCTTTATGCTGATCTTGGATAATCTGTATTTGTTTGTCTTTATCAGCCAGGCTTTTTTGATGTCCTATTTGCATTTCTTGAAGTTTTTGTTGTAACTCTTCAAGTTTCAATTGTGCTTCCTTATTGGCCTGTACCTGTTGCAATTGTTGTTGCAGAGCTTTTACCTGTTCTTCTTTTTCATCCAACAAAAGTTGTATCTCAACTTCTTTATCAATTGTTGCAGAAGCATAAGCTCCTGTTATTTGAGATAACTTAGTGAGATTATGAGTAGGCTCTGTGGCAGGATCTTTCCACAAAACATCTACTTGTTCTGCTTCAGTAGCAATTGCACTTTCTATTTTTCTCTTTTTCCTTTGTCTCTTTACTACTACTTTGTATTTTGGGCTATAAAATACATCCAGAGGAGGAATGTCTTCTACATTAAGTACAATTTCAGAGGAGGGTGTGATTGGTATGTGCTCTGTTACTGCGGCTGTGCTGCTTGTTCCTGTGTTCAAAACATTGGTTGTCTGGACAGGGGTCTGTACATTTTGTCCTTCTACATTAATCAATTGATTAAAGGTTTCCCATTCTTTATCTAACTCAATGGTGACTGGCTGTTGCTGTACATTGGGTGGAGGAGGATTTGTTTGTTGAGAAGTCAAAATTTGCTGTTGAGTAAGCTCTTTAGATTGTGCAGAATCTTTAATGGATTCTTCCATTTTATCTTCCTTTTCTTTAGACTTATTGGAGTGTTCAGAATCTCTGTCAGATTTTGATTTAGATTTACCTGTACTTGAACTGCCGTTAGGACTAACACTAGGAGTTTATTCCCTTGCGGACTCTAAGCGTAGATTATCCAAAGGAATAGGAATTAGTCTCCTTTCTCTGTAAAGCTTAAATTCCTGGAATTCCTCTGGAGAAAGCTGAGCTTGAGCTGAATTCAAAACTTCTTTGAATGAATTTCTTGCTTGGAACATATCATCAAAAAGATCCTGTTCCCTGGAAAATTCCCTTACTTTGATTGCATTGGTAAAATTCTTAACAATATCATTTGGGTCAAATAACCTTCTTGAGAATTTGAACAGCTGTAGGCATGTAACGTTGCCTATCTCTTGAAATGCATGACCAATATCAAACAGTGAAAATGTTCCACATTTTATGGGAAATTGTGGCCAAATGCCTTTTTTCTTCTCTTTTAAATCTTTTGTTATACCTCCCTGGCCACAGGTCTGATAAGCAATTTCCCGAGCTACAAGTCTATCTGGAACATATAAGGGTAAAACATGGGGAGAAGCATAACTTCCAAAAACCCTAATATAGGTGAACAATTCTTCTCCAAACCATCTCGCGATGGGGAGAATATCAACCTCTGTTTCTGAGGATAACCTTGGGGCATCCTTATTATACAATGTTGTGTACAATGGCAGCATTATTCCATGACAAATTTTGTAAAAATGGGGGACAAACTTAGACTCCCATAGTTCATTATGGTACACATGAATGGGCAAAGGATCGTGGATAGTCCATTTCCAGCCCATCACACGGAATTTAGAGAATAGCAGATGGCGTCCATGACATAAGCAGATAAATAAAAAGGCGGATAAACCCTCTGGGAAACATTTCGTTTAGACCGGTAGTGAAAAATAGCAGTGGTGAGATTATCAGATAGGAGTTTGGCCCAGTCTACAATTGTAGAATTAACAGTTGCATTCAACAAAGGAAGCCATTCGGGTAAGATCATATTTATGTCAGGCTTTCCAAAAAGCCTGCATAACATGGCAACAATAAAACAATAAGGAGAGGTAAGTGAACCCGTGCTGTACATACCTTGTTTGTTTTTCTTCAATGGTTCACTTCTTTTGGTCCACTCCTTTGTGCATTCTGCCAAATTTGAGTGTTCTTTGGCAAACTCTTCCATAAATTGCTTGTCGAAAGTCGCCTGAGGTTCTGGCAGCTTATACATTAATCTCAGATCTTCTATGGTGAATGACCTGATTAGCTCTTCAGATGGAGTTCTGAATTGTCTGTTTGAAATATCTGTGCTATCCAGCACCCATCTCACCATGTCTGTATATGGGAGGATCCTTGGCCTTGCTGCTATTCTATGCAGAAATGAGCAAGCCAAGTCTCTAACGGTTGCTTCAGACGTATTCTTTGAACCCGCTGTAGCTGCAACTTTTATCACCACAGGGTTTTCTTCTTCTAACAGATTATACATTCCTTCCCAAGTGGATATACCGGCATCCTTGTTACAGGCGGTGTCTCTGTATAGCGAAGCCATTTCTTTGTTTTCAGAATTTGAGATCTTCTCCTTCTTACCCATAGTGTTTAGCGGAAGCTTTGTATAGTCGTTTGCTCCTTCGTGCCTGCGTTTTACGAATAAATGAGAGTAATGATATAAGAAAGGTGATGAGACTATTTTGAATATGAAAGTGGATGAAATATAATATTTTAATTGTGAAACGACTTTCAATCTAAACACAATCTCATTTCACATTAATAATCAATCCAATCATTTAATATAATCATTAAAGCGCATAACGGATTTGACATATGAGAATATTGCCTTGGGATAGCGCGCCTATATGAATCTGCGACATTGTGATCTGCGATTTGCTGCGCAATATCGCAATATCGCAATGTCGCAATATCGCAAAATGAAATCATCACAGTCATGAAAATAGCGTAAAAGCGGAAATTGCGCAATAGCGCAAAAGCGCATATCGCAAAATCGCAAAATCGCAAAAGCGCAAAATCGCAAAAGCGCAAAATCAATAAGAGTGCAAAAGATATTCATTAATCATTTCTGTTTTCTGCGCTATGCGATCTGCGATCAATGCGTTTTATATATACTATTTTTTTATGGATGTGCTATCTTGTTTAAAGAGAAATTTTATTATAATCTATCACAAACTTAAGTGTTTCTAAATATTCTTTCTAAGGGATTTCTATAGGTTTATGATAGAAAGTTTTATTTGAAAAGGAAAACAAATCCTAATTGATTTTTTGGATTTTTTGACTAAGGGTCCTCATTTATTTAGTATTATTACTAATAGTAAATAAAAAGGGGGGTTGTTGCTTGTCACAACAATTGGCGATTCACTGAAAGAAACAGTTATCTCTGAAAAAATAAAATGAACATTCTATCTTTAGTAAATAAAGATTTTTAAAGATAATGAAAAACTATCTTAGGATAATTCAAATAAAATGTAACTATAAAAAAGAAATAAAAATCATTTCATAATTTCTTTCTAATTCCTTAAGAAATAAAAACATTTTGGGTTATATCAAGCTTTGATTGGTGTTAATAATGAAGTGGATCTCTCCAAGTTTTGGTTTTATAATATACTCTATTGCCATAGGTATTGCCTCTGCTGCCAGCAAACGTTCATAGTATCGACAGGGTTACCTTTAAACCATTAACCATTCATTGTCCCATCCAACTAAAATTATGACTTTTTAAAAGATAAATTCATAAGACCTATTATCTCATGTTTTTGTCTTTTATTTATTTTTTATTTTAAGAGCCATTGTTCTGGTTTGGTAGCCAATTAATAACAATGCCATTCACTAGTTATAATTAAACTGAACAAGCTGGCTCGTGATGAGACCCCTTGTCTTATATTTATAAGCCATTACCCTGCTTTGGTATGCAGTATTGGTAATGTCAGTTTTATTACTCCTTATGAACATGGTAAGTCGGCTCGTAATGAGACCTCTTATCTCTTAAAATTTTCGTATAATTTCTTAGAATTACATTCTAAAAAATCACAACTTAAATGGATGGGGTGAAATAGTTTTATCCTTAAGAATCAATGGATGACAATTTTTAGAGTTTTTTGAGTTCCAAAACTTTGAAAAAAATATTTACTTTGATAGATAACCTTTCTCTGCTTAATAAACTTATAATGATTTACATTCTTCTCAAGTTTTCAAAAGATCATGTAAATGATTGAAATAATCTTTCAAAGTTTAACATCTTATTTTAAACTATTCAAAAACTGTAATCATTACTTTAAAAATTCTTATTTACACAAAATAAATATTTATAATATTTTTTCGAAGAAATTTTCTCAAATAGTAAACAGTCAATCAGAGACTCATAAACAACCTTTATTTGTAAAAACAAAAACAATCAAAAACTTTGCAGAAAGAAATATATACAGTTTAAGAAGGGGTTACCTCCTTATGAAAAGAATTTCTTCAAGATAAGCCCATTTACAGGAAGAGGCTCTCTCTTACCTGTTAGATCTTGGAGTATGAATGTATTTGAGCTTATCTTCTCAACGATCTGAAATGGTCCAAGCCACATTTTCTGAAACTTGGTATGTTTACCTTTTTCTTCGTGTGCTTTATCCCATTTCAAAACGAGATCACCAATTGAAAAAAAAATTGAGCCGGTAGAACTTGTATCAAAAGAGGATTTTACAAGCTGTTGATGTTTTTCATGAGTAATTTTTTCTTTATCCCTATCTTCTTCTAATTTAAGGATTTGATCATATCTCAATTGAATGGATGAAGAGGGATTTTCTTCAATAAACTGCACTAGGGCTAATGCTATAAGAGTTAAATTTGATGGTATCACAGCTTCTTTTCCATAAACCAGATTGAAAGGTGAAGTCCTTATTGAAGCTTTTTTAGTGATACGATCAGCCCATAACGCAAAGATTAAATATATGTGCCAATTCTTTTGATTTTGATCAACGGTCCTTTTAATGATTTTGATAAGGTTTTTATTAGTGGATTCAGCCAAACCATTACCTTGTGGATAATAATTTGCTGAATATTTTAATTTAAAGCCTCTTTTGACTGCAAATTCAATTAAAATATTTCCAGAGAAGTAAGATGCATTATCAAAGACAAGAGCTTCAGGTACACCAAACCTAGTTATGATGAATTGATCTATGAAATCAATAATTGCATCAGAATTGGCTACCTTCAAGGGAATTGCTTCTACCCACTTTGTAAAGTAATCAGTTGCAGTAAGGATATACTTGTGCTGTTTGGAAGAATGAGGTACTATCTCACCAATAATGTCAAGCCCCCATTGTTCGAATGGTTGCTCAATAGTTACTAGTTGTAAAGGAAAAGTTGGTTTCCTTTGTCTTCCACTTGCAGTTTGACAAATTTTGCACTTCCTTACGTAATCATGCGTATCTTTAAAAAGAGTAGGCCAGTAATAACCAGCGCAAATTATTTTGTGAGCTGTGGTATCACCTCCAAAATGACCTCCTGCTGGTCCATCATGTAATTCCTGCAAAACCTTTTCAGCTTCAGTCTTTTCCAAACATCTTAATAAAATTGAATCATAATTTTTTCTAAATAACACATTATCGATGATCTCATATTTAATAGCCTTTAACCTTAAAGTGTGTTTACTCTTATAGCTGAGATTAGAAGGAGCATACCCATTTTTCAAGTAATAGATAAGATCAGCATACTGAGATCTGGAATTTGTAACATTTATCTGACTTACTTGAATATCTTGATTTGAATCTTGATTTTCTGGTATGTTATGAGCTCCTGCCAATAATCTGCAAAAACCTTGTCCTCTAACAATATTAGCTGGTTTAATATCAATATCATATTCTTGCAAGGTTGTTACCCAGTTAGCTCTCATTTCTCCTACTTCTTTTTGAATTAATAATTGCCTCACTGCAGAGAATGGGACGATGATTTTTGTATGTGTCTTCAAGAGAAAAGGTCTGAAATGTTTGATTGATTTAAACATAGCAAAGGCTTGTTTTTCAACATCGGAATAATTAAGCTCAGCTCCTTGCAGATTTGAGCTAAAGAAAGAAATTGGTGCTTCGATTTCTTGATCATTGAGTTGTGTTAAAACGGCCGCATAAGATGTTTCAGTGGCCAAAGTATACAAAGTAAAATCTTTAGAAAAATCCGGGGTATTCAATGCTGGTGCATTAATGATCGCTCGTTTGATTGAATCAAAAGCTTATTTTTCTTTATGCGCCCATTTGAATATTGAATTCTTCTTGATCATATTTTTCATAGGTAAAACAATTAAAGAAAAATCGGGAATAAATCTTTTAACAAAATTGATCTGTCCAAGAAATGATTGCATGGATTTTTTGTTATGTGGTAAAGAAATATCAGAAATTTCTTTCACTCTATCTGGATCAATATATATACCATCCTTTGACACAACAAATCCTACAAGTTTTCCTTCATCTAAAGCAAAGAAAGATTTCTTTGGATTTAAGGAGATACCAAACCTTCTACATCTTTCAAATATTTGTTTTAAATCATGTAGATGATTGGCTCTCTTTTTTGAAAATACTGTTATGTCATCAAGATAAACAACAACTGATTTATTGATCAGACCTTTGAATTCTATGTCCATGGCTCTTTGAAAAGTTGCTCCTGCATTTATTAGACCAAAAGGCATTTTCTGATAAGCATAAGTTCCCCATTTTGTTCTGAAAGTTGTTTTCAATCTGTCATCTCGATGAACTAAAACTTGATTATAACCCGAAAATCCATCAAGAAAAGACATCAGTTCAGAACCAGCTACCTTTTGAAGTATCTGTTCCATGGTTGGCAATGGGAAATTGTCTTTTAAACATGCCTTGTTTAAATTTCTGAAATCAATACAGATTCTTATATCACCATTCTTCTTTTTTACAGGTACCATATTGGAAACCCAATTAGAGTGCCTGAATGGAAAAATGATTTTGGCTTTCAAAATTTTATTAAGTTCTGATTTGATTTGACTTTTGAGATTTGGATGGATCTTTCTCAACTTCTTTTGAACGGGTTTAATAACATGAAGCATTGGAATTGTATGTTGAATAATCGAAGTATCATATTTTTTTAGATCATCGTAATTCCAAGCAAAAACATTTTTATACTTGTTTAGCATTTTAATGAATGCATTCCTTTCCTCTGGTGTTAAATTGAGTCCTAAGTTAACGTTTTGAGGTTTACAATCAGAACCAAGATTTACTAATTCAAACTTCAAAGCGGAACTTTGAAGTTTCGTATTAGTGACTTTCTTGAATCTGTCTGTAATGTCATATAAATCCTCTGATTTAACAACAGATTTTGGAATGGGGTTTTCATTACTTTTTGAAGCAATTTGTAAATCATGATCATCTTCGTCAATAATTTGCTCATCATATGATTTCTCTAAAGTCATGAAATTTAGAATATCTTGATCATGATAGAATACTCTCCAATTTGTAACATTATCTGGGACTGATGGACGAAAAATCAATTCTACAGAAAACCTATCAGGACTGCAATCTTCAGCAGGTAGGATTTTAGATGCAACATTAGCTAACAAGTCAGCTGATGTATTCTGATTCCTAGGAATAGGAGAAATATTGAATGCTAAAAAATGAGTGGTGAGGTCTTGTACTAGGGTTTGATAGTGTTTAAGATGTCCTGAAAGGCAATGAATAGTATTCCTAACTTGTTTAATGACAATTTCAGAATCACCAAAAACTTTCAAGTATTTATCATCTAACCCTATAGCTTTATAAAGTCCTTGAACCAAGGCTTCATATTCTGCGGTATTATTAGTACACTCAAATTCTAATCTACATGACAGCATGGTTTTCTCCCCATTTGGA
Organism: Pinus albicaulis; assembly: GCA_034641835.2. Classification (NCBI taxonomy): domain Eukaryota; kingdom Viridiplantae; phylum Streptophyta; class Pinopsida; order Pinales; family Pinaceae; genus Pinus; species Pinus albicaulis. Next base: position 945,585,427 of record CM076575.1, read on the forward strand.
TCAATTAGGATGCATCCAGCTCCAGCTCCATCACTAGATTTCGATCCATCAAAATATAATGACCAAAATAAAGATTTATCTATTGGCTTATCTACAATTACATCAGAAATATTTACAATTTTGGAAGAATCAGATTGTGAAAAAATTTCTATCCGAGAAACGAAAGTATTTACAGAAAAAGGTGATTGAGGAGCTTTGAAATTTCCAAGAAATGATTCAGCAGAATAACCTCCAAGAATATTGTTGTTGAATGCTATAGGTTCATTAGGTTGTTCAAATTCAGTGACAGTGTGCATCATATGCTTTTCTCGTTCAATTTTTATTTGATTTGGTTTACCTTTGTAGGGAAGCCACATGTGTGAATAATCGGTTGAGATATAACCGTTAAGTTTTGCAGACCAGTCCCTGCTCAAGATTAATCCATAGAATTCAGGAATATCAGCAATCAGAATATCAATTCTTTGGACAATCCTAGGATCTGAGGCTAATCTGATAGTAACTTAATTGATTTCTCCTACCACTTGGACTTTAGAGCGATCCAACTGAACGATATGAACTGCTGATTTCTGTGGTTCAATATTCAACTTGGCACAGACAGAAGTAGGCATTATATTGGAGGAAGCTCCAGAATCAATCAAACAATTGTGCAGATTTTTATTGTACATCTCATAAGTCAAAAGAAAAGGGGGAGTTTGCGAATTTGACTTTTCCCCAATGAGCACAGTATCAGTAGCATCTACCTTATCTTGTGGCTTACCAGTTCCTTTTGCTGCTTTTGCAACTACACCGCTTGGTAAAGGAGCAATTGGTGTAGCATTTAATTCTTTCAATAGCAACTTTTGCTGGTGTTTCAGTTTGGTGAGTTCATGTAAGGAAATGTTGGCTTTGATCTTTTTCATGTCTTCAACAATGTTGTATTCCATAGGATCTGACACTACTAAAGTTTTCGTTGTTGATGCGAGAGGATAAGAAGAAGATGGTTGATTTTGAGTAGGTAATGGAGAAGTTTTCTTCACAGTGGGTTTGTCTTTGGTACTTGGAGTTGTAATTTTCTTTTTAGGAACTGTTTGCACTGGTTCCGCTGTAAATTTACTCCTAGTACTTACAGGCATAGCTTCTTCACTATCAGAATTAGGGAGAATAAAATCCCACATTCCATTCAATTCAGCTATTTCTTCATTTTCATCTTCTTGATCTGATACTATAGATGTATCTTCTTCTTCTTCCTCTTCTTCTGATTCTGCATTAGAGATTACATTAGGAGGTTTAGATTCAACTTGGTTTCTTCTGAAATTTCGGAATGGTTTCTTGGTTGAAGTTTCAGCCACTTGTTTTTTAATTTCAACCATTTCATTTGACATGGTTTTAAGAACTTTCTGTAAACCTTCCATGTCATATGGATCTTTGGCCTTTTTCTTTGAATCATCTCTAAAGCTGACTTTCTTTGATTTCCTTTCTTCAATAGCATTTTTCTTTTCCAGAGAAGTAATATGTTTTTCCACTGCAATAGCTTCTTTCATATTCTCAGCTAATGTAGGCTTTGCAGCTCTGTCTACGAAAATTGCTATGTTTGAGGGTAAGGCAGTTATATACCATTCGATTCTGACTTGCTCACTAGGTTGTGAATCTGTATGAATTTTGTTCAAGAGTTTGTTGAATCTAGCATTGAATTCTTTTATAGGTTCCTTGGGTTCTATTTTCAAATTTTAGAGATCATTGATTAAAGTTGCAATTGATCGGTCATCTCCAAATTTGGTCAAAAAATGATCTGCAAAAATGTCCCAACTCGTTATGGATCCTGATGGTAATGAAAAATACCATGATCCTGCTACTCCCTGAAGAGTATATGGGAATAATCTAACTACAACATCTGCGTGTATGAATCCATTCAAATGAATAGCCAGCATAAATTTATTGATATGTTCTTCAGCTTGAATATTAAGATCTGGGCTAAACTTTGGAAGCCATTTTCCAGGATTGTCTGGTAAATCATGGAAAGGTGCAGCCATGTTGACTGCTCCTTGAGTAGACCATGGTCTCTGTGCCATTATTGGGACGACTATTGGAGGAATAGTAGAGACTGGTGGTATTTTAATTGAAGTGGTTGGAATAGATGATGTTGAGATTGATGAGAATTGAGGAGAAGATGTTTGTGGAGATGATGATTGAAGAGATAATGATGAAACAACTGCACTTTGTTGAGTTGTGCTTTTGGAAAAAGGTGATTGAATATGAGATGATGAACTTGTATTACTTTCTGTTTCTGATTGAATTCTTTTTTTTTTGCCCTTACTAGGTAAAGGAAATTATTTCGGAGGAATACCAAGTTTTTCACTTTGCAACCTAGTAAGAGGTTTCGAAGGAATAAATTTTGAGCTTACACTACCTTCAGATATTTCAGACTCTTCCAGAGATAATGAGAATCCTTTCAATTTATGAATTAGATCTTGAACTTCAAGAGACTCGGGATGTTGTTTGTCTGAATGTTTTGAGATTTTGGTAGTGGGTGTTTGAATATTTTCTGCAATTTCTTCTCTAGGATTTTGAATTTCAGAAAAAATTGAAGAAGTTAATGAGGGTGTTTTGCTCTCAGAATGGCTTGTGGATAAATATTTACCTGCCATTCATAGCTCATGCCCTCCTTCTAGCACCAAAAATGTTGAAGCCTAGAAAATCTCTGCTTCAAACATTGGGGAAAACCACCCGGTCGGGACCTTAACACAGCTCCTTTTTCGTTTGGTATGGTGGCTCTGACTGTATTTAAAGGACCAGTTTCCTTCTAACTAAATGGATTGGATTGGATGGGAGGAAATGGGACTAAATTAACTGAAATAAAACTATCTAATTTAAGCTAAATACTGATAAAGAAATTTTAACACTAACCCAGGTAATTATATGTGAATACAACTTAATATTGTTCCAATTCAACAATAACCATGAAAATGTATTATTAATTAAATTGAAATATGCAGAAACAAATAAAGATAACTCTGTTTAAGAAATTAAACAGAGTTATATAAACATATTGCATTCATCATTGTATACCATTTACATGTAACTATGAAAAATAACGTTTCAATTATACTCAGAAATGATATATAAAAGAAAGCGTTGTGAAAACCAATATACATATAAATGATAGCAATGTTAAACCGAATATCATAAGACAAAAGAGATCAACAGTGAACAGATAGAAATACCTTGTTCATCTTGAAGAGTTTCAAATGCAATGTGATACTCTATCCAATAACTATGATGCAAAACTAAATTCCAAGGTACAGAAATGCAACACTTCAAAGACAATTCCGCATGAAAATCACCAGATGTGATCCTTTTCAAAAAATATATAAGACAATGGAGTACAGAAATGAAATCTCCAAGTCCAAAATATTAAGATCTAGGACCCCCCTCTAAATGCATGAGAGGGGTTTAAATACTACTTAACTAACTCTAAAAATAGTTTATTACAAAAATTAAGGATTCAATTCAATGACCGTCCTTTTCCTAGGCTACAATACAGTGAAATTAAAACTAAATCTATTTATCTATTAACTTGATCTTTAAGCTTGCAGGCATCTAGCATAGTTTTGAGAAGATGCGGTTGACCGACTTCAGAATTCAACTGTCCTGAAAAGACAGAGTCGGCAAGCGTAGAAGCAATCTTCTCTGTAGCATTGATGATACAATTGAGCGCACTGTGCTGACTATGTGGCTTCACCAAGTACATCCAGTATGAGTCCCAATTCAATTTTGTAAGCCCTTGGATGGATTTTGCTCTTTCTTTTGCCTTTTGCCTCCATTCTGTTTGCAGTTGATTTGCCTGTGGGAGATATCCTGGAACAGTTTCAGGAATCAAGTTATCTTTGTGTAAATTTTCATTTACACAATCAGTGAGAGTGTTTGCCGCTGTAGCCGCCTCCTCTGCTACCTTTTCTGCCCTTCTGATTTGTGCATCCCAGTTATTGAACAGTATTTCCTTATGGTTTTCATTAATGATGGGTGCACCAGCTTTTCTGCCTTCTTGTGTCTTTTGCCATGCCAGATAATCATTGATCTTTTCATTAATCAAATCATAATCATTTCATAAATATACGACATGATTTGTGATTTTATCGCTCTCTTGGCACAAAGAATTCCATTGCAAGATTTTTTGGCAGAAAACTTCCTCTTGTTGCAGTAGTTGATTGTTCAAAGAGATGGTTTCTGAAATGAATTCTGGAAGCTTAGGATCATCTTTATGCTGATCTTGGATAATATGTATTTGTTTTTCTTTATCAGCCAGACTTTTTTGATGTCTTATTTTCATTTCTTGAAGTTGTTGTTGTAACTCTTCAAGTCTCAATTGTGCTTCTTTATTGGCCCATACCTGTTGCAATTGCTGTTGCAGAGCTTTTACCTGTTCTTCTTTTTCATCCAAAAAAAGTTGTATCTCAACTGCTTTATCAATTGTTGCAGAAGCATAAGCTCCTGTTATTTGAGATAACTTAGTGAGATTATGAGTAGGCTCTGTGGCAGGATCTTTCCACAAAACATCTACTTGTTTTGCTTCAGTAGCAATTGCACTTTCTATTTTTCTCTTTTTCCTTTGTCTCTTTACTATTGCTTTGTATTTTGGGCTATAAAATACATCCAGAGGAGGAATGTCCTCTACATTAAGTACAATTTCAGAGGAGGGTGTGATTGGTATGTGCTCTGTTACTGCGGCTGTGCTGCTTGTTCCTGTGCTCAAAACTTTGGTTGTTTGGACAGGGGTCTGTACATTCTGTCCTTCTACATTAATCAATTGGTTAAAGGTTTCCCATTCTTTGTCTAACTCAATGGTGACTGGCTGTTGCTGTACATTGGTTGGAGGAGGATTTGTCTGTTGAGAAGTCAAAATTTGCTATTGAGTAAGTTCTTTTGATTGTGCAGAATCTTTAATGGATTCTTCCATTTTATCTTGCTTTTCTTTAGAATTATTGGAATGTTCAGAATCTCTGTCAGATTTTGATTTAGATTTACCTGTACTTGAACTGCCGTTAAGACTAACACTAGGAGTTTTCTCCCTTGCGGGCTCTAAGCGTAGATTATCCAAAGGAATAGGAATTAGTCTCCTTTCTCTGTACAGCTTGAATTCCTGAAAATCCCCTGGAGATAGCTGCTCTTTAGCTGAATTCAAAACCTCTTTGAATGAATTTCTTGCTTGGAACATATCATCAAAAAGATCTTGCTCCCCGACAAATTCCCTTACTTTGATTGCATTGGTAAAATTCTTAACAATATCATTTGGGTCAAATAACCTTCTTGAGAATTTGAGCAGCTGTAGGCATGTAACGTTGCCTATCTCGTGAAATGCATGACCAATATCCAACAGTGAAAATGTTCCACATTTTATGGGAAATTGTGGCCAAATGCCCTTTTTCTTGTCTTTTAAATATTTTTTTATACCTCCCTGGCCACAGGTCTGATAAGCAATTTCCCGAGCTACAAGTCTATCTGGAACATATAAGGGTAAAAAATGGGGAGAAGCATAACTTCCAAAAACCCTAATATAGGTGAACAATTCTTCTCCAAACCATCTTGCGACGGGGAGAATATCAACCTCTGTTTCTGAGGATAACCTCAGGGTATCTTTATTATACAATGTTCTGTACAATGGCAGCATTATTCTATGACAAATTTGATAAAAATGGGGGACAAACTCAGACTCCCATAGTTCTTTATGGTACACATGAATGGGCAAAGGATCGTGGATAGTCCATTTCCAGCCCATCACAAGGAATTTAGAGACATAGCAGATGGCGTCCATGACATAAGCAGATAAATAAAAAGGCAGATAAACCCGCTGGGAAACATTTCGTTTAGACCGGTAGTGAAAAATAGCAGTGGTGAGATTATTAGATAGGATTTTGGCCCAGTCTACAATTGTAGAATTAACAGCTGCATTCAACAAAGGAAGCCATTCGAGTAAGATCATATTTATGTTAGGCTTTCCAAAAAGCCTGCATAACATGGCAGCAGTAAAACAATAAGGAGAGGTAAGTGAACCCGTGTTGTACATACCTTGTTTGTTTTTCTTCAATGGTTCACTTCTTTTGGTCCACTCCTTTGTGCATTCTGCCAAATTTGAGTGTTCTTTGGCAAACTCTTCCATAAATTGCTTGTTGAAAGTCGCCTGAGGTTCTGGCAGCTTATACATTAATCTCAGATCTTCTATGGTGAATGACCCGATTATCTCTTCAGATGGAGTTCTAAATTGTCTATCTAAAATATATGTGCTATCCAGCACCCATCTCACCATGTCTGTATATGGGAGGATACTTGGCCTTGCTGCTATTCTATGCAGAAATGAGCAAGCCAAGTCTCTAAGGGTTGCTTCAGACGTATTCTTTGAACCCGTTGTAGCTGCAACTTTTATCACCACAGGGTTTTATTCTTCTAACAGATTATACATTCCTTCCCAAGTGGATATACCGACATCCTTGTTATAGGCGGTGTCTGCGTATAGCGAAGCCATTTCTTTGTTTTCAGAATTTGAGATCTTCTCCTTCTTACCCATAGTGTTTAGCGGAAGCTTTGTATAGTCGTTTGCTCCTTCGTGCCTGCGTTTTATGAATAAATGAGAGTAATGATATAAGAAAGGTGATGAGACTGTTTTGATTATGAAAGCGGATGAAATATAAGATTTTAATTGTGAAACGACTTTCAATCTAAACACAATCTCATTTCACATTAATAATCAATCCAATCATTTAATATAATCACTAAAGTGCATAACGGATTTGACATATGAGAAGATTGCCTTGGGATAGCGCGCCTATATGAATCTACGACATTGCGATCTGCGATTTTCTGCGCAATATCGCAATATCGCAATGTCGCAATATTGCAAAATGAAATCATCGCAGTCATGAAAATAGCACAAAAGTGGAAATTGCGCAATAGCGCAAAAGCGCATATCGCAAAATCGCAAAAGCGCAAAATCGCAAAAGCACAAAATCGATAAGAGCGCAAAAGATATTCATTAATCATTTCTGTTTTCTGCGCTATGCGATCTACGATCAATGCATTTTATATATACTATTTTGTTATGGATGCGCTATCTTGTTTAAAGAGCAATTTTATTATAATCTATCACAAACTTAAGTGTTTCTAAATATTCTTTCTAAGGGATTTCTATAGGTTTATGATAGAAAGTTTTATTTGAAAAGGAAAACAAATCCTAATTGATTTTTTGGATTTTTTGACTAAGGGTCCTCATTTATTTAGTATTATTACTAATAGTAAATAAAAAGGGGGGTTGTTGCTGGTCACAACAGAACGCCAATAGTGTGGTGTTGCAGTCTCATAGGTAACTCTTCGATCCGACAATCCATAATCCCAAGAGTCAATCCCTCCATGTGTTGTTGTAGCTCAACAAGAGTCTCGGTCATATCTAAATCCTGAAGGACTTCTCTCTCGACATCCCTCCCTATTGGCTCATATGCTCCTTTCTCTCACTGACCCACTGGTCTAACCCGCCCCACATTTATATACATCAAAACTTTAGTTTAGTCTTGGGAAACATAAAAATACAAAAACCAGTACAATCCTTAGAAAAAATAAAAAAACATGGTTAAAGCATTCTTACCAATTGCACCCATTGAGCATCATCCGGTAGAATCAAGTCTGGATCTCCTCAGAAATCTACGCCTACGTATGCATACTGATATATAGCAATCATCTGTCGTCTGAACTGGGTGAAGAATTAAATAGATAATATGATGGTTGATTTACCAGCATGCCTAGCCATCAATTCAACCCATCTCTGGATCCATGGATCTCTAGGGCCAGATATGCCCAGTGTAACATGTCGTGGTTGCATTAACGAAATCTTATCTAAGGCGAAGGAAATCAGGATCGAGCCATAGTTGAAATTATTCTTTGATCCACCATTTTCTTTAGTCAGTTGTTCTTACATCTGAAAGAGAACAACTTCATCCAAGTTAGATATTGTTGGTTCTAAACACTCTAGTGCATACTGCATGTATGATCTGTTTTCCACATGTAGTGTAGCCGAACCGAAAAGATTTGAAATAGTAAAGAGGATGGTTCTCAAATGAAAATCATGTACATCACGGATGTTTATTTTACCATATTTACTTCATTCCATCCCTGGATGGTAGCGCTGTATTATATAATCTCCCACTGTCTCTCCTCCAAGATCAGATCCTACAAGGGAAATGGGAGAACCTCGTCTTGATAATACAGTGAGAAAATAAATGTCCTCCACCAATATTGGGAGAACTTTGTCCCCAATGTGATAATGCTGTAATACTGGATCCCATGAAAAAACTATGAATTCAAATAGTTCCATTTGCTGCCTCATCCCTGACAATATGAATAATTTAAGAAACCCACAATCTCTTAGGGATCTTACTTTACCTAGATTGTTTATGCAATCATATTCTGTTCTTCATGTTCTCTTTCTTGCCATGTAATGTTCATTTTGATCAAATTAATACCTGAAACAAAATCATAAGCTTCATTAGGATCCCTTTCATGCAAAAAACTTGGGAAATTTTGGGCACACAGTAAGAAACAAAAATGAGAATTGTGCCCAACGCACCCTAGGTCAAGGGATAGAGTGTTGCAATGCATCTGGCCTTCAATTTTAGTGCACTGCAACACACCTTTCAACATTGAAGGGTGCGTTGCCCTCATAGCACGATATAGTTATCCTAAGGGGCTCGAAACCCTTAAAATTGACCATGAAATGAAATGAAAATGATACTAAAATAAAGAGAAGGTTCATCGCTCCAACTTGGATCAAGCGACAAGATAAATATGTAATATTCCTAATTAGCCCAAGATAATAGGAATATGTTTCTTTTTTTTCATTTTCTTGTTGCAAGAATAATATTATAAAGGAGGATAAATTAAACTCCTAAAAGAAAAAAATAAATCAATGCCTATGTGAACAAGGCTAAAACTGGGCTGCCTTAGAAAAACACCCTTATTTGTGAAAGGGATTAAGTCATTTGACTGGGTCAACTAGACCAAATCAACAACATTTTCTAGATACATTGAACCAACTATATGCACAACACAGTTTTAGTTGGAGGCTAATCATGTGAATGCAGCTAAATCATTGAGATGGTTTAGGGTTTGGAAAAGATTCCATCTTATTTAAGGAGGAAGAGGACAACATGAGAAGGTTATTCTGGAGCATATGGTACTAAAAGGATTTTTCTGTTTAGAAACTTCTCATTCTCTAGCTATTTAGCTAAGAATAGTGTTGTTTAGAACTTGAGTGTTCCTGATTGGGAATCCCACCTCTTCCTTGGGAGGTCTCTTGGAGGAGTCTTGCATTTCTTGACCACTATTAGGCATTTGGCCAAGCTATTATTCTAGCTTCAACATATATCTTGTTGAGGGTTTGGTTTTCTTCGTAAGCTGTAGTAAGTGGAGGCTAGATCTATTCAGATCTAAGCCATTCTAGTGCCTCTTTTCACTAGGAGAATCTTCTATCCCATTGGAAAGAGAGTATTGGATGAGGAGAGCTCATTTTCAGATATTAGCTTGAGGCCACATCATGCTCTAGAGCCTACAATGTATTCCATCTTCCAGAACTACTTTATTTGCAAGGAGAAAGTTGCAGGGTCTTTTGGCACTTCAAGGAGGAGAGATCTCTAGTGTTGGGAATCTGCCCTTCACTGTGGTGACCCTTGGATTACAGATCTAATCCATGTTCCATTTAGATATGATCTGAATATTGATGTATTTTCTTCAGAAACTCTGAATCATTCTGGAGATCAACTGCATTAGATCTGATAACTACTCCATGTACTACATTTTCTGCTGAAAACCCCAAGGGGCTTTTGAAGAGGAGACTCTATAGTGTACACATATGATATAGATCTATATTTTTGTACATATATCTGCTCTAGATCTGAAGTGTAACCTAAAACTTTTTTCATCTAATAAAATAACGCTGTCAAGCTTGTATAGTCACATCATATGGTTGCAGCCTTTTATTTTTGAGCATTTCTTCATCTAAAGTTTTCTACTTTCTGTTCTATGATGTATGGGCTTCAATATAATATTTATATGTTGATGTAAATGACATTATTGAGCCTACATATTTTCCTCCTACATTTATTTGGCTGAACTGCATTATTTTCTAAGCATTTTTGTCACATAGTGTTGCAGTCCCTTCTTTGGGTAGTTTCCAAGCCATAATGGGTGTGGGAGATCTATTTAACCCACCTAGTTTGATTTGTTTATGATATCCTCTTGGAATTTGGTCTTATATTATCATATATAAGGGATCCAAGGGCTGATCTTGGTTGATGTAGCATACATTCCTAAAAAATGTGTTTTTCAAGCATGCCTTGCTAGCAGTCCCAATTTTGGGATACTACAGTGGTATCAAAGAATCTATCTTGGCATAGCTTGTGCTTTTCTTAATGAAGATCCAATATGTATTTTTCATGGAAAGAAAAGCCAGATGAAGGAGTGTAGTTACACTAAAGACACATAAGACAAGGGTCCAAACCCTTCATCTAGAAGATTGAAAGGGAAATATTTTTCAAAAAATCTGTTCCAAATCATGCATGATTTGGAAAATGAAATCAGGGGAATGAGGAATGGAAGAAAAGTAGATCTCTTGAAGAGTTTTTCACATGAAGTAATCCCCACTACTTCATATTATGTGTGTGAGCATTCAGCCACACAATCTGATCTGCAGCATTGTAGCATGCCTACATTCCTTGCAAGAGAAGAAGAAGAAGGAGAGACACCAAAAGAGGAGACTCTTGGTGACTATCTCCTAGAATATGAATCTCAGTCTGAAATATTCAAAGAGAATATAAGCTTTCTGGAGTTTTGTCAACTCAAAGAAGAGTGAAGATCCAGCAGAACTATGAGAAGAAGAGGGTGCATGCAGCACACCTTGGGTAGAACTTTCCTACCTACTTTTGATTGATCACCTGATAGCTCAGCCAAGTCTTGGGTAAAGAAGCTGGACACATATCTTCAGATACATCAACTTTTTGAAGAATAATCCATAAGAGTAGCAATGCTGCACCTCCAAGGTAAAGCATATGCCTGGTTGTTATTTGAGTCTTCTTCATTGAAAAATGTAAACATCTCTACTTATGCAAAGTTCACTAGGAGGTTAGTGAAAAGGTTTGATTCTATGGCATCTGAAATTTCTTTGGGTAAAAAAACTAAGCCCAAGAAATCAAAACCTTTGCATGAGATGGAAAGATCCATGAAGATAAATCCATTTCAAAACATTGTTGAAGGGGTTAAAGATCTGCTACATGATTTGCTGAGGGCAAAGGCCTCACTTCAGCAAGAGCGTTCTTCTCAAGAAGAAGACATGGGTGTTCCTTTTTCAAGGAGAGATCAAGAGAAAGGATCTTTAATTGATGAGGCATACTCCATTGATAAGGAGAAGAAAGAAGAATAACTGAAAGGTTCCTCCAGCGCTGTGACAATAGGAGGAGATCTCTTTTTATTGAGAGATGGAGATGAAGTTATTGCTTCCACGAAGAGGGCTCTTGTATATTTTCAAGGAGGCCCCAAGGATACTATACATAGAGAGGATGAGAAACATGTGTCTATGATGATAGAAAAAGAGACAAAACAATGGAGGAAAAGTGTTCCAACACTACATCCAAATTCTGGAACACACACTATGATGGATTAGTCCTTTTTCGTCAAGACTCTTGACACCAAGGAGATGATGGGTGTTCATGAGTTAACTAAATCTAAAGGGAGCACCTTAGACTATGAGATCTTGCAGAAGGTGGGTGATGAAGAATAATATGGGGGAGTTTCTCCAACTTCTCCTTATCATGATAATTCCACATAGCAATTAGAGATGGATTTTCGTAGTGGAAGAAGTCATATTATGTTCCCATCTATTATTCACATGGGAATGATCCATGAGACATCATTATCTTGTGGTATACCACTTGGGAGACCACCTGATTCAGATTTGATGAAATATGTTTCATGCATTGGTGCTCCTTTCATAGATCCAAGGAGGGTGGGAGCATTAGAAGACCATGCTTCAACGCTGAGAGTATGGGGGAAGTACAAGGAGAGGGAAAGAATTTTTCCCTTAACATCACTATATATTCTCTCATTGCATACTACGCTAAGAAAATATGCTTCAAGAATTAAGGATGACACCATCATGAAGCAAGGAAGGCAATCCTTGAATCATGAGACAAGCTTGTTTGGAGGATCCTCTTCCATAAATGATGAGAGAGGGTGGTCACACATGCATACTTTGGCAAAAGAAAGGAGGTTTTGGATAGATGACGGCCTTCCATGGGAGACTAACTTCCAAGAACTTCCATTTTCTTTTGAGCATGTGCATGAGCAACGCGGGTAGCAAGGAAGGACTAGCAACCTTCCACCTTGTACCTTTGGCATGGGAGATGTGAAGGAGGAGGAAAATGGGAAGCTTGGCTTTCAGAATACACCTTTGACATGGGAGATGTCAAGGAGAAGAACCTCAATATGGCAGACACTTCAGATGAGACACTGTCAGCGCTGTCATTTTTGGGCACATTAGATCCCTATTGGAAATCCCAACTGCTGGTGGAATATTCCAAGGATCTTCATACATGCATGATTCTTGATGACTAGTTGCATGAAGAGAGCTATTCAATCCTTGATGGAGTCATCTATAATCATGTTAGGATATTCTTGTCTAGAGCCTCCAAGTTCAAGGAGAAGTTACTACAGAGGGCTTATGAAGAGTTCAATTTCAACAACACCTATTCTATGAAGCTCAACAATATCATTTTGAGGAGCTATTATTGGGAGGGCTTTGAAAGAGAACTATATCAGAATTGTCAGAGATGCATGGACATTCTAGAGCTGGAGTAGCAACATGACTCTAAGGAAGAGTTAAATCAACGCTCTCTTTCTCCCCTTGAAGAAGAGAGTAGATCTATGCACCACTCCATTGATAGGAGGAGGATTTTTGGTGAAGAGCATGCTCTTAGTACATCTGTTTTATATTCTGATTTCATGCATTCTTACACCATGTTTTTGTAAGCCATGAATACAAGGAAGAGTAATATATATTTTTAAGCCTCATGGCCAATATTGGGTCCCAAAAATTTCTGAATTGGGCCACTCTCTTGGAAGAACAAGGGAGATTTTTCATCATGATGGGTGCTTCCCAAAGGCACCAAATATATCTCACACTTTTAGCTATGGTGATATGGTATGGGAAGAAAGTAAGTGGTGGGAAAACCACTTACCACATATTGATTTGATGCAAGCAGGGGATGCTCTGCACTAGTTCCACATGTGGGACTATGATCCACCTCCATGTGCACAAATTTTTTATTGTTTGCACATTGTTATGATCCCCTATATTGATTATGTACTTGTTATTTTCATGGGGATGTATGGAGGAAGGAAGGAAGGCATGCATGTGCCCTAAGGGATGACTACACTCTCTATACTTTTTGTCTTATATTTCAGAGAGGGCATTGGGCAAACCATGGTTTTTTGATGTGATTCATTGTTTCCTTATGGGAGGAGTTGTTTGCATCTCATGAGAACATTGTTGGAACAAGTCATGGATGGATGGTTTGGTGATCACTTATCTTATGAGATAAGCTTATCCTTTGTTTGTGATACCGATGGAGGAGGAGATGAGCTGCAACACTCACCTTATCAGTTGCTTGAGGACAAGCAACATTTTGGAGGAGAGGACTATAATATTCCTAATTAGCCCAAGCTAATAGGAATATACTGTTTTGTTTTCATTTTCTTGTTGCAAGAATAATATTGTAAAGGAGGATAAATTAAACTCCTAAAACAACAAAATAAATCAATGCACATGTGAAAAAGGCTAAATCTGGGCTGCCTTAGCAAAAAACCCTTATGTGTGAAAGGGATTAAGTCATTTGAATGGGTCAACTAGACCAAATCAACAATGTTGTCTAGATACATTGAACCACCTAGATGCACAACACAGTTTTAGTTGGAGGCTAATCATGTGAATGCAGCTAAATCATTGAGATGGTTTAGGGTTTCGAAAGGATTCCATCTTATTTAAGGAGGAGGAGGACAACATGAGAAGGTTGTTTTTGAGCATATGGTATTGAAAGGATTTGTCTGTTTAGACACTTATTCTCTAGCTGTTTAGCTGAGAATAGTGTTGTTTAGCACTTGGGTGTTCCTGATCAGGAATCCCACCTCTTCCTTGAGAGGCCTCTTGGAGGAGTCTTGAATTTCTTGAACACTATCAGGCATTTGGCCAAGCTATTATCCCAACTAAAACGCGGATCCTGTTGAGGGTTTGGTTGTCTTTATAAGATTAAGCAGGTGGTGGCTAGATCTATTCAGATCTAAGTCATTCTGGTGCCTCTTTTCATTGGGAGAGTCTTCTATCCCATTGGCAAGAGAGTATTGGATGAGGAGAACTCATTTTCAAATCTTGGCTTGAGGCCACATCATGCTCTATAGCATACAACGTAGTCCATCTTCCAGAACTGCGTTATTTGCAAGGAGAAAGATGCAAGGTATTTTGGCACTTTAAGGAGGAGAGATCTCTAGTGTTGGGAATCTGCCCTTCACTATGGTGATACGTGGATTACAGATCTAATCCATGCTCCATTCATATCTGATCTGAATAATAATGTATTTTCTTCAAAAACTCTGAATCATTCTGTAGATCAGCTGCATTAGATCTAAGATCTACTCCATGTACTACATTTTCTGCTAAAAACCCCAAGGGTTTTTTGAAGAGGAGACTCTATAGTGTACATATATTATATAGATCTATATTTTTGTACACAGATCTTCTCTAGATCTGAATTTTAACCTACAAATATTTTCAGCTAATAAAATAACGTTGTCAAGGTTGTATAGTCACATCATATGGTTTCAACCTCTTATTTTTGAGCATTTCTTCATGTAAAGTTTCCTACTTTCTGTTCTATGATGTATGGGACTCAATATAATATTGGTATGCTGATGTAAATGAAATTATTGAGCCTACATATTGGCCTCTTGCATATATTTGGCTGAACTGCATTATTTTCTGAGCATTTTTGTCACATAGTGCTGCAGTCCCTTCTTTGGGCAGTTTCCAAGCCATACTGGGTGTGGGAGATCTGTTTAACCCACCTAGTTTGATTTTTTTATGATATCTTTTGGATCTGGGTCTTAGATTATCAGATCTAAGGGATCCAAGGGATTATCTTGGTTTTTGTAGCTTACATTTCTAAAAAAATCATTTTTCAGGCATGCCTTGCTAGCAGTCCCAATTTTTTGATACTACAAAATTGTCCACAGAAATTGTCGCAATTGACCACTGAATTTCAGGGAAAAAACTGGGTCAAAGCTCCTAATTTTCAAATGGTAACTTTTGAATGGTAAAAATGAATGGCAAAAACTCTTTTAATTAGTCAATTTTATTATTTTAAATCATATTTAATGATGTGACTATGGTTTTTATTCATTTTTTCTATGAAACAAGTATTTTTAATATGTTTGATGTTTTTCTGAATAGGTTTCACAATTGATACAGTGAGATTAGTCGTGCACACTTATTCAAGAATTATTTGACCACAAAGCATACTTTTATCCTTCTTTTTTGATCTTTTATAAAAATGAAAAAGGAATTGAAGCGCAATTTTATCTCTTTTCTGAGTTTCGATAACTAGGAAAAAGGAACCCCCTAGAGTCTTCTTTTACATTTTTTTAGACTTCGATAATGTGCAAATATTTCCGAGCACTTGTATTTTCGAGCTCATAAAAGTAAATGAAATAACATATACTCAGTGTAAGTTTAATCCTTTTACGGACTAAGATATATTATTTACGAAAAATGAAAACCTTAGTTGAACATGGCTAAGAGGTTTTCTCAGGTATCATTTTACACTTTTTCAGAGCTGAGCGACAAATTTACGAAAAACGACTCATGGATTTTTCTTTTGTCGTCTTTTTCAAACTCTCTAAACATGAAAAAGGACTGAGTTTTCCCTGACGTTAGACTCGTTAAAACATAAATAGAGACAGACTTGTCGATCATGGAAAGATCAAGCTTCATTTATCGCTAGACTCATTAAATTATTAAATAGCGATGGATTCACCTGAAGGGTCAAATTATCGATCAAGCTTATGTTACCCTCCTCAAGCTTGCTAAAAAATAAAGAGGTATTAGTCAGCAATGACGGGAAAATTTGGGAAAAAGAACAGAACACTTTATGGTAGCACATCGCTCTTGAACATGACACTTTCACTCCATCATTGTCACTTTTTGGGTTGGGTAATATTCTTGATGATTCATCATACCTTCACTTCAGTTTTGAGTCAATGATGCCAACTCATCTCAGTGTCGCCGATATGTTCTATAGAATTCATCCAGTAAATCCCCATTTTTCTGCAATACTCATAAACCTTCATTTTCATGACAGTCATCCATGAACATTTCTATATCAAGTCACATTTTGTCTCTGAAAACATTACTCCCATTTCACGATAAATTTTTTTATTGTCGACATCAGCTCGTCATCTAGGAAGTTTACTTAGAAACATCTTCCAGTACCCTGAGGTTTTCTACATCATCAGCAGGTTTCTCGCTTCCAAACCTTTGACCAAAATATTTTGTTTGGCATTCGACATCAAATAATCTATTCACGACTTGCAAATTGTACTGCAGTACCTTGAGAACTAGTAACATCAATGATGGCTTTCTTATGTATATTAACAACTCACATCATTGGTTGGTAATCAGATGATGTATTCCCATGTTCGACTTCAAATCATATATTAGCATGGTTAGATTTATACCTGAAATATTGAGTGAACGATATAAGAAGACCCTGGATCTAGTCTCATCCATCCAGACAACAATTTCAGGATTGTTGTACACATCATCTGTACAATGGATTTACATATAGATTGTCACTGAAGATGGGCCTATATATGTAGGAATGTTTATAACGAGAAACATTACAATGTAGATGAATTTTGAATTATGTACATGTTATGATAGTTTATGTGTCGAGCATGGGTATGCCACCCTCAACAATTTGTAATCAAGATGAAAATATCATGATGTATAATGTATTGCAAGTTTGATGCAGGTCACCGTCCACTTCAGATCCTTCTCATCACATCGTAAAGCATCTCATCCAAATACTATTATTATTTTGACTTAAAGCTTTAGGGGGTAGCTGTTATAGGTCAAGTTGGGCATCATTTGCCAAAATTTGGTCATAATATACATCATCCCTAGGACCAATGAATAAGGTCTATCATCCCCTTATATTTCAGTTTCTATATGACCTAATTGAAGAAATTCCATCTATATCTTCAATTGTGAGATTTCAAAGGTTTGAAGTATATATTATATGACCTAATCACTCACCAACGCTCCTCTACAAGGGACTAACTGTTTTGCAGTGCCAATACCTCCATATAAGAGTGCATTGCAGTGCACTTCCCGACACTCAAGGGTGCATTGGTAACTTGGGAGTGAAATCATCATTATTCTAGGAATCTCCACATGGATAGTGCCTTCTAGAAGAGTCTATATGTTTTATACTTTGAATTGAAGTGTCCATCCACCTCCTCTAAACTTGGAAACATGTCTTTCCTATTATTATAAATCCATTCAATGAGAAACTACCATTAGTTTCCCTATAAATTGAGCACTCATCTAAGTGCAAGGGAGGAACAATTTTGTGAAAAGTTATGATGTTGGATTCTCATTTGATAAGAGAGTGGAAGTACTGATATGCTGCTGAGATGATGTTGCAAGTGATGAGGCTGGAATGAATTTGGAGCAGGTTGATGACAAATCAATCCATTGGTATTAATATTCTCCTCCTACTCTTTAATAAATATATCTGTTCATTTTCCCAACATATGTCTATATCTTGTGAAATGTATTCTTGATGAGTATGTATTTCAGATCTAATTGGTTTGATTTGATTAATATATGTAGATACTTGTATAGTGTAAGCTTTTTGTTGTTATTTGTCTTTGTTTGTAGGAATCGATCTTGCGGCTTGATTTGGACTGAGAGCAACAACAACAATGAAAAAAGAAGGAGAGAGAAAAGGATCATAAGCAGGATCTTTTTTATTTCTGTATATCTGCTTGTTTCAGAAAAAATAGTAGTTATCTTTCTTATATTTTTTTGAGTGAAGGAACACGACACTCAGGGAATTTATTTTATCTATAGATTAAAATTCCGTATAATATACATGGTGCAGACGGATTGGGTATGAACCATCGACGGTACTACTACTGTTGTGGTAGTTGCAATGGTCTCGACACCAGTGAAAGATGAGAAGAAAACATGAGTCATGGTTCCCATGCATGATGAGATGAATTTTATATGGTGTTGTGTGTCATCAGTGCTAAATGGTGAAATAATTTCTGTTATGGTTTTTTGTTTGAGAGAAAACTCATGCTCTTCTGCGGGCGTACTAAGGGTACATGCACATTCTTGGACTTGGAATTTGCATTGAATGTAGACGTGATGAAATGCTTTCATCATGGGTAATATCTCTATTTCATGGTTATGGCTCGTGAAAATTTTGCATGGAGTAAAGGTGCATATCGAGTAGATGGTGTGAGAACCAATACTACTCCCTATGCCTGAAGTGAATTCTTGGAGATGATTGGGCATTGGGGAATTTTCGCGCTTTTTCCATCCCCAAGTCTTTGGTCTTGGTAGGTGTGGTTATTTCAGGGATTTCAAATTCAATGCTTTGCTTACCACTCGTAACCTTGGGAGGTATTCACAATTCATAGTTGGTGGTATTTCAAGAAAATACTGGAATAGTAGCGTGTGATCTTCTTCTGATTAGAGAGATGGATCTATGGTACGGTGGTCACCATGCGAAGACTTTCAGTGATTTTCTTGAGTTCTTGACATTGATTGACCATGTGGTCATTTCTATCGCATAGAACACATGCTGTTCTTGGTTGGTTTCATGCCCAACTGGGATGATTGGTCACCTTTGCCTTCCTAGGGTTTTGGTGGCGATGGGGGGAAGGGTACAACATCGAGCATGATGGTTGTCGTGGCAAATCAGATAATACTATTTCTCTTTGGTTCTCCACTCCCTTTGGACTACTGTATTAATTGGGTACCATTTGTGAAGTGATCGTAAATCTAGGCGTTGAGTGATCAAATGATTACGTGCGTTGCACAATGCGCAGGAAGGGTTTATTCATGGAGGGCGGTTGGGGATGATAATATACCCCCTTGTTGGCTATTTTTCTATTTATATGAAGAGGATGGACCTGGTTGCCTCATTCTCTTAGGTTTTTGAGCTTTCCACTAAGTTTGAATCTAATCTGTCTGCTACAGCAAGACAGGTTATGGCTTGGCATAAACAATTTAATGCTGAACGGAAGCAGGGGTTGTAGGGACAATGAAAAACTGGGTGGTTATGTGAACACACTCAACACACATATTGGACTACTCGTAGGCCTTCGTAGTACACTGGGTTGACCGGGTACGATCTTTGGAATAAATCTAGAGCTGCTCAGTAATCAATGAAGTGATCTCGTTCATCATAGAGTGCACAGACCTGGATAGGATCTTGAGGATGATTACAGGGAGGAGGTGGTCATTCAAGTGATCGTCTCTCCTCTAACACGTACAATATGGTCCTTGTTGCTTTCATCCTTTTATTTGTAGTGTTTTTTTTGGATTCCGTGTCTGAGCTAGCTAAGTCGAGGTTTTCAGTGATGAAGCATCACATGAAAACCAACATAGATCGAAATAAATGGATATGGGGACAACGACCCACGTGGTCTTTGATTTGACAAATCTGACACGTATGTCATTGATGCAAAACTAGTTTTCTTTGAGAAAATCATGGGATTTGATACCAATTCTTAAATAACCTTAGGTTGGTGCACTGTGTGACTAAGTGATTAATCTCGTCACGCAATGCACAAACTGGGACCTGCAATATCCCTCTATTTGTCGTGTCTGGGCCATTGAGGTGACTGTATACGAGCAAGAAAGATGTAGGCTCCTCTCATATGTACAATATGGTTTTAGGTTCTCCCTTGTCCATTTACATTGGTGGATCTGAGGGGTCCTCTTGGAAATATTTCTCTAGGGATTGTAAGGCATCCCTTTATCACAGCATCTCTGGGAAATGATGGTTATAATTACCATAATGGTTTCATATGGAGCATGCGTGTAATTATTTCCCTCATTTCTTTGTGGCCTATTCCTTTTCATGGGAATTCGAGTTTGCGGCATTTCCTTCGGTGTGTAGAAGTGGTTTTAACTCATCTAACTCTGGACAAATATTAGCAGGATGACCTACGATATTGCACAATGTGCAAGGTTGTAATGCCCTAGGTAACTTGGTGGTTTTGAATTTCTTCCCTTTTTTGTTATTTTTCTTGGTTGCATTAGTCGGTGTTGCTACAGGTGTTTCATTAACCGTTGTGGCCTCTTGAGGGGCGATCAGGGTTATTCTTATAGAGGTGATTCCTAGACCTCCTAGCATGGCTGATGGGACCAAATACCACATAGTTATTTCAAAATCCATATTTGTAAATGAAATAGCTTCCATGACTTTTTTTAACACAAAACATGGTGGGGGGTATTAAAATGGGCTTTGAGAAATGGCATAGGGTGGGAATGTCGTGAAAGTTTCTTCAGCCTCCGTACTACTGGTTTCTATGTCTGGGCTAGTTTCTGTCTTTGATGAGAGAATAATGCACACTAGTTCCCTCGTGCTTTCTGGGACTCGCTCTCATATAATAGGGGGATCTCCTAGGAATCACCGTAGAATAGATGATGGTTTAAACTTGCCAAGGCCAAATTCATTATACCGTGTAAGTGGGTATGTAGTTGTGTCTACGTATGGTAACATGACATCAAGGGATGTCATGGGTTTCTTATCGTAGTATGTGGGCTGGTCGATGGTGATGATCCTATCGTCATGGGGAAACATCATTACCATAAAGAAAAAGGATGCGACGACAGTCATGGCATAAATATAACTCCGCCCAAGGAGTATATTGTAGTATAAATGTGTTTCTAAGAACTCAATGTTTATAAGAACTGTATTTCCGACTAGATTTATAGGGAAATTTTGATATAGAATGACGAGGGTTGAAGGGAAACCTTTCTATGCTCTAAGAATGATGTCCGATGGTTTTCATTCAGGTGATATTAAATTTTTCCAAACTGATTTGGACATGATATATGTGGATTCTCCTTCATTGATGATGCATCAGTGTATGGTGATGTTTTGAACTGAAACTGGTATTTGGAATGTGACCAGAGAAGGGAGCCCCGGGCTTGCTTTGTCTAGGTCGAAAACCATTAGGCATGAATCAAAAGGATCGATTGTGCCTAACATGGAAATTAAGGATTTCTGTTGTGTTGGGCACGATTGCAAAACTTCCAAGGCTAACATAGCAGCTGGTGATTGTGCTAAATCATCTACTATGATATAGCTATGAGCAGCTTTAGGGTGATGCCCTATGCACCTCGTTGGTTCCTTGACCATTTTTTGAAGGGGCTCTATAGGTATTTTGGATATGGTTGATGATGCAGTAGGTGCACTTGTACTTGTACCTGATGGGTTGGTGTCCAGAGGTGTATCATAGTTCCTATTCCTTGTTTGGAAGAAAAATTCTTTGCCAGCGATGTTGATCTTATGATGGCCTCCTGTGATATCGTTTTTCGATGGTTGTTGTTACTGGGTGTTAACAACCCCTTGGTGGGGGAAAGGATCCTACATTACAACATGCTATTGACGAGGCCCCCCTTCTCCATGGTGTTACACCAATTTTTGGTCATCTAACTTGTTACTATTAGATGGACCACAATAGACCATGTAAGACCAATTTTACCCTAAGTAAAATTGCTTTCACTATGAAAATAACATAGTAATACATAATTTATTAAGTTTTTTATGGTATAAATAGGAGACCCCATGATGAAATATTGAATAAATCCATATTTGTTTGATTTTCCTCAAGGAATAATTAGTTAAACAACATTTTAATTAATATTCCTGGTCATATTTAACCCAAAATAGGAAAATTAATTAGATAAATCATTATTTATCTTATTATTTTCTAGGAATAATTATTTAAACCTTATTTAAATAATATTCCTTGTTAAATTTGACTAAATCATTTATAGATAATTGAATAAATCACTATGTATTTAATTATTACTCAACCACACCCTTAAAATAATAAATAAATCATTTATTTATTTATTATTTACAAATAAATGGATTTGACCAAATTCAAATTCTTTTTCCCTCGAACAAATATAATAAAATATTCCATAAAATTTGGATCTAGAATTGGTTAATAATATTTTAATTATGCACCAATATCTAGACTAACTCAATATTTTGTTATAAATAGAAGGGTTTTTCCATTTGCTCACAAACTTTTGTTGCCTAAAGATCACTTCGGATCTATACTTTTGGTCTCGCTTTGATCCTCCATCATTGTCATATTTTTCTACCATTTTTCTTGTGAGCTCCAATTTTTGTCTGGGTTTTCTACACCATCAAGAGAGATAGATCTTAGATCTGAAGTGCTGAGGACTTACAAGAACCCATCCCATTGAGGGGAACTAGTAACATCTTTCTATGTTCCCTTCGTAGATGTCAAAAATTACAAAAATTCTTTAAAAATATTCTTGTTTAGTCTATTGGATGCATGGAGCAACTCTTGCTTTTATTTATTGCTTAATGTCTTTTACTGCATAGATCTAGATTTTGTAGCATCTATGTTGGTCAACTAACTACAGATCTAAAGAAATTGGTAGACATATTTAAAGTTAGGGCTGTTTGTTATGCACAAATAAAGTGAGATTTTTTTGTACACTTGCGATTAGAATTCATACTAAAAATTGGCGACTTTAGAAGGGTTTACGATTACGACCTCTATCGTTTTTCAAATCCCTGCATGACCAGCTGCTTCAAAACCTAGGGTTTCTCTTCAGATTCTTTTTTTTTCTTTTCTTGATGTTGTTTCTAACCTATAAAACCCTAAAACAGTAAAAATTCTAACTTTTGTTTGTTTCCAGACCTATTGTGTAGGTGACAGGCATCAGTCGAAGCTGAGACGACAATTTTTTCTGAAACCTGCTCCCAAGAGTGCCAGAAGTGCAGGTTGCAATTTTTGGGCCAAAACCTATGACCTAAACCTCTAGGATGCAAAAAAAACCCCAAACTTGCGACCTCTGCAGAAATCATGTCAGAAACTGTGATCTGAACTTTTTGTGGGAATTTTTATGAGAATTATATAGGTTTGTCTAGGCCTCTGTTTAGGGTTTTTTGACCTCCGTTTCCATCCATTTTGGACTTGTACTTGCTATGTTTTACTCATTGAAGTGGGAACCTAGCCCCCTAGGGCTTTAGTACACTTCCTCCTTTCTAGGAGGAGTTTAGCTGAAGCAGGTCCTTTGAAATTTTAGTGTGTTAAGCCATTTTTTAGATTTGATCCTGTACCTTTAGATCCATTTCAGATTGGTTATTCATCCATCCAAAACATCTCTTTTCCATTTTTTTTGGTCGTCCTCTAGGGTCCCCTCCATTTCCCTTCAGTTTGTAGCCTTTCGCCACCTCATTTGCAGCAATTTTCCCTCTGGTTTTTTGTTGTTTTCTACACCTATTTCTAGCAGATCTGTCCTTTAGATCATTTTCCCTCTTGACTTTAGATCCATTGGCTATTTTGGTGTGTTTTGACAAGATGTTTTCCCATCCATAGGCTAGTTGCTGAGAAGCCCGCCTACTTGGGCTTAGATTAATGCATATTTATATGTTTATTTTCTGTTATATTCAATTTCCTTTACTGTTATTTGCAAATTTATTTATAGTTATACAACACACTATTTTCTTTTTTCTCTACAAACGTCTGGGTTTAAAAATTAAAATTAACACACTTAACACACACACCCAAAGTGAAGAAGCACTTGGTTAACACTACCAGGAAAAGACTATAACATTGTAATTAATTGATCCTAGAGCTCTCTGCCCTTGTTTCGACATTGTAACCATTTGATTCTGCACCTCCTTTACCTTATTGGTCTCTCTTCCTTTTGTGATCCATGTTTGTTATTTCATGATTGCGCCCCCAAGGCGTTTATCCCAAAGACGTTTTGGCCTTCATCATTATTTTCCTTTAGGAAGACATACTCCTCCACATAGGATTCGAGTTAGTCCTCCTCTGAGTCCCCTTTCTGACTCCACTTCTGGCTCATTGTGTTCCCCCTCCGGTTCTATACCCGGTTCTCCCCCTGTCACCTTCACCATGTTTGGTTTAGGACCTAACGCTGGTGGTAGCCTCAGCCCTAATGCTGGGAATACTACTAGTAGGACCACAAAAGGAACTATCCCGACTACTCCCTTGCTTCGTTATATGGCAAGCCTCAGTCTTCTTGATTTTAACCAATTGATCAATGACCCCATACTTCATGATGCTGGTTGGCCTGCTATGCCAACCAAGCTCCCTTCTGACATCCTCAAGTTTGAAGTTCTTGCTGGAGAAGATCCTACAAATCAGGTTCGATCTTTCCACATGTGGTGTTAATCTAACTCCATTACTGATGACTTCATCCATATTTGGTTGTTCCAATGTATGCTTACTGGCAAAGCTTCTAAGTGGTATGTTGATCAGGCCTCCTGCTCTCATACCACTTTTGTGACTCTTGCCCAGGATTTTCTGTCTTATTTCCAGCTTCCCCTTCATTATGACACTGGTACCGAAATTTTGACCTCTTTCTGTCAATCGTCTGCAATCCGCCTATCCGATCATGTCTAGGAATGGAAAATAAGAAAGAGATTATGTCAAGTCCCTACCTTTGAAGACCGTATCTACATGGACTAGTTCCTTAGATCCCTTTTTCCTACTATCGGCAAAGATGTTGCATCGCATTTCCCTCATATCAAAGAAGTCGCTCTCCAGATTTCGTTAAAATATGACCTGATCTACGCACAGTCTAGTTATGTTTATACCGTATTACCTGATCTCCCTAGAACCGGTGGTGCCAATGCACCAGGGGAATCCTATTCCACTGACGGTATTTTTGGAGCCATTTCTCATCCATACACTCATCCTCCCATGGGTTATGGTTTCCTTCAGGGAGGGGCCATCTCCTCTAGCACTTTTCCCCCTTCTGGTTTCCTTCAGGGAGGGGCCATCTCCTCTAGCATGTATCCAGGATATGACATGCCTCCTCCTTTTTCCCAACCTGTTTACCAAAATGTTGCCCAACCTCCTTATTGTACGTATCCGTAGCTTGGTGCTCCAGCACCTCCAGCATTAGCACCTCCATCTCCCTTGCCTTCTCAACCCCCGCAATAGTAGCCACCGACCCCCTAGGGGCAGGTATATCCACAACAGGGCACGAATAATCCTCCTACTTCCAAAAATAAGAGGAAATGCACCTAAACTAAATCTGCCCCAGGTAATCCAGGACCTAATCCCTAAGGGAATGCACCTAGCACTGCTAACCAGCAATAGGGCACTCAGTCTAAGCAGGACTAGCCTGTTCACACGAATAAGCCTTGTTCTTGTTGTGGTGTATATGGTCATTACACCCATGATTGTCCTCTTTTACCACAGATGCGACAAATGTGGAAGAATCAAGCAACATCACGAGGAAAAAAACCCTCCCCTTTGGTTCCTCCCAATGTTGCACCTATATAGTCGGCTGTGTTTACCAATCCTTTCCCTCAGTAAGGATTCATGGCTACCCAACCACCTGAAGGTCAGGAAACCACTTAACCTCCTCCATTTGGTATCTTCGATTACCATATTCTCATGATGAACTCTGACCAACCCACTACAAATTACCTCAACCTTTAGACTCGGTCCCATTAGTACAACAAGGCTCCCGCTATGTCTACCCTCGAGCCCCCTTCTTCAGGTTCCACAGAGCCTCTTTCGACAATCAATGCTCCTTTAAATGTACCTCAGCCTAAGGGATAGGTTCATACCAAGTTCCCCAAGGGACCATTACACCGAAACGCTGCTTCTAGCAAAGATGCCCATTCATATAGTATAGTAGATGATCTGGCGCAATCTCCTGCTGCCATATCAACAGTGGAACTCCTCCAGTCATTCCATTTACAACGAAAATCTCTACCAAATACCATGGGCATTGTGGATCCTTCAGATGATTTTTTGATCGTCTTCGATGTTGACGAGTCAGAAAATCCTCCCCTTCCTTCTTCCATCACCTTCCAAATCACTGACAAGATTCAGAATGCCAATGTCTCCCATTGTATCATTGATGAGGGGGCATTCACCTGTGGGATGTCTACTTCGGTTTGGAAATAACTTGGATCACCTAAGTTGGCCCCTTCCACTATCACCCTCTGAGTGTAAGATGGCCACTCTTCCTAGCCCATTGGCCTATTCCACAATTTTCCTATTACTCTTGTAGGAAAGATTGTTTGCATTGACGTAGAAGTCATTGATGCCCACTTATATTACAACATTATATTGGGTTGTAGCTACACCTATGCAATTTCTGTTGTCCCATATGCGGTTCATCGCAATATGTCCTTTCCTCATAATGGAAATATAGTCACAATCAACCAATTCACATATTACGAACCGAAGTCTCAGACCTCCCCTGAGTCGATCATCTCTTCGGTGGCCAATAAGCAAACCATTGAAACTTTGACCAGTGTCTTGCATGGAGTATACAAAGACTCCTTTTTTCTTGGTTCTTTCCCTGGTCTTGCTCCTCCTGTCTCTGATTCCATTTTTTTGAATGTTTGCATGATGCAATTGTCCCGGGCATCTCTCAAGTAGCCTGCTTTGACTAGTCAGCAACCCCACACTCCGCAACCTGCTCCTATCGCTTTGACCCAGCCTTTAGGACCCCCTCCTCAAGGTCCCTCATCTGCATATGGTATCCATGAGCCTCTCTACCCTCTTGGCATGGTTCCTCCTGGCCTGAACCACCTCGGAGCTGTCCCACCTAGCCATTACCTTTTCGGTCATATACCGTTCTTAGCTCCCCTACTTGGAGTATTTTCGGTACCTATTATGCCTACCTTATCCCTTCCTAACTTGACCCTGGGGATCCCAGTATGGTACATTGATCCTCTAGCCACCACCCCGCCTGGTCAGCCCAAACCTTATCTTGATTTGACCATGTTTCAACAGGTCCCCATCACCCCTCCCTCTTCTATCGTGCCTCAACCACCTCAACAGGAACCTTCTCCTATTGCGACAACTATGAGTGAAGGGGGCAGCGCTCGCAAGAAGGAATATAAATACAAGGCTAACCCAACTGACCCTGCTCCTCCTCAGCCTCCAAATCATACCCCCCTATGTGATTTGTGTGATATTGTCAGTCATGCCACCCATCATTATCATGAATTGCCTCACATCAAGCCCATGGTTAATGTTGCATTCCCTGAGTCTACGATCCCTGAAGCCTCTTTTTCTTCCTTGACTGAAGCCAAGAACCCTAAAACTATTCACATCAATCAACTTTATGATTTTTGTGATCTCCATGGCCATTATACCCACCATTGTCCTCACCTCATTCATTACCGCGCCTCTTTGGAGGTAGTTTGGGAATACGATATTGAACAAAACCAGACCGCCTCTCCCATCCTTATGCAGTATTCTTTGGGCCATCTTGAGGATTTATTCGCTCCCATTGACATTCCCCCTCTTAATGTTGAGATGACAGAGCCTCCGGCACCGTCCTCTACCTATCATCATTCATCAGATCCATGGTGGAAGCTCCCTCTTAGACTTCCCCTTCTATTTCGCTCGATCTCCTTTTAGATATCACCCTGGGCTCAACATTAGTGGATCCCTTATCTTCTTGTTCTTCCATCACCCCCCGCGAGGATGCGCATGAGTTAGGTAGCTTCACCATAGCATGTGGTATTTCTTCCACCATTTACCCCATATTATATTGTGATGACAAAATTATGGAAGCATTTTACACCCTTGACTTCATATTTCCCACCCATAAGAGGAATGGCACCATTTATGTCTATGGTGAATTTCATGAATTGAGCACAAGCTACCCCCAAGGTAGTTCCCAGACACCACCTAACCGTCAGTGTGCGAGTGGTATACATCCTACCCAGATCACTCTACCCTGCACTTAGGTTGCTAGCATTGTTCATCATCCTCTCATTTGTTGTCTTTTTAGCACCTTTCAGATGCACCCCCCATCCACAGCTTATATCAGTTATGCCGATGGTGCAAGTCG
The DNA here is from genome assembly GCA_034641835.2 of Pinus albicaulis. Taxonomy (NCBI): domain Eukaryota; kingdom Viridiplantae; phylum Streptophyta; class Pinopsida; order Pinales; family Pinaceae; genus Pinus; species Pinus albicaulis. The sequence continues at coordinate 945,613,637 of CM076575.1, forward strand.
CTATTCCTGGAATCTAGCCTCAGTAGTTTGGACCATTTTTACCCCTTACATTCACTTGTTCTCTCAAACGACGTATGCATTGGTACTTCCACCAATAACCAAGCCGAATATGATGCAGTGCAAGTTTTATTAGCTGATGCCCTTTCCCATCGCATCCTCCACCTTCATGTTTGTTTAGATTCCTTTCTTCTTTTCATGCAATTGAATGAAGTCTATCATGTGCATAATCCTATCCTTTTTAGAATATATTTATGATTGAAGCTTTTGAGACGTGAATTTGAAATCACTACATTCAATCATGTACCTAGAGCACAAAATCACTATGTAGATAGAATTTCAAACAATATTCTAGATTGGCACTTAGCACACGTATTTAACACAAGAAAATAACATAAAACCGTCAAAATGATGCATATCCATTATATGTGTCGTATAAATTTTTTTAGAGCCCATTAACTCTGATACATATGACATGGCCATAACATGTTACAAAAAAGTCAAAACTAGGGGCACCACCTGCCCCTACATCTAATCACTATCTGGGGGATCCCAAGCCAATGGCTCTGCTCCTGCATCTCGTAGATTGTGCATCCCCTATCCGACCATTTCAATGCACCGCATGACCCCTCGCCACTTCGAGGGTAGACCAATACATGGTTCTATGTATTGGTCATCCAAGTATTTCCAGCCATTCTCTGAAACACCGGTCAAAAGCCTCTCACATCTACAATGGATGCCCTCTAGGAGGGCCACTGCATCCTCATTTTGTGGTGCCCTCGATCCACTAGGTCTTGCAGCTCCTGATTCTATAGGTCATCCGATGTACCAACCCGATTTTACCGGTGCTTTATTTTCATACCAAAAGTGAAAGAATCACTACCATATACAATATTATGAAAATTTAAAATGCACATAAAATATTAGCAACTTATCACTTACCAATGGGTCCCCATACTTGACCAGGCCGCAGCGGAAAGTCTGGGTCCCCATGATAACTCATCCCACTATAGGGATAGTCGTTTATGTATAGTGGCATCTGATCCCAATAAGAAAAGAACTCGGGTCAGAACACCTGTCTGACTGCCCCACCTCCCCCTCTGCATAGTAGCTTCCCCCACTAGTGGATCCTAGGCTCCCTCAGGCCCCCATCCTACATATGTATACAAGGTCGAAGTATCAGGATCTTCTCAAAGAAGAGTGAGCACAACACTGTTCCATATGCACAGTCATGGTTCACTTGTTGCTTGCATAGAGACATGTGTTGTTTCAACGACGACAGCATCATTTGGTCCCACCCATAGTAAGTCCCACTCAACACACTCTCAACAAGCATCATCTAAACCCTAGTGATGTGGTGGAGTGCCTGGTGGCCCAGGATCCGCAGCACCACTACGGCCACAGGATGAGTCTCTAACCTTTCTAGATCCCCGATCAGTATCCGTGTCCCCTTAACATGGAGACCTATTTGAAAATGGTGCTCTACAAACTCCATGATGTTTCGCCCTCATGGTAACACTGGCTGCGTATTCTCCACCATCCCAAGTGGTGGGAGAATAGTTAGAAAATATATATCTTGGACCATCAATTCGATCTAGTGCCCCTGCACTATAAATAACTCACGGTCCAAATCCCAATAAATGACAATTCGGGCAAACAAGGGCTCCCCATCTCTCATCAAAGGGTTTTCCACAAAATTCAGGACCCCAAACCTGGCCACTGCACTACAGACACCATGATCCTCTCGGATCTCCAACCATAATGTGTACAGGTCTCTCTCTCTCTCTCTCTAGTTGATCCGCAATTATGCCATATCCGCACAAAACCATCATATTTTTCAGTGTACAGAAAGGAAAGACTGCATTCAAACATAAAAACCTAGCTCTCAGCCAAAAAACAATGAAAAAATCCCCTCTCTGTCAGGTTGCACTTTTTAGGCAAAATCCTGGAACAGGTCGCAATTTTCTGCCCAAACCCTGCTACCTAGGTCACAAATATTGCCCCAAAAAGTGCGACCCGATTGTGAAGAGGAGAAGGGATTTGTTCCTGAGCTCTGTCACCTAAACTGAAATTTTAATCCACTAAAATGAAAGAGTAGGGTTTGGCCTCTTACCTGCAACTGATGGATCTTGAATCCAATAGTTGGTTTGTTCGCTATGATTGTTGCAAGATTTAGGGGCTTCTCTCCTCTCTACATTCACCACAACTACACTTGAAAATCAGTGAATTTGGAGGGGAAATGCCCTATTAAAAGAGAAACCCCAGATTTTTCTTTCACCCGTTGTGGCCAAACCGTGGCTCAGTTTGAAAAACCATTCATACTGTTGGAAAGCCCTCACTGAGCTTTAAAATGGGTATTAGTTAGTTTTTTTTTTATTTGATACTTCGCCATGACACATTTTTTCCAAGAAGGGTCACTTCACCACTTCTCAAAATCAAATTTCTTCATTTACAACACTTGTAATTGGGGCACCACTTCGCCTCCATACTTGTCCATGCTCGTGTAGATTTTCTTCATGAGTAACCATTTTATTGTCATCTCTTTATGGTCCCCACCAGACCTTTTCAGTGTGGCAACATCATCGAGTTTCCCTTGTTTAGAGCATTCAAGTTGAGTCATGATTGCATCCATGGAGCCTATTCCGAGTCCCTTTGTATCCTAGTATAGTCCTCCATCCTTCATTGCTTGGTTCCTCTCTCGGGTCACACATTATGGCCTTTATTCCTATTGTCCCCTGTCCCCTTTGATATTTTGTTAGTTATTTCCATGTCATCCATGCCCTTCATGCTCTAAAAAGGGAAGCCGTCAACCCACTACTTAGTACTCCCCATTCCATCATCATCTGTGGTGTTAGTTTATCAGTCGCTATACTATTATCTCTTGTGACTTAGTTGAGGATCCCTTATTTACTCACCTATGGCAGACCTCCTTTTGTCGACATCAACTCATTCATTCCAGAAGTCAGGTCTAGAGGACAATGTACCTTGGTTCCAGCATCCACTCTTGTTTGATGCCTTAGATCAGGCAAAGGGACTCTTTATTTCCCTTTGACTTGATTGTTTCTCAGCTCCAACTCCTTATGGAATCATCAAGATTTGTATACTTGATGATTCAGTGATGCATCAGATCGTATAGGTGATTCCTGGGTGTGTGTGAGATGTTTCAGACCTCGTGAGGGGGTGGCCCTTCAGGTAGCCCCCCACATGCCCGGATGATCTCCTCATTACAACCTTTGATGCAGGTCTAGAGATTTGATGGTTTCAGCCTCAAACGCTTGCAGCACCTTTTAGTTTACATGTGTCATTCATATTTTCAGATCCCTCTCCTATTTACATGGCCTCTTTGGTTTTAGTTATATCTCATGTACTTAGATATTATTGTATAAGTCCTGGCTGTTATCCCAGGCACAGTATGTATGTGGGATCCATTATCATGTTTTTATCTGGCACATGTTCATGTGAGCATGTACTATATAGTTCAGTCCCTTGTTTAATGGATGCATTATTCTTTGTACTTTGTCTCGGCGGGCATAGCCATGCCTCTCCCGCTACCTACAACATAGGTACTCACTCATAAAAGAGACTTGTCGGACCTATAAGTCTTGCCTCCTCAAGGTATTGTCCTCTAAGCACTTTCATCTACTTTATATTTCTCTCTTTCTGATTATCTCCTAACGCTCGCACGCTGGGGGGAAATCTCTTACACCAATTTTTGGTCATCTAACCTATTACTATTAAATGGACCAAAGTACACCATGTAAGACCGATTTTACCCGAAGTAAAATTTATTTCACTATGAAAAATAACTTAGTAATCCATAATTTATTAAGTTGTTTATGGTATAAACAGGATATCCCATGAGGAAATATTGAATAAATCCATATTTGTTTGAATTTCCTCAAGGAATAATTAGTCAAACAATAGTTTAATTAATATTCCTAGTCATATTTAACCCAAAATAGGAAAATTAATTAGATAAATCATTATTTATCTTATTATTTTCTAGGAATAATTATTTAAACCTTATTTAAATAATATTCCTTGTTAAATCTGACTAAATCATTTATAAATACTTGAATAAACCACTATTTATTAATTATTACTCAACCAAATCCTTAAAATAGTAAATAAATCATTTATTTATTTATTATTTACAAATAAAGGGATTTGAACAAATTCAAATTCTTTTTCCCTCCAACAAATATAATAAAATATTCCATAAAAGTTGGATCTAGAATTGGTTAATAATATTTTAATTATGCATCAATATCTAGACTAACTCAATATTTTGTTATAAATAGAAGGATTTTTCCATTCACTCACAACCTTTTGTTGCCTAAAGATCACTTTAGATCTATACTTTTGGTCTGACTTTGATCCTCCATCATTGTCATATTTTTCTACCATTTTTCTTGTGAGCTCCCTTTGAGTTCCATTTTTTGTCTAGGTTTTCTACACCATCAAGAGAGAGAGATCTTAGATCTAAAGTGCTGAGGACTTACAAGAACCCATCCCATTGAGGGGGACTGGTAACATATTTCTATGTTCCCTTCCTAGGTGTAAAAAAATACAAAATTATTTAAAAATATTCTTGTCTTGTCTATTGGAAGCATGGAGCAAATCTTCCTTTTACTTATTGCTTAATGTCTTTTACTACATAGATCTAGATTTTGTAGCATCTAAAGTGGTCAACAGACTGTAGATCTAAAGAAATTGGTAGCCATATTTGCTATTAGGGCTGTTTGTTATGGACAGTTAAAGTGAGTTTTTTTCGTACACTTGCGATTAGAATTCATACTAACACACGGTTTCCCTGAAGTTTTTTCAGTTCGTGGAGTTCGAGACAGTGGTGAGTGTAATGGCCATATTCACCACATATGGCATAAGAATGATTTTTCCTTAGAATGGATCTCTTATTTTTCCCTTGGGAGTTACTATTTGTCTCTTGGTTTTGATTTCGGTTGTGTTTTCCCCCATACTGAGATTGCGGGGGGCGTTGTTGATTACTGCCCCCTGTCTAGAGTGCCCCTTTTGCTTATTCCTAAGGATATTTTTTGCAGTGGTTGGAGGGTTATTTTTTTTCTCCTGGTCGTAATATTTTTGTTGTTGAGCCTGGGATGGTTGCACCAGGTTCACTGACGTGTTTTTTTTGTGGTGGTGGATTTTGTGCGGGGAAAGGGAGATATAGGTTGCCCTATGCCTAATTGGTGTAATATGGGTGGCTCTCTTGTATCAACATTCCTAGTTGAGTATTGGTTCCCTTGTGAGTGAGAGTACAAGCCTCCCTGCTATTGATGGTATGGTATTATCCTATTTGCCATATTCTGCAAAGGTGCAGACTGACTTTGATGGTAGCCAGGTTGCGATGCGTTCTGAGTAGAATCTTACGAGTATCCTGCGTACTAGATACTACTGCCTACGTGACTTTGAATAAAGGACCTGATCAAACCGTCTGCAGTATTCAACGCACCTGGTAACTTTCTATAAGCGTGTAGGCATGGGGTATTTGGCAGGACATTGTAAATATATCCTGACTGGGTGTAAATGAGTTCAAATTTCCGAGCCTTGCTAATGGCATCTTCCTCAAAGGTAGGTTCTTGTGTCACCACGTGATCCAAGTGGATATTGTTGGCCACCCACCTATTCCATTTGAACCCCCACCATCAGTTCTTTCAGTTTTTTAGTTTCAGCACCACTTACTATGTTTAGTAGTTTTTTTGGTCTTGAACTTCTGGAGCCGTTTTGAGGCCCTAAACGATGTTTTTGGGAAAACCAAGAGAAAGATGTTTCTCACATCAAAAGTTGTACTCCCTAGATAGATCTTTATAATGAGGTATGGTGCATGTCAAACAAATATCGTATGCCAAAGTTACGTCCCCGGGAAGTTGAAACACCAATTTACCCAAATAGGGCCCATAATTTTGGTGCTTCATCTCCTACGGTTAGGTTTTTGGATGTTTTAAGTTTTCCATTGTTTCTCAATAATAAATATGCCCTTGAGCCTCATTGTAACACAATTCAGAGGCCTGTAGCTACCACATCTCTTTAGAGATAAGCTACCAGTTCCCTAGCTATTTTATTTCCATTATGTCTGTAAGCATATTTCTGTTATTTGATATTAATGAAATGAAGTATTATTTCCGCTGCATCTCTATGTTTATATCTATTTCTATATTTTATTATGTTCCTGCATAAACCTGGATCAGTGGTATCAGAGCAAGTCTGCTCTTTCTCAAATTTTCTTTCCATGTCCCCAACAAGGTCAGGGTATAAGGAGTTAGGGCTCGATCTGGTTGAACCTTTGCATGATCATCCTTGCAAACCCTGACGACCTCCCATGGAGAAAGAAAAGAAAGGCGAGGGATTATGAGATCCTATCAAAATCTTGCTCGAGGAGGCGCTTGAGAAACAAAGGAACATGATGATGGATAACTTTGCTCAGATCCTTCAACGACTGCCCACCTACGGCGCATCTACATCCAACAGCCACTCTAGAGGTGGCACTCCCTTCAAGGTACATGTAAACTTTGACATTCTTGTATTTGAAGGCTAGATAGATGCAGATGCCATAGATAAATGGTTGAATTTTTTGGAAGGGTATTTCTCAGTCCATGATTTCTCTGACCGAGAAAAGATTATTTTTGCACTCCTAAAAGCCTCCCCCCATGTCAAAGACTGGTGGGAAACTTATTGTGAGGAAAAGGACGAGATGAAACCCTCTCTGTTCTCGGCCACACCCACTTGGAATTCATTTCGAGACGACATCAAGGAACAATATTACCTCGTGGGGAGCTATGAGAACAAGTAAATCCAATGAAACACATTGCGGCAGCAAAGGGATCAAGATGTGCATGAACTGATGAATCTATTCCATACCCTGCGCAAATATTTGGGTATTAAATATTCAAAGATAAATATGGTGCCCAAGTACCACAGTTGTTTGCACAGATACATTCAGGAGGAAATGGAGTTACTCGACATTACCTCTCTTCGAATGGCATATCGCTATGTTGCCAAAATCGAGTAGAAATTTAAGCAGAACAAGCGAGACTTTGGATCCGCGAATCCAAAGCCAGTGAAAGTTGCCCCCGAACCACAGGATAAGTGGCAGAGAAAAAGTGGGGTGACTCAGAACACCAACACAAATCCAAATAAGGACATGGGGAAGTGTTGTGAATTTCACAATGGCCCCACTCACAACACAAATGAGTGTCGGGCCAAATAGTCGTTAGTGGCTAAAATAAAGGCACCCGAATTAGATGCATGTTCTGATCTCGAGTCAAAAATAGAGAAGGGAAATGAAAAAGGAATGAAGATCATTGATGCAGATCCCAGTGCCATTTTTTCCACCACCAAGATCCAGGGGGAGGATCCCGAGGATCCAAAGGAGGGGGAGTACCTCTTCCATTCATAGATGTGGGTGAAGGGTTCTCCACTGCAATTCCTTTTCGACACGGGAAGCCAAAAGAACCTCATTTCAATAGAGGTTGTGAAACATCTCGGCCTACCGACCATAGCACACCAACATCTATATACCATTGGGTGGCTTCACAAAGGGAGAGATCTCTGCATCCGCCAGTAATGCCTTCTTCCGTACAACATCAATCCATTCGCAGATGAGGTATTGTGTGATGTTTCTCTTCTTGATGTTTCTGATGTATTATTGGGCCAACCATACTTGTCGAGGCAAGATGCTGTGTATGAATCTAGGCCTCATGTTGTTATTATTACTTTGGGAGATAACTTGTACAGGATACCAAAGGTAGTACCGCCTCTTTCCATCTCTTTGAATACTACAAGATGACACAGTAAGATTATTTCCCAAACGAGGAAATTTATTTGAATTACCATTTTCTCACAAGGAAATAATAATATTGTGGCCGCAGCCTTGAAATAGGGCTCCACTGCATGACAACAACAAATGGACAAAGGCATGGAGTAATGTGAAGACATTATCTCCTCACCTAGAGAAGTTCCACTACACTGTAAGGTCAAGCACGCCATTGATCTGACCCCAGGTGTACTGCTACCTGATATTTCCATACCTTATGTGACCACACAGATAAAATCCACACATTTATTTATTAAGGCTGATAAAGAAACCAAATTTACTAAACGAATCCAGCGTATCTTCCCGTAGGTCTATGACATCTTCGACAAATATAATGCTCATTTCAACAAAATTTGCCTCATTTCATGGAGGATCTCAACGCAATGGGGACCATTGCTTCTTAAGGGGGGAGGAATGATCCAGGTGGATATTGGTGGCCACCCACCTATTCCATTTGGACCTCTACCATCATTTATTTTAGTTTTTCACTTTTAGGATAACTTACTATTTTTAGCATGTTTTTGGTTCCTAAACTTCTGGAGTCGTTTTGGGGCCTAATGATCTAGATGGAAATTGGTGGTCACCCACCTATTCCATTTAAACCCCTATCATCATTTCTTTCAGTTTTTCAGTTTCAGCACCACTTACTATTTTTAGCATTTTTTTTAGGTCTTGAACTTCCAGAGCCATTTTGAGGCCCTAAACGATGCTTTTTGGGAAAACCGGGAGAAACATGGGTCCATGTACTGATGCTGCTCACATATAAATTTTTACTCCTTAGATATATCTTTCTAACGAGGTATGATGCTTTTAAAAAAGAGATCATATGCCAAATTTACGTCCTTGGGAAGTTGATACACCAATTTACCCAAACGGGGCTAATAGTTTTGGCGCTTCATCTCCTAGGGTTAGGTTTTTGGATGTTTAGAGTTTTCCATTTGTTATTTTTTTGTGATTTGGAAGATTGACAGATCAAATGAAAGAGCAACATCAGACCAATATTTGGAGCCCTAGGACCTAGCCTTCATGGAATCAGAGAGGGCTCTCTCTAATGAAGCGAAGGATGTGAGCTTGTTCACTTAGTTTGTTTAGATTTTAGGCTAGTTGTTAAGTGTGTTCGTTTGTTTTTTAGTTTTTTGGAGGAAAAAATGATCAAGTGGATCAAAACAGAACAAGAAAAAGAGATCAACTGGGCTATGGGGTCAAAATCAAGCCAAGGATGTCAAGACAATGGGCAGGGTAAACTGCAGGGCTGATTTAGTATAGAGAATGGATATTTTAGGTGTTTTATGAAGTGAATCGAACATCAAGGTTGTGCAAGACAAAGAGATCTTAAGCATAAATAGTTTAAACAATGAGCATTCATGTGGTAGGGCTAACCATTAATCACTATGAATCAAACTAAAACTGATAGATGCATAAAACAAAAATTCAGGTGATGCATAGAAGTATAAGACCCTCTAACTTTGGGAAAATCACCTTCAGTGGTTGAGGACACATGTAAGAAAAACCAACAGCTCAAAATGTGGAAAGGAAAATCCTAAGAAACACATTCAAATTGATGAGAACTTTGAAATAAGTCTACAAGTATAGGTAGAAGGAAATATCGAAACAAGACCTCTCTGATTTAAACTAGACAGTCAAAACTTCAAATGAGATTTCATTAATGAGGTTAAAACAGTGATGAGTAAGCAGGGCATACCATGAATCAAACAATATAGCATGTCATATTAATATTTAAGGAAATAAATAACAAGTTCTTAGTGGACCAAAGGGCAGTTAAGAATCCTTTGACATGACCAAGAAAAATGAAAACATAGAAGCTGTAATGAATCAGGAAATTTGATGAGCCTCCATGGGCATACCTCAAACTATTCTTTACTGACCTACAACAAGCAAGAAGCATGGACACATATGTGAAAAAATAATAAAACATAAATGAAAATAATTACAATACCATTTACCAAGCCATGGAATCCTGCACATAGATCCTCTCCATCATCTAGGCAAGCAAGTCAAGCTATTCACTCCATAAAACAAGTTTGATCATCAAAACTCATAACATATATTTCTCTAAGCTCACTCAAGTTCTGAAGCTCTTCAAAGTCCAGATTGTTTATCAACTCTTCAACCAACAACATTACAATGATTCTCCATGAGTTATATAGGAGAATGAGAAGACAAGCTTCACAAAACTGACTAGAAGCTCATAGGCTAAAAACAAATATCTGATTTTGCCCTTGAAGCTTTGCAAAGCCTAAGGCACAAAATATCTTCAAAATATCTATAAAATGCTAAAAAAGGAAAAAGATATTTACTTTATATTACTTAAAATGGATAAAAAAGTCCTATCACACATGTGGATAAGCCACTTCAGAAAACTGTCTTTTTGCGAAAATTCTAAAGGAATGTAGTAGCAGAAAATTGCCTGTCTTGCATACCACTTTTGAGGGACCTTCCAATGTCAAAAAGAGGCCCATGATGGCTCATTGGAAAGCCCTAGATGTCCAATTTTTTAAAATACTTTATTTTTTCAAAAATAATGTAGGAAATTTTGTCAAAAATGGAACTGAGTGGAAAAAACAAAAAAATAACCCTTGCTGATATGTGAGGCAGAAAGTGAAAAAATCATTGATTTTTGCCTCTATGGGGGATCAAAACACATCCTCTGGATCTGAAATTTTCTGAGTAGATGACCTTGAATATAATTAATCTAATTATACCACTATAAACATCTAAGGATGCTCCAAACAAAAATGGCGAAGCCCATGAATTTCTGTAATTAAGCCCAAAAATGTCAAAAAACAAAATCTTATCAAAAATTGCTCAATTTTGGCGAGCAAGCCCCTCATGGGTTCTTAGAAACATGTAAGGAAGCTGAGGCCACGATTTCAAGTGCTAATGTGCATTTTTACATTTTTTCTACTGGGCACCTCTTTCGGGCAACCTTGAACCTTTCTTGAGCGAACTTGAGCTTTTTTCGGGCAAATTGGTTTAACTTCTTGTAGTGCCCTGTCATCTTCTTTTGTAGACTCAAGTCTTTGTTAGATTTCTCTAATTTATCCTCCAAATTTTTTTTGGCCCTTTCAAGCCATGATTCTTTATCATTCTCTATTTCTTGGGAAAGCAAATGAGTGAGAGGATAAGATCGAACAAGGGTTGCCTCTTCTTCCTTCTTTTTCTCCAAAGATTTCTTGAGTCCCATAGTTGCAGACTTCTTTCTCATTGGATGCTATTCTTCTTCAATATTATCAAATTTTCCGATAAGCTCTTCAATCTTGGTTTGTGCCCTGGAGGCTTCCCTTTGGTATTTGAAAGCTCAGGCTTGACCACTCATTTGTTTGTTTTGCATCTGTAGAACATGTATGAAGTCCTTTGAGATTTCTAGATCAACTTGTAGGTCATGAATTTGGTCTTCCTTCTTTCGCAAAAGAGCCTCAAGGATTCTAGCTTCATTATCACTATCATCACTGTCTATCTGTATGATATCAACCTCCCTTTCCTTTCGTGAATACTCTCCTCTTTTTCTTTCCCCTTGCCTTGGATAGACTTCTTGGTCCTCTTCCTCTTTGGAAATTCAACAATGCTCTTTTTAGGCAGTTTGCCTCTACTCCTTAGCGCTCTTGTAACATTGCTAGTCACTGTTGGAGTGGTCTTCTTCTTTGTTGATCTAGTGTTTCTAGGCTTAGCCACTTTTGGAGGAAGAGTCATGGCCCCTTGCCTAGGAGAAGCAGCTAGCACATGCTCTTGGCTGTGTGTAGGAGAAAAGAGAGGAGGTTTATCTACTTGCACTTGCTCAACTTGGTATTTTACCTTGCTGCCTCTATCATCATCTGCTCCAACTTCACCTTTGCCACTTTTTTTTTCTGCTTGAAGATTTCCTTGTTTGTCTTCACCACTACTATGCTCATGGTCACTGATTTGGTCTTTTTGCTCCATGCTGCCCTCTTTGGAATGCTCACTATTTGTTGTTTTATTGTCATCATCATTACTTTCTTGAGGGTTGTCTTGTTTCTCATCATAAGTGTCTTTTTGAGGACTGTCATGACCCTCATCATCACTATTTTGGCTACCACTTTGTTTGTCATCTGGAAGGTTGTCTTGTTCATCTATGTCCCTGCTTTCTTCATGACTGTTGTGCTCTTTACCTTCATTTTTTTGTATCTCATCATCATCATGCTTATTACTGTGTTGGCTACCATCATGTTCCTCTTTATGACTACTATGTTCACCGTCAGTTTTTTCATCTCGACTGTCATGTTTAGATTCTTCACTTTGTCCTTCATCATTACTAGTTTTCTTCTTGTCACTTTTCCCTTCTTCATCACTAGTTTTTTTCTTCTCTTCTTCAATTTAAATCAAGGGGGATTTTTGTCTTTTAGGAGTGGATTTAATAGAATAAGGAGAAACATGATGAGTAGATGGTGAGGAAGGTGCATGAGATGAAGAGGCAATGGAAAAATTAGGATGGGAGATGAAAGAGTCCCGAGAAACTCTCTTTTTCTCAACTTGATGGAGGATGATGATATTGATAAGGGAATGATGAAATAGACAAGCTAGTTGTTGAGCTGAGGTCTTCTTTTGAATAGTAGAGGCCATCTTGTCAATGCTTCTATAGAGGAAGAAAGGTAGGTTCAGCAATTGAGTTCTTGTGAAATGCATAAGAAGCCTGATGTGATAGGCATAAATCTGGGAAAACCTCCCTTCACATGTGAAATACTTCATGATGAATTTCATGAGGGGGGCATAGCTACTCAACAAGTGGAAAAGTGGTAAATAGCTTGGCAAGCATCCTAATGGTCTGGTTTTAGAAAAGGTTTGTAGTGATTGAGATCTAGGTACATTTGTTTGAACCACTTTTCTCCTATATAGGGGATCTTGGTAGCTTTGTAAATAGCCCTAGGAGAGAGTTTGAAATCCAAACCTACCAGATGGACATGCTTCCCTTGCAGCCTTAAAGAAAACAAATGTGTCAAAGGAAGGTGAGTTTTTACTTCTTGGAATTTTTGGCAAAATTCCAAGCACCCTACTTCATGAAAATTGAAGAGTACTGAAGGATATTCATCCACTTCCTGAGTTGTAATAGTCTCATACCTATTTTGATACCCACTCCTGCTATCCTTCTTTGGAGGCATTTTTGTTTTTTATACCTTTCACTGATTTAGCAAGGAAAATTGTTCAAATGATCACTGAAATAGGTCCTCTACCAAAACACCTTTTCCTCCTTGCAAGATTGAATTTTTCCTTAGTTGGCAAACTAGTTTTTCATAAGTGAAAGCAAACTCTCTTCTTATGAACTATGTTGTGATGAAAAGGCTTCTAATAAAATCTATTTGAGGTTTATGAAGACACGTTCCCTTTGGTTTTTGACACTAAAACTCTTCTCCCCTTAATTAATGTTTCTATCCTTTGCTATTCACAGTAAGAAGACCTCCTTCAAATACCGACAAAAAATCTTTATCCTTTAATCACTGTCCTTTTGAAAACACTATTTTTAAGAGATTGAGATAAACAATCCTTTTTGGATGCAGATCATTTTGTTTTACCAAAACAATATTCTCCCTGTCTTTCCTAAGCAAAGAGTACACTTTTGAAAAAACACTATGTTTTCCTCTTTGAACAAACTGTCTCTTTTTAATGATCACTGTTTCTCTAAACAAATTAGTCTCCTTGTTAGCGAGTAAGAAACCTTTAACACAAACTCTGTCTTCTCTTATGCATTTTGAAAAACCAATTTTAAACTTTCACAATGGACTGGATTTTTTAAACAGTGATTTCTCTATGATTTTTGGCGAAGGTGACTTTCTTGAAAATATCTAGGTTCCTCCCTTTAAAATCATTGTTATCCTCTTTTCAAACTGCCAAAAGGCCTTTGCTGCCTTATCACTGTTTCTTTGACACTTTGATATCAAATTTTACATTAAATTTAAACAAGGTCTGGGCCAAGAGACATAAATACCTTCATAAAAAAATTTTGATGTATTTGGAGGCAACTTCTTGGTTGAAAACTTGACCTTGGTACCTTTGAGTGTTTTTTTGCAGCATTTTCCCTCGCGTTCAGAGTTGGTTGATGAGCTGGGCGGACTTTGAATGGACAAACGGGTCACGTTCAAGCCTGTCGGGTAGGCCCTAGGCTCCCGTTGAACGCTGACACAGGCGTGCTACGGAACACTATAGGTGCACCATGCCTATGTTTTAAACCTTCTGTTGGATGCCTACAGGCACGCCGCGCGATTACACAGGCATGCCTCACATTCAATCAAGCTCAAAAATGATTTTAAAATGCTCAATACCTATTCTCCCTCAGTGAGTCGGTTTGCAAAGTGATGAATGATAAGTGGTCGAGCCCATTTATATCTGAAAAACAAAGCTTCCCTTATTTTAATTAAAAAAACAAACTTCTCCTTTTTGCTTTGAAAGAAGCTTTTTTTGAAAATTGGCTTTGTGCACAATGGTGAGGGTTTCCTCTTTCAACAAACTACTTTTACCTCCTTTAAATAGTCTTTCGAATAATCTACCACATTCAATAGAATGCTTCTCAAAAAAAGATATTGTAATCCATAGTTTGTGAGGTAAGAGGTTCCCTTAAACCATGATTTAATCCTCTAATTTTTTATCAAGGAGATCATTCATTTAAAACCACCAATGCAGCTTCTTAACCACCATAATGTATTCTCTATTTTTATGAAGTGAAAAAGGTGTTTTAAATATGTGTACCCTCTGTCCCTTTGAATAGATCATTTTAGGGGTAAGCTGTGTTTTTTCTCCACTTGTGATTCTTGAATTATCTCCTTACAAACAGTGCCTTTGTTCTTCATGAAAGCTTTACCTGTGATACCAGCCTTCGTCAGTATTATGTCACTTTGAAACCACATACAAGAAACATGTGATTTTGTTTATGAAAGGGTTCCATGTCTATCATTTAAGAAGGCTTTCTCCACAACTATGACCTTGAATACCACTTGAAAGATGGCTTACAAAGACTACGCTAGCTACAGCTCCTTGAAACACATATGAAAATATTTTTTTTTTAAGAAGTGACAGAAGATCTCATCACATGATTTGATCTTCTGCTTCCTTTACCAAAGATGGTCACCTTTAATCTTTATGAATGAGCATATTTATAGTAGCTGTAACCCAAATTCTAGCCCTCTGTTTACCTCGAGAAAGTAGTTAGATAGACTAGGATAGATCTATCTAAAATGAAAGATACAGTTCTTATATAAATCATCTGGGTGGATTGTCTGCTTTATATCAGTTTTCAGAAGTCAATTTAAGCCAAGCTTGGTTTACCACCTCACCATTTGGATGAGGGTGCCTTCAAACAAAACTTCAGCCTTGGATTTTTCCTTTGAAGGAGGCTGTCATCAACATAAGAACATATGCCTTTTAACATTATCATGCCAATGTTTTACTTATGATGTAACAAAGGCCTTCAAACTATGAATTCGTATTTATTTACCACTGTTCCTCAACTAGGTTTTACCAATAGAGACTTTATCAGAAAAAACATTTCAAACCCTGCCATGCATTCCCTGTTCATCCTTTTGGAGAAGGTGGTGCAAAACAACTTCTAAAATCACTAAAAAACATGTTGGCCCTCCGCTTGTTTATGAATGAGGTCACAACAATGTTTTCCTAACCATCTACTTTTCATGAAGGAGGTTATCATCATACCTATGAAATTTCATTTATTTCAACATTGTGTCATGCTCTATATGCTTGTTTGAAGAATACCAATAGGAAACAAAGTAGAATTTGAAATTCACTATTGATAAAATCACTTGAAGATCATGTCCTCTTGCTTTATGAGGCTTTGTCTGAGATGCATATATCCTTTTGTAAAATATCATCAGGAACTCAAATCCAGAAGAAATGTGATTTTTACATGGGGAGTGATTGCTACCAGGTATCATTGAACTACCTTTTCCCTTGACTATTTTGTCAGAGGTTTATTGAATTTCACTTTGAATATTTTCCAAAACCTAGATTCAAGGTAACATAAGAAGCAGCTGACATAAGAAGCAGTTGTCTTCTTATGCCCTACATGATAATGCCCTTTGGAAAAAATTATGCAGCACTGCTTTTGGAGGAGATCATGGAGCGCTGTTGATCAGCATCTCATTTTACTTCATTTTCTTCGTTGATGAGGAATAATCTCTGATATTTAGGCATCGTTTGGATTTATAACATGTACACTTGCTACTCTTTACTTTACATCTCTCCACCTGCTCATTGATGGCAAACCTTTTTAACATGAGAGACCTATTTGAACTTATCCCTTTTGCTCTTATTCGCATACTGATCATGATTAAGTTACACCCCTGCAAAGATGTAAAAATGGATGCTTTGGAACCTTGGAGAGCTCCTTTGGTGCTTTATGGAGATTATGCCTGATCCAAGAAAATTTCTTCAAATAGCGACAAACCTTCTCTTTTCCTGATTTATATCTTTGTTGAACTTCTTATGAAATGAGACAAAGTGACCTCTTAGTGGTGTGTGACCTATGGATGGATCAAGAATTGTTTTGCAGTATAGGAACTAATTCAAGGCTAACTAGTACTAGACATAGGCTTTTGGCTTAGGATATCTTAGCCAAGGAAAAACTCCCTAAACACCACTATCTAAATTAGGGACAATTTTCACATATTCTGAGTGTTTTCTTTGGCATGATCAAATTTTCAAATGACAAGATGACTAGGATAGAGTTGCAGACACTTTTTCAACCTTTGGATAGTGAAAGGCATGAGAAACAAGGTTAAATGACAGTAGATAAACCAAGCTAAAGTAGCTCTAGACAGGGATATTTTTCTGAAACAAGATGGGACTTGAAAATTGGAGATTTCTCTTATCATAGACTGACAAGAAGGGGTAGGAGGAAAAAAATTGTTTTGGGGTGTTTTCTAGATGACAGATTTGACAGTTTTGAGGTTAGCTTATAGAAAACTCAGCTACGGAAACTAGTCATCAATAACAGGTAAAAACACTGATGACTAACAGTGGCTCCATTTGGGGAGGGCAGCTCTGTTTCAGGAGGTGTCCAAAATTGCAGATCTCTGGTTTGTGCAGACCAATGCCTTATCCATTGGTGCAAATTTCTTCCTTTCTTGATGCTATTTCTGAAATTGATGCTTTTCTGAAAAAATTACAGCATGATTAGAATCAACCTCAACTCTACCTACCCAGCTATATTTCCTAACATTTTTTCTTCTTTAGGTGCATTTGGACTAGCAACCCTTTGACAAGATATTTTTTGAAAAAATAAAAACTATCTAATGCTACACTTATATCTTCCGAGAGTTAAGATTAAACTGATGAACTCTTTTGTTTCTCTACCTATACTATGACCAACTGTCAATATTAAGCTATTTGACAAGATTTCATTCTCTAAACTAAAACATGAAATTGAAAAAATGATCAAATTAGGATTAGACAGTCTAATTTGTCACGCGTTTGCGGCATAAAAGCAAACTGCACACAAACATTATTTATGCACAAGATGAAACTTAGAAAAATCAGGGCTAAGGTATACAAATTGTTTTTCATCCCTGTTTTCCTCTTTGGTTCTGTTTTGAGCGTGTGGAACCAACATTCTTTTCCTAATTTACTTTCATTGACAAGTCAATCTTACACAATTCGACTATCATCTCTCTCACTAAATTATCAGCAATCAATTTAAAAGATGCTCAGTTATGATTAGGCTAGATAACTGAAACACAATATCTTTTGAGTGCTAGTAGTGGCATTTAGACTTGCACACTTTTAGCATGACTATTTTTTGAACATGGGGTTTTTCATAGTGTTTTCAAACCACCCTCTTTTTCTACTTTTCTGCTGTTTTTGTATTTTCTGTTTTTTGATTTATTTCTTCAAGCAATGGTATGTACAATGATTGAAAAATCTAAAACTAGAACTCCTGAAAATAGTGAAACTTGAGCATCTTATCTTCATAAGGATATCTTGATGCTATTGGTCCACTCAGCTCTTGAAAAGAAAAGTTTGGAACATTTTCACTTGTATGCATAACATAATGATTCATGCATGAATCTCTAAACAACCTTGTGTATTCCTGCTGTACTTCTTTATACCTTTGATCTCCACTTCTCCTTTTGATGTACATCTTTTTCAAATAATGAAGATATTCTTTGTCATTTTTAAAGCATATGATGACATCATCAAGGTACATCATGACAAAGAAATTCAGAACCAGGAACATAGCTTTCCTAAGGGCATCTTCGATGTTCATTGGTTTTGGAAAGATTGGTTTGAACTTGAAGTTGCCACTAGTATATTTGAAGAAGTCTTTGAGCTGGTCTATTTGAAGTGGTATTATTCGATGTTATCCTAAAAAATTATCACTTAGAACCACATGATTAGAAACTCCTAGTTTTTTTATGATATGATCTATTTTTGGAAAGGGATGAATGTTGTTTATGAGAGGTTTATTTATGTTTCTAAAGTCTAAACATAACCTGTGTTTAGTTGTATTCTTTTCGAGT
This sequence comes from Pinus albicaulis, assembly GCA_034641835.2. Lineage (NCBI taxonomy): Eukaryota > Viridiplantae > Streptophyta > Pinopsida > Pinales > Pinaceae > Pinus > Pinus albicaulis. The sequence goes on from CM076575.1 coordinate 945,631,964, forward strand.
GACCATGTTTGAATAGATTTTTTGTGTTCCTTTTTGAAAGGATGATATCTAGAGACGATATCATTTCTATGGTGTTTTGTATTCATTTTCTGGCATATGTTTGTATTGTGAAGAATCTGTCTAGTCTTGTATTCATTAATTTCTGATATAGAGACAAAATCCTAGGTACTTTAAACAGCTCAAGTTTTTCACAATTGTTTTCATCAGCTTCCTTATCATCAAAACTAGTGAATATATTTTTAGGATCTGTCGAAGCACTAGCAATGGCTAACATTTCATTTGGAGAACTACAATATTTAGAGGGTGAAGCACTAAGATAGGGCAAGAACATGAGGCTTTCTGGCTTCTAGTTTCCCAAGGTTGTTGTGTTATGCAAATCCTTTAGTGGCTTTAAATCAAAATAGAGTTTCAATCGTGTGTTTGATACTTGTATTGGGTTGAGATCACTTGCTTGAGAATTTAAAATGATTACTTCTTCCAAAGTTTTAGTTTCAGTTTCTGGTGAATCAAGTTTTATTTCATCAAAATGCAAGTGTATCTGGTCATGATAATTTCGAGTATCAAATTCATCATATAGAGGTTGGTCTGGCTGCGACACTGTGCTTGAAATGGTTTCAGTTTCACTTGTGTTTTCATCAGTGTCATCTTCTAGGTGTAAGATGAAGGAATCCATGTTTGAATGTATGGAATAAAGAGGTATGTTTTCCGGTTTCTCTTGATTACTGACCATATATTTCATGTGTGATTCACGGTATAATATTCTTGGTTGGTTGAAAATAGGAATAGTAGCATAAGACATGTTTAACTGAATGTTTCCTTGGAGTTTAGCCCCCCAGGTTCTAGATAAAATCATCCCATATTTCGGGGGAATGTCTTCTACCACTATGTCCATGACCAAATGTTTAGCTGGGACTTGTGCTAGACTTACACACAGGTCTTTGATTAGGCCCAAACATTTTACTCTACTTGAATCGAAAGAGTACAAGTCTTTGTAAGGTTTGGTTATTTTTAAGCCTAATATGTCCATTGTCACTTTAGGCATGAGATTATGAGAGGCACCAGAATCTAGCATAACGTTATGTAGGATCTGGTCATGTACATTCAAGCTGATGTAAAAAGGATGAGTGGTTCCTTCTTGATACTTTCCTTCTATATTTGGTCCAAATAACAGTTCGGGAGTGTCATAAGCTAAGTGCAAAGTGTCAGTATCATTTCATATGTTTGAGATTTTCATAACCTGATATTTATAGGAATTTTGAGCTATCTATTTAGTTAGGGGAATATTTATTTAATTTTAGGAATTTCCCCTTCGAAACTGAAAGGTACTTGAGCTTTTGACATGTTTGCATCAGCTTTTTCAGCCATTACCTTCTCTACTGATCTGTCCTTTTGATTTTGATGTGGAGCTTTATTCAGGATGGTACTTTCAGGAATTTTGGTGGAAGTGCTGGCATAGTTTGGGTTGATGTTTGATTGGCTAGTTTCGTCTTTGTTTAGATCAGTTTTCTTAGCCACAACATTAACATTGTCTGCTATTTTTTTAAGAATAGCTTCAAGAGTTTTCTTGACAGCAAAATCTAAACTGTTCTTTTTAAAGTTTTCTTGGGTTTTCTTCGTGTTTTCTTGTTTTTTCTTACTTCTGAGATCATATTGCCTGTGGAATTCCATTATGGCATTTTGTTAACCAATTTTAGGGTCTTCAGAATCTTTATAGTTAGTTTCATCATGGTATGAGGAGAAGAAACCTTGTTCTTATTCCGTGAGATAAACGTCACCCTCACTATTAGAGCCTATCATGTTTAGATGATTTTCCTCAATATGTTCAATGTCTCTTTCTCCTTCATCAAGATAATTATCTGGGAAAGGAGGCCTGATTTGCTGATCATTGTCTCCTGGTTTGATTTGGGGTGGGTCCCTTCTAAAGTTTCGATTCCGGTTTTTGGTTTGTGGGATTGGCTGGTTGTCCCTAGGAGGTGTTCTATAACTGAGACTTATTCTTTCCGTCATTCTTTCTATCATTGTTTCCATTTTTCTTTCCAGGTTGTCTATTTTGGCATCGGAAGAAGATGTAGAGGGAAATGTTTCATCTCAGTATGTGGCCGTCTTTTCTGATCTCAACCTAGCCCTCTTTTTAGCAAGCTTTACTTCCGCACTAATAGCCCCCTTTTGCATTTCTTCTAGAGTTGTAGGTTCTCTTTCTCTTAGCTAATATGTCATATCAGGATCAAAACCTTTTGGAAATTTTGCTAGAGCTAAGCCAGGTGGAGGTTTCATGTTAGGAGGGAGAGCATTATAGACACTATTGAATCTGGTACAATAATCTTGAACACTTTCTCCTATGTTCCTCTTAAGAGTATTATATTCAAAGAGGACTTGAAGTGGGTTTTTCTTGATTTCCCATTTGTTTATGAAAGTTTGTTGTAATGACCGAAGATCATGTATGCTATGAGGAGCTAAGCATTTAAAACATTTTTTAGCTTCGCCTCCCATGCTTTGGGCGAACATTCTCATCTTGATGGTTTCTTCATCTAATTCCATGTAATCAAAATCATCATTCATTATATCTACATGTTTTTGGGCAGTAGTGGATTCAGCCCCGGTGAAGTGTGGGATCCTAGACCGATAGTCATTTGGAAAAGGTGCCAAAGGCTAAGGTAACACTAGGGGTGCATACCATGCTGCCATGATGGGTAGTACTGGTAAATTTACAAGTGGAGGATTTGGTACGTGAGATGAATTGATTTGCACAGTGGTGTTGTGAGTGGGAGTGTTAGAGGTTATTGGACCGGAAAACTAATTTTGAGTAGACTTGGGATGGAAAGAGCTAAAGTGGTGGAGGAGCTGAAATTAAGGTGGAGTAGTAGGAGATGGTTCTCCGCTAGAACTCTGCTGTAAGTCTAAGGGCTCAAGATCGGAATGGTCAAAGCTAGGCTGTGACTTGGTTCTAAAAATATTTCTTGTATGGCGCAAGCCAAAAGTTTGGTCTAGCAAGGATGTAAGATTTTCAGGTACAGAGCTCGCTCTATGAAGGCTCCTATCGGTAGTTAAACTACTAGTCTTAGAATTTTGCCACAAAATATTTTTTGGGTCATCAACTACGGTGGGAGGATTCGGGTCCTGATGAGATCTAGTATGAATTCTTCGTGAAGCCAGGTTTTAGATTCAAACTTTAGAGAGGCTGAAAGTTATGAATGTTTTCAACAATTTATCTTCTCTAAGTTTTTTCAAACTAGCTCAGTGTATGATTAAGACTTCTTATACTTTTAAAGGCTGTTTGTAAAGCGGTCTTATAATAGTTTATGGAAGCTTAGAAAAGTTTTCAAGAAGGTCTACTGGAGGCTAGTGGAGTCACCAGGTGGAAATATTTTGGTTTTTTGAGGATGTATTGTCTATGGTCCACCACCAAAACTAATATGAACAATCAATCTAAAAAAGAAATGTTTTTGTGAGGTTATTTTTTGAGTTTTTAATGTGCAGTCTAATTTGTAAGAGTGTCCTAATTTTTTTTTCAACACTTAGCTAAGGTGTTGAAACAAAGAGAGTTCACTCTAATGGCTTTATCAGTTGATTTCATGATTTAATCTTGAAGGAATAATGAGTCAATAATAGTTTTCTAGATAGTCATGAACTCAGAGAGTCTCACCATAATAGCCATTATGTCAGTGTGGCGATGAGGTGGTTGATAATGACTAGATATTCTTGATCCAAGGGATTTCTGAAGTTCTAAGGTATACTTAGTTTGTCACTAACTCAGAAGGGTCCCACCGTGATCGCCATTATGTTAGTGTGGCGATGAGGTGGCTTAGTAGTATAGTGTGCTTAGTTCAAGAGGGGCTTTCCATAAGTCTTGAAAGATGTTCAGATTAATATGAACTTAGAAAACTCCCACCGTGATCGCCATTATGTTAGTTTGGCAATAAGGTGGTAGATTCATTGATTTTGTTGGAGTTTTATTGAGTTTGTGAGAGGTATTTAAAAACTATGTACTCAGAAAAGTCCCACCGTGATCGCCATTATGTTAGTGAGTGGTGGGATAAGTCCACAAGATAGTATTCTTAAAGGTTTCTGAAGGTTTAGGGAAGTCTAAGTTTTTTTATCACTCAGAGTCCCACCGTGATCAACATTATGTTAGGTTTCCCGTGATTTGGCAGATTGACGAACCAAATGACGGAGTAACATCAAACCAATATTTGGAGCCCTAGGACCTAGCCGTCCTTGACTCAGAGAGGGATCCCTCTAATGAAGCAAAGGATGTGAGATTGTTCGCTTAGTTTGTTTAGATTTTAGGCTAGTTGTTAAGTGTGTTTGTTTGTTTTTTAGTTGTTTGGAGGAAAAACTGATCAAGTGGATCAAAATAGAACAAGAAAATGAGATCAAATAGGCTATGGGGTCAAAATCAAGCCAAGGATGTCAAGACAATGGGTAGGGTGTACTATAGGGCCGATTTAGTATAGTGAATGTATATTTCAGGTGGTTTATGAAGTGAAATGAACATCAAGTTTGTGCAAGACAAAGAGATATTAAGCATAAATAGTTTAAACAACGAGAATTCATGTGGTAGGGCTAACCATTAATCACTATGAATCAAACTCAAACTGATAGATGCATAAAATAAACATTTAGGTGATGCATAGAATTATAAGACCCTCTAACTTTGGGGAAATCACCTTCAGTGGTTGAGAACACATGTAAGACAAACCAACAGCTCAAAATGTGGAAAGGAAACTTCTAAGAAACACATTCAAATTGAGGAGAACTTTGAAATAAGTCTGCAAGTATAGGCAGAGGGCAAGATCAAAACAAGACCTCTCTGATTTAAACTAGACAGTCAAAACTTCAAAGGAGATTTCATTAATGAGGTTTAAACAGCTATGAGTAAGCAGGGCATGCCATGAATAAAACAAGATAGCATGTCATATTAATCATTAAGGAAATAAATAAAAAGTTCTTAGTGGACCAAAGGGTAGTTAATAATCCTTTTACATGACCAAGAAAGATGAAAACATAGAAGCTATAATAAATCAAGAAAATTGATGAGCCTCCATGGGCATACCTCAAACTATTCTTTACTGACCTACAACAAGCAAGAAGCATGGATACATATGTGAAAAAATAAGAAAACATAACTGAAAAGAATTACAATACCATTTACCAAGCCATGGAATCTTTCACATAGATCCTCTCCATCATCTAGGAAAGCAAGTCAAGCTATTCACTCCATAAAACAAGTTTGATCATAAAAACTCATAACATATATTGCTCTAAGCTTAGTCAAGTTCTTAAGCTCTTCGAAGTCCAGATTTTTTATCAACTCTTCAACCAACAACATTACAATGATTCTCTATGAGTTATATAGGAGAATGAGAAGATAAGCTTCACAAAACTGACTAGAAGCTCATAGGCTAAAACCAAATATTTGATTTTGTCCTTGAGGCTTTGCAAAGCCCAAGGCACAAAATATCTTCAAAATATCTATAAAATGCTAAAAAAAGGAAAAAATATCAACTTTTCATTACTGAAAATGGCTAAAAAAGGCCTATCACACGTTTGGATAATCCACTTCAGAAAACTGTCTTTTTGCCAAAATGCGACAAGAACGTTGTAGCAGAAAATTGTATGTCTTGCAGACCACGTTTGAGGGACTTCGCGATATCAAAATAAGGCTAGTGATAGCTGGTTGGAAATCCCTGGATGTATACTTTCTGTAACTACTTGATTTTTTCAAAACTGATTCAGGAAAGTCTGTCAAAAACTGAACTATGTGGAAAAAACCAAAAAATAGCCCTTGCTAATATGTGAGGCAGAAAGTCAAAAAATCACTGTTTTTTGCCTCTTTGGGGGATTAAGACACATCCTTTGGATCTAAAATTTTCTGAGTAGATGCCCTTGAATTTAATGCATCTAATGATACCACTCTCAATAGCCGAGGTTGCTCCAAACAAAAATGGTGGCGCCCATGAATTTCTGCAATTAAGCCCCAAAATGTCAAAAAACAAAATCTTGTCAAAAATTGCTCAATTTTGGTGAGCAAGCCCCTCATGGGATCATAGAAAAATGTAAGGAAGCTGAGGCCAAGATTTCAAGTGCTGATGTGCCTTTTTCCATTTTTTCTAACAGGTGCCTCTTTTGGGTAGCCTTAAGCCTTTCTTGAGCAAGCTTGAGATTTTTTTCGGGCAAATTGGTTTAACTTCTTGTAGTGCGTGATCATCTTCTTTTTTAGACTGAAGTCTCTGTTAGCTTTCTCTAATTTATCCTTCAAATTTTTGTTGGCCCTTTGAATCCATGATTCTTTATCATTCTCTATTTCTTGGGCGAGAAATGAGTGACAGGATAAGATCGAACAAGGGCTACCTCTTCTTCCTTCTTTTTCTCCAAAGATTTCTTGAGACCCATAGTTCTAGGCCTCTTTCTCATTGGCTGCTCTTCTTCTTCAGTATTATCAAATTTTCCCATAAGCTCTTCAAGCCTGGTTGGTGCTTTGGAGGATTCCCTTTGGTATTTGAAAGCCCGGGCCTCAAAAACTTCCATTTGACCGCTCATTTGTTTGTTTTGCATCTGTAGAACATGTATGAAGCCCTTCGAGCTTTCTAGATCAGCTTGTAAGACATGGATTTGGTCTTCTTTGTTTCGCAAAAGAGCCTCAAGGATTCTAGCTTCATTATCACTATCATCACTGTCTATCTGTATGATATCAAACTCCATTTCCTTTTCATGACTACTCTCCTCTTTTTCTTTCCCCTTGCCTTGGATAGACTTCTTGGTCCTCTTCCTCTTTGGCAGTTCAACAATGCTCTTTTTAGGCAGTTTGCCTCTACTCCTTAGCGCTCTTATAGAATTGATAATCACTACTGCAGTGGTCTTCTTCTTTGTTGATCTAGTGTTTTTAGGCTTAGACACTTTTGGAGGAAGAGTCATGGCCCCTTGCCTAGGAGAGGCAACTAGCACATGCTCTTGGTTGGATGGATGAGAAAAGAGAGGAGGTTTATCTACTTGCACTTGCTCAAATTGGTATTTTACCTCACTGCCTCTATCATCATCTACTCCAGCTTCACCTTTGTCACTGTTTTCTTCTACTTGAAGATTGCCTTGTTTGTCTTCACCACTGCTATACTCATGGTCACTAATTTGGTCTTTTTGCTCCATGCTTCCCTCTTTGGAATGCTCACTATTTGGTGCTTGATTTTCATCATCATTACTTGTTTGAGGGCTATCTTGTTTCTCATCATAAGTGTATTTTTGAGGACTGTCACGACCCTCATCATCACGATTTTGGCTGCCATTTTGTTTTTCATCTGGAGGGCTGTCTTGTTCATCTCTGTCCCTGATTTCTTCATGACTACTGGGCTCTTTACCTTCACTGTTTTTTACCTCATCATCATCATGCTTACTGCTATGTTGGCTGCCATCATGTTCCTCTTCATGAATTCTATGTTCACCATCACTTTTTTCATCCCCACTATCATGTTTAGATTCTTCATTTTGTCCTTCATCATTACTAGTTTGCTTCTTTTCACCTTGCCCTTCTTCATCACTAGTTTGTTTCTTCTCTTCTTCACTTTCAATCAAGGGGGGTTTTTGTATTTTAGGAGTGGATTTACTAGAATAAGGAGAAACATGATGATTAGATGGTGAGGAAGGCGCATGAGATGAAGATGCAATGGCAAAGTCAGGATGGGAGATGAAAGAGTCCCAAGAAACTCCCTTTTTCTCAAGTTGATGGAGGATGATGATCTTGAGAAGGGAATGATGAAATAGACAAGCTTGTTGTTGAGCTGAGGGCTTCTTTTGGACAGTAGAGGCCATCTTGTCAATGTTTCTATAGAGGAAGAAAGGTAGGTTCAAAAATTGAGTTCTTGTGAAATGCATAAGAAGCCTGATGTGATAGGCATAAATCTGGGAAAACCTCCCTTCACATGTGAAATACTTCATGATGAATTTCATGAGGGGGGCACAACTTCTCAAAAAGTGGGAAAACGGGAAAATAGCTTGGCAAGCACCATGATGGTCTGGTTTTAGAAAGGGTTTATAGTGATTCAGATCTAGGTATGTTTGTTTGAACCACTTTTCTCCTATATAGGGGATCTTGGTAGCTTTGGAAATAGCCTTAGGAGAGATTTTGAAATCCAGACCTGCTAGATGGACATGCTTCCCTTGTAGCCTTCAAGCAAACAAATGTGTCAAAGGAAGGTGACTTTTTACTTCTTGGATTTTTTGAAAAAATTCCAAGCACCCTACTTCATGAAAATTGAAGAGTACTGAAGGAGATTCATCCACTTCCTGAGTTGTAATAGGCTCATACCTATTGTGATACCTACTCCTCCTATCCTTATTTAGAGGCATTTTTACTTCTGATACCTTTCACTGATTTACCAAGGAAAACTGTTCAAATGATCACTGAAATAGGTCCTCTACCAAAACACCATTTCCTCCTTGCAAGATTGAATTTTTCCTTAGTTGGAAAAAAAGTTTTTGATAAGTGAAAGCAAACTCTCTTCTTATGAGCTGTGATGTCATCAAAAGGCTTTTAATAAAATATATTTGAGGTTTATGAAAATAAGTTCCCTTTGGTTTTTGACGCTAAAACTCTTCTCCCCTTAATTATTGTTTCTATCATTTGCTATTCACAGTAAGAAGACCTCCTTTAAATACTGACAACAAATCTTTATCCTTTAATCACCGTCCTTCTGAAAACACTATTTTTAAGAGATTGAGAAAAACAATCCTTCTTGGATGAAGATCATTTTGTTTTACCAAAACAATAGTCTCCCTGTCTTTCGAAAGAAAAGAGTACACTTTTGAAAAAACACTGTGTTTTCCTCTTTGAACAAAATGTCTCTTTTTAATGATCACTATTTCTCTAAACAAAGTAGTCTCCTTGTTAGTGAGTAAGAAACCTTTAACACAAACTCTGTCTTCTGTTATGCATTTTTAAAAACCAATTTTAAACTTTCACAATGGACTGGCTTTTTTAAACAGTGATTTCTCTGTGATTTTTGGCAAAGGTGACTTTCTTGAAAACAGCTAGGTTCCTCCCTTTAAAATCACTGTTATCCTCCTCTCAAACTGCCAAAAGGCCTTTGCTACCTTATCACTATTTCTCTAAAACTTTGATATCAAATTTTACATTAAATTTAAACAAGGTCCAGGCCAAGAGACATAAATACCTTCATAAAAATCTTTTGATGTATTTGGAGGTGACTTCTTGGTTGAAAACTTGACCTTGGCACCTTTGAGGGTTTTTTTGCAGCATTGGCCCTGGCGTTCAGAGTTGGTTGATGGGATGGGTGGGCTCTGAATGGGAAAACACGCCGCATTCAAGCCTTTCGGGTTGGCCCTATGCACCTGTTGAACGCCTGCACAAGCGTGCCACAGAACGCTATAGGCGCGCTGCGCCTATGTGTTAAACCTTCTGTTGGATGCCTACAGGAATGTCGTGCGATTACACATGCGCGCCGCACATTCAATCAAGCTGGAAAATGATTTAAAAATGCTCAATACATGTTCTCCCTCATTGACTCGGTTTTCAAAGTGATGAATTAAAAGTTGTCGAGCCCCTTTATATCTGAAAAACAAAGTTCCCCTTATTTTAATTAAAAAAACAAACTTCTCCTTTTTGCTTTGAAATAAGCTTTTTTTGAACATTGGATTTGTGCACAATGGTGAGGGTTGCCTCTTTCAAAAAACTGTTTTTACCTCCTTTAAACAGTCTTTCGAATACTCTGCCACATTAATTATAATGCTTCTCAAAAAATGATATTGTAATCCACAGTTTTTGACGGAAGAGGTTCCCTTAAACCATAATTTAATCCTCTGATTTCTTATCAAGGAGATCATCCATTTAAAACCACCAATGCAACTTCTTAACCACCATAATGCATTCTCTGTTTTTATGAAGTGAAAAAGGTGTTTTAAATATGCGTATTGTCTGTTCCTTTGAATAGAACATTTTCGGGGTAAGATGTGTTTTTTCTCCACTTGTCATTCTTGAATTATCTCCTTACAAACTGTGCCTTTATTCTTCAATAAAGCTTTACCTGTGATACTAGCCTTCCTCAGTATTATGTCACTTTCAAACCACAGACAAGAAACATGTGATTTTGTTTATGAAAGTGTTCCATGTCTATCTTTTAAGAAGGTTTTCTCCACAACTATGACCTTGAATACCACTTGAAAGATGGCTTATAATGACTACCCTAGCTGCAGCTCCTTGAAACACATATGCAAATACATTTTTTTTAAGAAGTGAAAGAAGGTCTCGTCACATGATTTGATCTTCTTCTTTGTTTACCAAAGATGGCCACCTTTAATCTTTATGAATGAGTAGATTTATAGTAGCTGTAACCCAAATGATAGCCCTCTGTTTACCTCGAGAAAGTTGTTAGATAGACTAGGATAGATCTGTCTAAAATAAAAGATACCCTTCTTATATAAATCATCTGGGTGGATTGTCTACTTTATATCAGTTTGCAGAAGTCAATTTAAACCCAACTTGTTTTACCAACTCACCATTTAGATGAGGGTGCCTTCAAACAAAACTTCAGCCTTGGATTTTTCCTTTGAAGGAGGTTGTCATAAACATAAGAACAGAGGCCTTCTAACATTATCATGCCAATGTTTTACGTATGATGCAATGAAGGCCTTAAAACTATGAATTCTTATTGCTTTACCACTGTTCCTCAAGTAGGTTTTACCAATAGAGACTTTATCAGAAACAACATTTCAAACCCTACCATGCATTCCCTTTTCATCCTTTTGGAGGAGGTGGCGCAAAACAACTTCTGAAATCACTAAAAAACATGTTGGCCCTCTGCTTGTTTATGAAGGAGGCCACATCAATGTTTTCCTAACCATCTGCTTTTCATGAAGGAGATTATCATCATACATATGAAATTTCATTTATTTCAACATTGTGTCATGCTCTGTATGCTTGTTTGAAGAATGCCAATAGGAAACAAAGTAGAATTTGACATTCAGTATTGATAAAATCACTTGAAAATCATGTCCTCTTGATTTATGAGGCTTTGTCTGAGATGCATATATCCTTTTGTAAAATATCACTGGGAACTCAAATATAGAAGAAATTTGATTTGTACATGGGGAGTGTTTGCTGCCAGGTATCATTGAATTGTCTTTTCCCTTGACTGTGTTGTCAGAGGTTTATTGAAATTGACTTTGACTATTTTTCAAAACCTAGGTTCAAGGTAACATAATAAGCAACTATCTTCTTATGCCCTACATGATAATGCCCTTCAGAAAAAATTATGCAGCACTGCTTTTGTAGGAGATAATGGAGCACTGCTGATCAGCATCTCATTTTACTTCATTTGCTTCATTGATGAGGAATGATCTTTGCTCAAGGAAACATTTGGATTTATAACATGTACACTTGCTGCTCTTTACTTTACAGCTCTCCACCTGCTCATTAATGGAAAACCTTTTCAACATGAGAGACCTGTTTGAAATTGTCCCTTTTTCTCTTATTCATATACTGATCATCATTCAGTTACACCCCTACAGAGATGTAAAAATGGATGCTTTGGAACCTTGGAGAGCTCCTTTGGTGCTTTAGAGCTCCTGAGACAAAGTGACCTCTTAGTGGTGTGTGGCCTATGGATGGATCAAGACTTTTTTTGTAGAATAGGAACTAATTCAAGGCTGACTGGTACTAGAGAGAGGCTTTTGGCTTAGGATGTCTTAGCCAAGGAAAAAATCCCTAAACACCACTGTCTAACTTAGGGACAATTTTTACATATTCTGAGTGTTTTCTTTGGCATGATCAGATTTTCAAATGAAAAGATGACCAGGGATAGAGTTACAGACACTTTTTCAACCTTTGGATAGTGAAAGGCATGAGAAACAAGGGTAAATGACAACAGATAAACCAAGCTAAAACAACTCTAGACAGGGATATTTTTCTGAAACAAGATAGGACTTGAAAATTGGAGATTGGTCTTATCATAGACTGACAGGAATGGGTAGTAGGACAGAAATTGTTTTGGGGTGTTTTCTAGATGACAGATTTGAAATTTTTGAGATAAGCTTCTAGAAAACTCAGCTAAGGAAACTAGTCATCAATAACAGGTAAAAATACTGATGACTAAAACCATTTTTTCTCAATAATAAATAGGCCCTTGAGCCTCATTGTAAAATAGTTCAGAGGCCTGTAGCGATCACATCTCTTCTAAGAGATAAGCTACCAGCTCCCTAGAAAATTTATTCCCATTATGTTTGTCGGCATATTTACGTTATTTGATATTAATGAAATGAACTATTATTTCCATTGAATCTTTGTGTTTATATCTATTTCAGTATTTTATTGTATTCCTGCATAAATCTGTATCAGTGGTATCAGAGCGGGTCTGCTCTTTCTCTGTTTTCATTTGCATGTCCCCAACGAGGTCATGGTATAAGGAGCTAGGGCTCGATCTAGTTGAACCCTTGCAAGATCAGCCTTGCAAACCTTGATGACCTCCCATGGCAGAAGAAAATAAAGATGAGGGAGCAAGAGATCCTATCATAATATTGCTCGAGGAGGCCCTCGAGAAACAAAGGAATGTGATGATGGATAACTTTGATCATATCCTTCAACGAATACCCACCTACGACACATCAACATCCAAAAACCACTCTGGAGGTGCCACCCCCTTCAAGGTACAAGTAAAATTTGACATTCTTGTATTTGAAGGCCAGATAGATGCAGACGTCATAGATAGATGGTTGAATTTTCTGGAAGGTTATTTCTTGGTCCATGATTTCTTCGACCAAGAGAAAAAGGACAGGAAAAAACCCTATCTGTTCTTAGTCGCACCCACTTGGAATCCATTCTGAGATGGCATCAAGGAAAAATATTACCCTGTGGGGAGCTATGAGGACAAGTAAATCCAATGGACCATGCTGCGACAACAAAGGGATCAAGATGTGCACGAACTGACGAATCTGTTCCATACCCTGTGCACATATTTGGGTAATAAAGATTCAGAGAGACATTTGGTGCTCAAATACCGCAACTGTTTTCACATATACATTCAGGAGGAAATGGATTTCCTCATAATTACCTCACTTGGCACGGCATATCACTATGATGCCAAAATCGAGCAGAAATTTAAGCAAAAGAAGCGAGACTTTGGATCCATGAATCCAAAGCCAGGGAAAGGTACCCCCAAACCGTAGAACAGGAGGTAGAGCCAAAGCGGGGCGAATCATTACACCACCAAAAATCCTAAAAGGACACAGGGAAGTGTTGTGTATTTCACAACAGCCCCACTCACAATACAAACAAGTGTTGGGCCAAATAGTCATTGTTGGACGAATTAAAGGCACCCAAACTAGATGCATGTTATCATCCTGAGAAAGAACTACAGAAGGTAAATGAAAAAGGAAAGCAGATCATTGATGCAGATCCTAGTGCCATTGATACCACCACAAAGATCTAGGGGGAGGATCCCGAGGATCTATATGAGGGGAGTGCCTCTTCCATTCATAGATGTGGGTGAAGGGTTCTCCACTACAATTCCATGTTGATAGAAGAAGCCAAGAGAACCTCATTTCAGCAGAGGTCGTGAAGAGGCTTGGCAGAGATCTCTCCCTTTGTCAAGCACATTTGCAGTTGTATACTATTAGGTGGCTTGACAAAGGGAGAGATCTCTGCATCCACCAGTAGTGCCTTCTTCCGTACAGCATCAAGGAATTCACTGATGAGGTATTGTGTGATGTTGCTCCTCTTGATGTGTCTGATGTATTATTGGGCCAAACATACTTGTGGAGGTCAGATGTTGTGTATGAGTCTAAGCATCGTGTTGTTATTATTACTTTGGGAAATAACTTGTACAGGATACCAGATGTAGTACCACCTCCTGCGATCTCTTTGACTGCTACAAAAAAAAGTAGTAAGATTGTTCCCAAACCAAGAAATTTATTTTCATTACCATTCACTCTCAAGGAAATAATAATATTGTGGCCATAGCTTCGAAACAGGGCTCCCCTGCATGGCAGCAGAAGATGGACAAAGGCATGGAGGAATATGAAGACATTTTCTCCTCACCCACAGAGGTTCCTCCACACTGTCAAGTCAATAAATCCATTGATATGACCCCATGTGCACCACCACCTGATATTTCCATACCTTATGCGACCACATAGACATAATACACACATGTATTGTCTAAGGCTGATAAAGAAACCAAATTTACATAATGCATCCAGCATGTCCGTCTACAGGTCCATGACATGTTCGACAAATATAATGCCCAGTTCAACAGAATTTGCCTCATCTCATGGAGGATCTCAACGCAGTGGGTACCATTTCTTCCTAAGGGGGGAGGAATGATCCAATTGGATATTGGTTTCCACCAAACTATTCCATTTGGACCCCCACCATCGGTTCTTTCAGTTTTGAACTTTCAGCATAGCTTACTATTTTTAGCAGGTTTTCGGTTCCTAAAATTCCAGAGCCGTTTTGGTGCCTAATGATCTAGGTGGATATTGGTGGTAAATCACCTATTCCATTTGAACCCCCACCATCAGTTCTTTCAGTTTTTCAGTTTCAACACCACTTACTATTTCTAGCAGTTTTTCTGGTCCGAAACTTCCTGAGCCATTTTGAGGCCCTAAACGATGTTTTTTTGGGAAACCCAGGAGCAACGTGGCTCCATTGATTGATGTTTATCACATAAAAATTTTTACTCCTCAGATAGATCTTTCTAACGAGGTATGGTGCGTGTCAAACAAAGATTGTATGCCAAATTTTTGGCGCTTCATCTCCTAGGGTTAGTTTTTTGGATGTTTATAGTTTTCCATTGTTTATAAATAATAAATAGGTCCTCGAGCCTCATTGTAACACAGTTCAGAGGCTTGTAGCCACCACATCTCTTCTAAGAGATAAGCTACAAGCACCCTAGCTATTTTATTTCCATTATGTCTGTAAGCATATTTCTTTTATTGTATATTAATGAAATGAAGTATTATTTCCGCTACACCTCTATGTTTATATCTATTTTTGTATTTTATTGTGTTCCTACATAAATCTGGATCACCACGGATTTTGAGATCTAGGCTGTGAGGGTTTTAAAAAATAATTCCAACAACACTCTATCGTTGAGTTTGAATTTACACAAACTGCGACATTGATGGCATTCATGGAGATGGTTTGATATATGGATGGCTATCGTTTTCCTAAAATAATTTAGGAGTTACATTCCTGAATCATGATGAATGGGTAGTTAAAAATAGGTGAGGAACACAGTAGAGAGGGTGCTAAAGTTTCTATGAGAAACATAAGGCTGCTCGGCATATCGTTCCCCCGTAGGCCCCGTTAGGGTGCGTTGAAAAAGTATTAGTTTAATAGTATCATCAATGATACTATTGGATGAACACCATAGGTGGAATTTCATAATATTATTTCTTGGGTCTTTCGCTTGCTTCCCTTCGAATTTTGGTATATTCAAAGGTAGCTTCATGAGCATGGGAGGCCAATTAAGGACATGAGAAATGGGTTCATTTGTTAACTTTGTTAGATCTGGAAGATTATGTGGTGCTAAGAAGGGTAACTGAGTATTGATTTCCATTGTAAAATGTGGAAAAAAAGGTATCTGAATGTGATGGTTTATGGGGGGTGTTGGGGAATATTACCCCTGTGGCGTGCCCTGATGAATATTCTGCTGACTCCCTGAAAGGGTAGTTCTCCTCTACCCTCTAGGGGTCGTGGGAGGAGTTGAGTGTGGTGACCCTGACAGGGTTTCCACTAGTGTGGTGTTGGGTGACCCTTGGGGGTTTCCAATCACAGATTCCTTGATAAAGGATGAAACTATAATAGTGACAGTGTGCCGTCTTCTATGTCTAAATGGTGGGAGATCTGGAACTCCTCCCTTTAAGGGGGGGAGGTCCAAGAAACACCCAGCTTGACGGGGTCCCGTTGGGTCTGTTATGGTGTCAACTAGATTAATCTTGGTGATATTTTTGGTTTGCTAAAGGAAGGAATATTTTTTATCAAATAAAATACAATCACATGCATAAAAAAAATAGGAGAAATAAAATGTATTTTTTCCTTTAATTTAAGGCTATGTGATCAAGAAAGAAAAAATGTGGTTTTTTTTGTTTTTCATATGATACTCAAAAGCCTATTTAGGCCTATTTGTCCTTACACTCTCAATGTAACTGGGCCTTGCGAAGATGTCTTCTGATGGGTATTGGGGCTAATGTATCGAAATAACTAGCGATGCCTTCCAACAACCAAATAATCGACCACAGTAATGGTAAGAGAATCAAGTGCTTCTTGCACCATCACTTGTAGGGAAGGATGCCCTAGTTTTGGCCACTAAAGTACCGTTGTCCCACATGAACATTCGATTCTTCAGATTCTTGGTAATCAACTACTAGTACCAAGCACTATATGGGTCAGGTAGCACCAAAAAGTACTGCATGCACTGGGCCTAAGCTTAACCCCCTCTGAAATAGGTCTCTGGTAATGCTTGGGTATTTATTCCGTGGGTGGATACACAGATTTTAAGCTCCCTAAAAATTAAAATATATTTTTCAAAATTTATTATAACATGGCGGCTTATTGGATGCCTACCCCTAATGGTCCTAACTCGAACTATAATTTATTTTATTTCCCTTGTGGGGAGAATATAGTGAGTTTGGTTAGTGATTATTTTTAGAGAGTCTCATTTTTCTTAGGGTGTGCCTTGTGAAGTAACTATAAGAAGACAATAAAGGTCCCAATACACTGGGTACCTTTTGGTCCAATGCTTACCGATGCTTCTCATGTTTTATCTAGAGTGTACAATCACAAGTGTTATGAGATGTGGACGTGCACTGAAACTTTACAATCCTTTTCTAATTACGCTATTTGTGATTGTTCCTTGCGAAAACAAACGATGTGAGGTTTATGGGCCATTTACACCTTGCCTAGTTAGATTATGTTTGCACTATAGGAAGATGGACAATTGTCTTAGGAAAGTGTTCATGTGCATACCCAAGCTCACCGTGAGGTGCAAGGGTGGTAGAGATTAGTTGCTTTCTTTTCGAAAGTTCGGTCCTGGTCCCAATTCCTAATGAAAAATTGAACTAATCTAATGCAAAAATTGAAAAAAACTTGAATTACCTAAATATATGTGGATATATGGGCCACTTACTTTTATGCTAATTACGGTATGTGTTTTGTATCTTTTAACAACAAATTGTTTCTTCAGATAGTATTTGTGGATTGAAGGCCACTCACTTTTTCCTACTTAAATTGTGTATGATTTGCAAAAATAAAAAAAATTAAATTAAAACTACTAAGTTGCTAAGCTAAACTCTAGCAAATAAGAGATATAACTATTCATGAAATACCAGAACATAGTGATGGAAATTTTTTTATGGGTTTCCAAGCACTTTACAACTACAAAAAATGGCAAAAAACAAGCAAAAATGAGCTTGCTTCTTATCGCATGACTTAACCTACCACAAACATGAAGCGCACATCTGTTAGAGAAAAATTTAAGCAGTCAGCCAGAATGAAAAAAATTCCTCCTCTTCTCGGCATAAATTCTCACTGGGTGTGAATAAAGGTGTTGAGAGGATGCAAGGGTGATTTTCAGCAAGCTAAGCAGGAAGAAGGACCTAAATCAACAACCATTAACTCACAAGAAAGAATCTAGTGGAGTCACCATTCCTGTGGTAGTGTATTTGGCGCATGGTAAGAAAAAATACACTTTGCTTGGTAGGGAGAATGATTACCTACATAATATTCACAGGTCAAAATGGTTTGTCAAACGTTATTGGAACAAGTTCAACATGTAATAAGTTAAGTTAAAAAGGAAAGATAACATGCTACATAAAAAATGAAACGAAAACAAATCAACATGCAAAAGATACATTCTCAATAGAGAAAACACACTAATAACTCAAAAATGGAGAGATTCTCCCTTTATTTGGTGCTGGTAGTAGTAGAAGATAGAGTGCTAAATCTCTTGTAGTAGATCCTTTGAACTACAAAGCTCCAATATCCAAGACAAGGGGGTCTCTTCCCCTCAAGTTTTCAACAAGCCTCTCTTCCCTGTCCAGGGATGGTAGATCAACGAACATGTGGTGAACTCCTTTCTCTTGGATTGAAATTTTGGCTGCCCAACAAATGAATCCTTGCAATCCTCCTACTTTTGGACAACACAAGCTGGTTAGCTATGGACAAATTTTGCCAACATAACAATGTATCTTCTATTTCTCTTCCCAAGGCTATCTTTTATAGACCATTTTCAATTTTTCCAATATGGATGGTGACATAAGAGTGGGGTTATATTTCCTTTTTGTGCTACACTAAAGCTTCAAGGTAGCTCAAAGGTTAGTGTACTTGGTTAGGTTGAGTGAGAATATTTTTCACCAAGTGTTCCAAGTGGTCCCGGATGGTGACATTCTGTTATCCCTAGGACCGCGCGGCTATCGAAGGGATAGCCACTCAGTGCGTGAATATCAAAGAAAAAGCCACACTGTGCATTGAGAGCTAGTGTTTCCTGTGTGCATTCCATGAATTTTTTCCTCTGACCTTAGGAAAAATTAAAATTTTGGCTCCTCCTAATGTATTTCTTCCATAGAAACCTTTATTTGTACCTTCTACTTGACATTTTTAATGTATTTTACCTATTCTATTTTCTAGTGTTAACAATCATGGTAGGTCGGCTCGTGATGAAACCTCATATTATTTAGTTAACTTGGTTATTAATAAATAACTATGATTATAATTAACTTTCAAGACATTACTTAATAGATAGGGAAGAAAATATGCTCCTTATGAGCAAGGGATGGTGTAACGAGTTTTCAATGACTAATTTTTACTAGTTAATCGTGCTTTACCAAAATCCTATTAACTTAAAAGCAATTGTTTATACAAATATTATGTTCTCTTATCATTAGAGTAAAAAAAAGAAGCTCTTAAATAATGATGGAAATATTTAGGGAGACATTAAGCATAGCCCAGTAATAAATTTCCAAAATCATGAACTTAACTAATCAATAGATTCGAGTGTCGACACAAGAGACATCTTCTTATAAATACTTCCGTAAGGATAATATTTTCGTTTTACACCATAGAGAAGTTGTTAATTGCCCAATTATTATACCAATATAAGTCCCATAATGATAAAATCAACCCTTATTCAAAGCAAGGAGGATGACTGGGAGAATCTAAAAATTCCAAAGCAATGCAAAAGAATAAAGAATAGGCTAAGAATAAATGAAAATCTAACAATATACTAACCACATTGTAAGTCAAGAATGATAAGAAGGATCAAACTCTAGGGATAAGATGAATTTTGAAAACTTAAACATTTTATCGCTTTAATATTTTAGTGATATAAGCATGTACTTGACTTTAAAATTTTAATTAGACATTGTACAAGATGTTTCATGATTTTACCTTTTATCAAAGAAATAGAAAAATGAAATTATAACTAAACATAAACCTAAAGTAAGGGTGCAGTTATGATATCAAAATTAAAAATAAAGAGAGCCATAAAAACTACATTTCATGTAAAATGAAAGAGAAACTTATGGGTTATCATTTCACTAAACATATTCTTGTTTCATATTCTTAGGATGAAGATTGCATTGAACATAATCGAAAATAAAATATAAAGTGAAGGAATGAGAGTTAAGTAAACTTCCATGATGGTATCATGCTAATGGCTCATCTTTAGCTTGTAATTAGCATACTTTCATACCTGCATTATTCATGCAAACAAGAGATAAGTTATCTACCTAATTAAGCTACTCCAAACTAATCAATGTTCACAACACTAAGTGAATTGATATTTCTAATGTAACCATTGAAGCAAATCCAATCATGCAATGAAAAATAAATCCCCAATTAGTAATATGGATTGGATTATTTCAAAAAAATAAATAAATATGTCACACTTACTTTCGTGATCTTCATATAGAAACAAAGTAAGTATAACCATACAATTCTTTGGAATTTTTTTTTTTTTCAATAAGACCGCTTAAGCCAATCTCATGATATGTACAAATACTAACATAGATATGTTTAAAAGAATTTTTAGATGAGAATTGTAATGAAAATAATCTTATAAAAGAATCTTAATGTTATTAATAGAATTCATTTGAGAGATTATGTATCAAGACGATGATAACTTGTCATAGTTTTTAACTGAAAACGAAGTGTCCCATTTTCTTGATGATTCTTATTGAGCTCACATATTTCAAAATTAACAATTTGATATGAAGCTATTGGATTAAACAATATTTTTGAACCATCATCACTTTATGTATAATTTGTAACTAATATTCTGATGGAAACTAGAGATAATATTTGATTGATTATCATCTTCAATCTCAAATAATTTATTATGTTACAAACAAGATTCTTCTTCAAACACAAATTGAGGTAAATCAATAGAAGACACAATTTTAAACACATTTAAATCATTTATTAATCCCTCTACATATAATTTATTAAAATAATAAGTAAAGGGTTCATGGGACAAAATATTATAATTCTCTCCTTTTTCTTCTATACAAAAATTTCTATAATTTATATCTACTTACAATTTAACAATGAAAAATTAAATTCAAAATAATCTGAAATGAACATATGCATAACATTATCAAATATATCTTGGTACAATGAATAATATGTATAATAATAAAGGAGATGAAATGCACCTTTTGAAATGATAGGCTCATATGATTCCACTTTTGGGTTTGTTTCATCTCCTTACATAAATGAGTCATTCGCCATTTTATTTTCCTATAAGAAATATAAACATGAAATATTATTTAAGACAAAGGCATGGTCATTGTCACAATATAATTAAGTTAATAATGGAGAATAAATATTTTGGATAATGATTGCATCTCCCAATGGTTTATCTTGAACTCATCCAAATAAATTAGGAGAATATTTACCGATTGCATGATTACAAAATTTAGATTCATTCTCTTTCACTTATGAAATAGTTGTATCGTATTGGAGGGAATGATGACTATATTTATTTAAATTTAATTTCTAATTATCATTAGAAGAATACACTCATGAATAATAATTATCATGAGCGATAATTGTATCTTCTAAAATATCATGTTGCTCTTGATCTAACAAAATTACAGAAGTCAACAAAAACTGTGGTGTTTCTACAAATTTTAAATATTCAAGATTATCATGAACTTGCAAACCAATTTGTGAATGGGCATCAATTTATAATTAATATCGATTAAAAATTAATTGATCTTGTTCATATAAAAGAGAAATGATATACCAAAACCATTCATCAAAAATAGGCATATATTCTAAGAGAAATATAATACAAAAATGCATAAGCCTAATTGAAAAACTTTCTAATGATTCACCATTTTATTTCCTTAAAAAATTCAATTATTAATCTAATTCATCATAATAAATATTTTTAAAATATGATAAAAATAAATCGCAACCATGCATGAATGGAATTCAAACCAATATTTAACCTGACCTCGAAAGGTGAGAAAATAACTTGCATACAACATTAAGATCAATAATATTATGCTTTAAACCTTTAAACACTTACAAAAAATTGTATAAAGATTATCTTCTGCACATGTGATCCCTTCACCATCAAAGGTGAGTCTTGATGAGAGAGAAATTGTATTGTTGGAAATATTGGGTAAATGAAAATTGAAAGCATGCTCCAACACAATGATGTGGGCAGGAAGCATTGTTTAGATGGGATAATAAAGAACATGAATCCAAGTAGGTCAAGTTGTCCTCTAACTTGCCTTGTAATGTGTGCTGAGATGATACAAAGAAGAAGGAATAAATATGGAAAAATTAGAGGCTGAGGGATAGATGATATAATGATTTATAAAATCTAGTCCATCATCTTAAGGCTCGATTAACTGGCCATATTTTTTTTTAAAACAAGGTTGGGAAATAGAAGCTTTGAAAATGCTTTAATAGTCGTTTCTATGACCGAGGTGGATATTGGTGGCCACCCAGCTATTCCATTTGGACCCACACCATCAGTGCTTTCATATTTTCACTTTCAGCACAACTTACTATTTTTAGCAGGTTGTCAGTTCCTGAACTTTCAGAACCATTTGGAGGCTGTAATGAGCCACATGGTTATTGGTGGCCACCCACCGATTCCATTTGAACCGCCACCATCATTTCTTTCAGTATTTCAGTTTTGGCACAACTTACTATTTTTAGTTGTTTTTCAGGTCCTCAACTTCCGGAGCCATTTTGAGGCCTTAAGCGATGTATTTTGGGAAAACTAGGAGCAACATGGGTCCATGGACTGATGCTGCTCACACCAAAAGCTGTACTCCTCAGATAGATCTTTCTAATGAGATATGATGCATGTCAAATGGAGATCTGATGCCAAAGCTACATCCTCGGGAAGTTGAAACACCAATTTACCTGAACAGGGCCCATAGTTTTGGCACTTCATCTCCTACAGTCAGGTTTTTGGATGTTTATGGTTTTGCATTGTTTCTCAACAATACATAGGCCTTCGAGCCTCATTGTAATACAATTTAGAGGTATGTAGCCACCACATCTCTTCTCAAAGATAAGATACCATCGCCCTAGCTAGTTTATTTCCATTTTGTATGTAAACATATTTCAGTTATTTGATATTAATGAAATGAAGTATTAT
Source organism: Pinus albicaulis (assembly GCA_034641835.2). Taxonomy (NCBI): domain Eukaryota; kingdom Viridiplantae; phylum Streptophyta; class Pinopsida; order Pinales; family Pinaceae; genus Pinus; species Pinus albicaulis. The sequence continues at coordinate 945,654,589 of CM076575.1, forward strand.
TTCTGCTGCACCTTTGTGTTTATTTATATTTTTGTATTTTATTTCATTCCTACATAAATCTGGATCAGTGGAATCATAGTGGTCTGCTCTTTCTTTGTTTTTCTTTGCATGTATCCAACGAGGGCAGGGTATAAGGAGTTAGGGCTCGATCTGGTTGAACCCTTGTAAGATGAACCTCGCAAACCCCGACAACCTCCCATGGTGAAAGAAAAGAAAGACAAGGTAGCAGGAGATCCTATAAAAATATTGCTTGAGGATGCCCTCCAGAAACAAAGGAATGTGATGAGGGATAGCTTTGCTCAGATCCTTCAACCATTACCCACCTACGATGCATTTGCATCCAACATCCACTCTGGAGGTGCCACACCCTTCAAGGTACACATAAACTTTGACATCTTTTATTCGAAGGCTAGATAGATGCAGACGTCATAGATGGATGGTTGAATTTTCTAGAAGGGTATTTCTCGGTCCACGATTTCTCCAACCGAGAAAAGATTATTTTTTCACTCCTTAAAGTTGCCCCCCATGTCAAAGAATGGTTGGAAACCTACTGTGAGAAAAAGGACGAGGGATTACCCTCTCTATTCTTGGCCACACCCACTTGGAATTCATTCTGAGATGGCATCAAGGAACAATATTACCCTGTGGGGATTCATGAGGACATGTCAATCCAATGGACCACACTGTGGCAGTAAAGGGATCATCATTTGCACGAACTGACGAGTTTGTTTCATACCCTGCACACGAAGTTGGGTATTAAGGATTTGGAGAGAAATTTGGTGCTCAAGTACTGCAACTGTCTACATAGACACATTCAGGAGGAAATGGAGTTCCTCAACATTACCTCACTTGGCATGGCCTATTGCTATGCCGCTAAGATTGAGCAGAAATTTAAGCAAAAGAAGAGAGATTTTGGATCCGCGAATCTAAAGACAGGGAAAGGCACACCCAAACCACAGAACAAGGGGCATAGCCAAAGTGGGGAAACTTAGAACCCCACTACAAATCCAAAGAAGGACATAGGGAAGCGGTGTGAATTCCATAACAACCCCACTCACAACACAACAGAGTGTCAGGCCAAACAGTCACTGGTGGCTGAATTGAAGGCACCTAAGTCAGATGCATGTCCTGATCCTGAGGTAGAACCAGACCAGAGAGATGAAAAAGGGAAGCAGATAATTGATGCAGACCCCATGGCCATTTTTGCCACCATCAAGATATAGAGGGAGGATCATGAGGATCCAGAGGAGGGGGAGCGCCTCTTCCATTCACAGATGTGGGTGAAGGGTTCTCCACTGCAATTTCTTGTAAATAGGGGAAGCCAAAAGAACCTCATTTCACCAAATATTGTGAAGTGGCTCAGCCTACCGAAAATAGCACACCCACATCCATATACCATCGGGTGGCTTCACCTAGGGAGAGATATGTGCATCCGCCAATAGTGCCTCCTTCTGTACAACATCAAGCCATTCACGGATGGTGTATTGTGTGATATTGCTCCTCATGATGTAGTTGATGTATTATTGGCCCAACCATACTTGTGGAGGTTGCATGTCGTGTATGAATCTAGGCCTCATGCTATCATTATTACTTTGGGAAATAACTTGTACAAGATACCGGGGGTGATACCACCTCCTGCCATCTCTTTGACTACTAAAAAACAACGCAGTAAGATTGTTTCCCAAAAAATGAAATTTATTTTCATTACCATTCTCCCACAATGAAAGAATAATATTTTTTCCACAACCTCAAAACAACGCTCCTCTGCACAACAGGAGTAGATGGACAAAGGCATGGAAGAATACGAAGACATTTTCTCCTCACCCACAGAGGTTCCTCTACACTGTTTGGACAAATAATCCATTGGTCTGATCCCCGACGCTCCACCACCTGATATTTCCATAACTCATGTGATTACAGATACAAAATAAACACATTTATTGTTTGAGGAAACCAAATTTATTGAACGCATCCAGCATGTCCACCAACAGGTCCATGACAAATCCAAAACCAAGTTCAATAGAATTTTCCTCTCATGGAGGAACTTAACGCAATGGGGAATATTTCTTCCTAGGGAGGGAGGAATGATCTAGGTGGATATTGGTGGCCACCCACCTATTCCATTTGGACCCGTACCATCATTTCTTTCATTTTTTCGCTTTCAACACATCTTATTATTTTTAGCAGGTTGTCGGTTCCTGAAATTTTGGAGCCGTTTGGAGGCCCTAATGAGTGACATGGTTATTGGTGGCCACCCATATATTCCATTTGAACCCCCAAAATTGGTTCTTTTAGTTTTTTATTTTTGGCACAAGTTACTATTTCTAGCAGTTTTTCAGGTCTTGAACTTCCTGAGCCGTTTTGAGGCCCTAAAAGAAGTTTTTTGGGAAAGCAGGGAGCAACATGTGTTCATGGACCGATGTTTCTCACACCAAAAGTTGTACTCCTCTGATATATATTTCTAATGAGATATGATGCGCGTCAAACTGAGATCTGATGCCAAAGGTACGTCCCTGGGAAGTTGAAACACCAATTTACCCAAACGCGGCCATGGTTTTGGTGCTTCATCTCCTACGGTTAGGTTTTTGAATGTTTAGGGTTTTTCATTGTTTCTGAAAAATAAATAGGCATTCAAGCTCATTGTAAGACAGTTCAAAGGCATGTAGCCACCACATCTCTTCTCAGATATAAGCTACCATCGCCCTAGCTAGTTTACTTCCATTCTGGCTATAAACATATTTCAATTATTTGATATTAATGAAATGAAGTATTATTTACACTAAATCTCTGTGTTTATTTATATTTATGTATTTTTTTCCATTCTTGCATAAATCCGGATCGGTGGTATTAGAGCAGTCTGCTCTTTCTCTATTTTTCTTTGCATGTCCCCAACGAGGTCAGGGTATAAGGAGTTAGGGACCGATCTGGTTGACCCCTTGCAAGATCAGCCTCATAAACCTTGATGACCTCCCATGGCGGAAGAAAAGAAAGATGAGGGATTATGATATCCTATAAAAATATTTCTCGAGGAGGCCCTCAAGAAACAAAGGAACGCAATGATGGATAACTTTGCTCAGATCCTTGAACGACTGCCCACCTAAGGCGCATCTGCATCCAACAACCACTCTGGAGGCACCACACCCTTCAAGGTATAGGTAAAATTTGACATTCCTGTATTTGAAAGCTAGATATATGCAGACACCGTAGACAGATGGTTGAATTTTCTAGAAGGGTATTTCTCAGTCCACAATTTCTCCGAACGAAAAAATATTAATTTTTCACTCTTGAAAGCTACCCCCCATGTTAAAGATTGGTGGGAAACCTACTGTAAGAAAAAGGATGAGGGAGAACCCTCTCTATTCTCGGCCACACCCACTTGGAATTCATTCTGAGACGGCATCAAGGAACATTATTACCTCGTGGGGAGCTATGAGGACAAGTACATCCAATGGACCACGCTGTGGCAGCAAAGGGATCAATATGTGCACGAACTGACGAATTTGTTCCATACCCTGCCCACAAAGTCGGGTATTAAATATTTAGAGAGACATTTTGTGCTCAAGTACCGCAGCTGTCTACATAGACACATTCAGGAAGAAATGGAGTTCCTCGACATTACCCTGCTTGGCATGGCATATCGCTATGCCGCCAAGATTGATAAAAAACCTAAGCAAAAGAAGAAAGATTTTGGATGCGTGAATTTGAAGCTAGGGAAAGGAGTGCCCAAACCATAGAAAAAGGGGCAGAGCCAAAGGGGGGCAACATAGAACCCCACCAAAAATCTAAATAAGGACATGGGGAAGTGGTGTGAATTCCATAATATCCCTACTCACAACACAACAGAGTGTCTGGCCAAATAGTCACTGGTGGACGAACTGAAGGCACTCGAATCAGATGCATGTTCTGATCCTAAGACAGAACCCAACCAGAGAGATGAAAAAGGGAAGCATATCATTGATGCGGACCCCAGTTCCATTTTTTCCACCACAAATATCCATAGGGAGGATCCCAATGATCCAGAGGAGGGGGGAGCACCTCTTCCATTCACAGATGTGGGTGAAGGGTTCTCCACTGTAATTTCTTGTCGATAGTGGAAACCAAAAGAACCTCATTTTAGTAGAGGTCATGAAGCAGCTCGACCTACCGACCATAGTACATGTGCATATATATACCATCGGGTGGCTTCACCCAGGGAGAGATCTACGCATCTACCAATAGTGTTGTCATCCATACAACATCAAGCCATTCACGGATGAGGTAATGTGTGATGTTTCTCCTCTTGATGTAGATAATGTATTATTGAGCCAACCATACTTGTGAAGGAGACATGTTGTGTATGAATCTAGGCCTCATGCTCTAATTATTACTTTGGGAAATAAATTGCGCAGGATACCGAAGGTAATACCACCTCCTGCCATCTCTTTGACTTCTTCAAAACAACACAGTAAGATCGTTTCCCAAACAAGGAAATTTATTTGCATTACCATTCGCCCACAAGGGAAGAAGAGGATTGTTGCCATAGCCTCAAAACAAGGCTCCCCTACACAGCAAAATAATATGGACAAAGGCGTGGAGGAATACGAAGACATTTTATCCTCACCCACAGAGGTTCCTCTACACTATTCAGACAAGCACTCCATTGATCTGACCCCCGGCACACTGCCTCCTGCTATTTCCATAACTCATGTGATTACAGAGATAGAATCCACACATGTACTCTCCGAGGAAAAAAAAATTATTGAACCCATCCAGCACTTCCACTAGTAAGTCCACGACAAATCAAATACCAAGTTCAACAAAATTTTCCTCTCATGGAGGAACTTAATGCAATGGGGACCATTGCTTACTAAGGAGGGAGGAATGATCCAGTTGGATATTAGTGGCCAGTCTCCTATTCCATTTGGATGCCATTTGGAGGCACTAATGAGCCACATGGTTACTGATGGTCACCCACCTATTCCATTTTAATCCCCACCATCGGTTCTTTCAGTTTTTCAGTTTTGGCACAACTTACTATTTTTAATAGTTTTTTAGGTCCTAAACTTTTAGAGCCATTTTGAGGCCCTAAATGACATTTTTTTGGGAAAATATAGAGAAACATCGGTTGATCAATTGATGTTTCTCACACCAAAATTTATACTCAGATAGATCTTTCTAACGAGATATGATGCGTGTCAAATGGAGATCCTATGCAAAAGTTACGTCCCCAGGAAGTTGAAACACCAATTTACCCAAACAGGGCCTGTAGTTTTGGTGCTTCATATCATACGATTAGGTTTTTTATGTTTATGGTTTTTAATTGTTTCTCAATAATAAATATGCCTTCGAGCCTCATTATAACACAGTTTAGAGGCATGTAGCCACCACATCTCTTCCCAGAGATAAGCTACCATCACCCTAGCTAGTTTATTTCCATTCTGTATGTAAACATATTTCAGTTATTTGACATTAATGAAATGAAGTATTATTTTTCCTGCATCTCTATGTTTATTTCTATTTCTGTATTTTATTGCATTCCTTCATAAATCTGGATCAGTGGTATCAAAGTGATCTTCTCTTTCTCTTCTTTTCTTTGCATGTCCCCAACGAGGTCAGGGTATAAGGAGTTAGGGCTCGATCTGGTTGAACCCTTGCAAGGTCAGCCTCGCAAACCCAAATGACCTCCCATGGCAGAAGAAAAGAAAGATGAGGGAGTAGGAGATACTATAAAAATATTTCTTGAGAAGGCCCACCTACGATGCATCTGCATCCAACAGCCACTCTGAAGGCACCAAACCCTTCAAGGTATAGTTAAAATTTGACATTCCTCTATTTGAAGGCCAGATAAATGTAGGCTCCATAAATAGATGGTTGAATTTGTTAGAAGGGTATTTCTCCATCCACGATTTCTTCGACCGAGAAAAGATTATGGTTTCACTCCTCAAAACTGCCCCTCGTGTCAAAGATTGGTGGGAAACCTATGGTGAGGAAAAGGACAAGGGAGAACCATATTTGTTCTTAGCCACAACCACTTGGAATTCATTCTGAGATGTCATCAAGGAAAAATATACCTTGTGGGGAGCTATGAGGAGAATTACATCCTATGGACTATGCTACAACAGCAAAGGGATCAAGATGTGCACGAACTGACAAATTTGTTTCATACCCTGCACAAAAAGTTGGTATTAAATATTCGAAGAGAAATTTGGTGCTCAGGTACTGTAGCTATTTGAATAGACACATGCAGGAGGAAATGGAGTTCCTCGACATTACCTTGCTTGGCATGACATATTGTTATGCCGTGAAGATTGAGTAGAAATTCAAGCAGAAGAAGTGAGATTTTGGATCCGCGAATCCGAAGCCAGGAAAAGGTGCCTCCGAACCAAAGAACAAGGGCCAGAGCCAAAGGGGGTGACTTAGAACCCTAAAAAAAAGACACAGGGAAGTGGTGTGAATTCCATAATAGCCCCACTCAGCATAATAGAGTGTCAAGACAAATAGTCACTGGTTGCGGAAGTGAAGGCAACCAAATCAGATGCATGTTCTGATCCTGAGCTAGAACCAAACCAGAGAGATGAAAAAGGGAATAAGATCATTGATGCAGACTCCAGTGCCATTTTTTCCACCACCAAGATCTAGAGGGAGGATCCCAAGGATCCATAGGAGGGGGAATGCCTCTTCCATTCACAGATTTGGGTGAAGGGTTCTCCACTGCAATTTCTTGTCGATAGTGGACCCTAAAAGAACCTCATTTCAGAAGAGGTTGTGAAGCAGCTTGGGATACCAACCATAGAACACCCATAGCCATATACCATTGGGTGGCTTCACCGAGGGAGAGATCCGTGCATCTGCCAACAGTGATGCCTTCAATATAGCATCAAATCATTCACGGATGAGGTATTATGTGATGTTGCTCCTCTTGATGTAGCTGTTGTATTATTGAGCCAACCATACTTGTGGAGGCGACATGTTGTGTATGAATCGAGGCCTCATGCTGTCATTATTAATTTGGATAATAACTTGTATAGGATACCGAAGGTAATACCACCTCCTTCCATCTCTTTGACTACTGCAAAACAACGCAGTAAGAATTTTTCCAAAACAAGGAAATTTATTTGCATTACCATTCACCCAGAAGGGAAGAAGAAGATTGTTGCCACAGCCTTAAAACAAGTCTTTCCTGCACAACAACAGCAGATGGAAAGAGGCGTGGAGGAATACGAAGACATTTAGGTTCCTCTAAACTGTTCGGAAAAGCACTCCATTGATCTGACCCCCGACGAACTTCCTCCTAATATTTCCATAATTCATGTGATTACAGAGGAAGAATCCACACATGTACGGTTCGAGGAACCAAATTTACTGAATGCATCCAACACGTCCACGAGTAGGTCCATGACAAATTCAATACCAAGTTCAACAGAATTTGCCTCTCATGGAGGAAATTAATGCAATGGGGACCATTTCTTCCTAAGGAGGGAGGAATGATCTAGGTGGATATTGGTGGCCACCCACCTATTCCATTTGGACACGCACCATCAGTTATTTCAGTTTTTCACTTTCAGCACAACTTAATATTTTTAGCAAGTTATCGGTTCCTGAAATTTTGGATCCATTTGGAGGCCCTAATGAGCCACGTGGTTATTGGTGGCCACCCACCTATTCCATTTGAATCCCCACAATCATTTCTTTTATTTTTTCAATTTTGGCACAACTTGCTATTTTTAGAAGTTTTTCGGGTCCTAAACTTCCGGAGTCGTTTTGAGGCCCTAAACGACGTTTTTTGGGAAAACTAGGAGCAACATGGGTCTTAGCATTGATGTTTCTCACACAAAAAGTTGTACTCCTCGGATAGATCTTTCTAACAAGATATGATGCACATAAAACAAATATTGTATGCCAAAGTTATGTCCCTGGGAAGTTGAAACACCAATTTTCCCAAACAGGGCCCATAGTTTTGTTGCTTCATCTACTACGAGAATTTGAAACACCAATTTTCCCAAATGGGGCCCATAATATGAATATAGGCCTAGTTTATTTCCATTATTTCTGTAAATATATTTTAATTATTTTATAATAATGAAATGAAGTATTATTTTTGATACATCTCTGTGTTTATTTCTATTTCTGTATCTTATTTCATTCCTGCATCAATCCGGATCAGTGGTATTAGAGCGGGCTGCTCTTTCTCTGTTTTCCTTTACATGTCCCCAATGAGGTCAGGGTATAAGGAGTTAGGGCTCGATTTGGTTTAACCCTTGCGAGATCAACCTCACAAACCCCGACGACCTCCCATGGTGGAAGGAAAGAAAGACGAGGGAATAGGAGACCCTATAAAAATATTGCTTAAGGAGGCCCTCGAGAAACATAGGAACACGATGATGGATAAATTTCCTTAGATCCTTCAACAGTTGCCTACCTATGATGCATATGCATATAACAGCCACTCTGGAGGTGCCACACCCTTCAAGGTACAGGTAAAATTTTACATTCCTATATTTGAGGCCAGAGTGTCGGGCGAAACAACCCCATTCACAGCACAACAGAGTGTCGGGCCAAACAGTCATTGGTGGGCGAACTAAAGGCACCCGAATCAAATGAATTTTTTGATCCTGAGCCAGAACCAGATCAAAGAGATGAAAAAGGGAAGCATATCATTGATGTAGACCCCAATGCCATTATTTCCACCACCAAGTTCCAGAGGAGGGGGAGCGCCTCTTCCATTCATAGATGTGGGTGAAGGGTTGTGCACTACAAATTCTTGTTGATAGTGGATGCCAAAAGAACCTCATTTCAGCAGAGTTCGTGAAGCAGCTTGGCCTACTGACGATATCACATCTACAACCATATACCATCAGGTGGATTCACCAAGGGAGAGATCTGCACATCCACCAACAGCGTCGTCTTCCATACGGCATCAAACCATTCATGGATGAGGTATTGTGTGATGTTTCTCCTCTTGATGTAGCTGTTGTATTATTGGGCCAACCATACTTGATGCAGAACCTTGAGAAACAAAGGAACACAATGATGTATAAATTTTCTCAGATCCTTCAACTTCTACCCACCTATGGTGCATCTGCATCCAACAACCACTCTGGAGGCGCCACACCCTTCAAGGTACAGGTAAAATTTGACATTCCTATATTTGAAGGTCAGAGTGTTGGGCCAAACAACCCCACTCACAACACAACAGAGTGTCAAGCCAAAAAATATCTGGTGGCCGAGCTCAAGGCACCCAAATCAGATGCATGTTGTGATATTGAGCCAAAACCAGACCATAGAGATGAAAAAGGGAAGCAAATCATTGATGCGTACCCTAGTGCCATTGGTTCCACCACCAAGATCAAAAGGAGGGGGAGCTCCTATTCCATTCACAGATGTGGGTGAAGGGTTCTCCACTGCAATTTCTTGTTGATAGAGGAAGCCAAAATAACCTCATTTCAGTAGAGGTCGTGAAGCGGTTTGGCCTACTAAGCATAGCACACCCATAACCATATACCATTAGGTGGTTTCACCCAAGGATAGATTTGCACGCCCGCCAATAGTGCCGCCTTTCGTAGATCATCAAACCATTCACAGATGAGGTATTGTGTGATGTTTCTCCTCTTGATGTAGCTGATGTATTATTGGGCCAACCATACTTGTGGAGGTGACATGTTGTGTATGAATCTAGGCTTCGTGTTGTCATTATTACTTTGGGAAATAACTTGTATAGGATACCAGAGGTAATACCACCTCCTGCCATCTCTTTGACTACTAAAAAACAACGCAGTAAGATTATTTCCCAGTTATAGTGTTCCTGCATAAATCTGGATCAGTGGTATCAGAGCGGTCTACTCTTTATTTGTTTTTCTTTGCATGTCCCCAACTTGGTCAGGCTATAAGGAGTTACCTTGCAAATTTGTTCCATACCTTGCGCACAAAGTTGGGTATTAAATATTCAGAGTGAAATTTGGTGCTCAAGTACCGTGGCTATATGCAGAGACACATTTAGGAGGAAATGGAGTTCCTAGACATTACCTTGCTTGGTACAGCATATCGCTATGCCACCAAGAATGTGCAGAAATTTAAGCAGAAGAAGAGAGATTTTGGATCTGCAAATCTGAAGCCAGGGAAAGGTGCCAAAGGGGGGTGACTCAAAACCCCACCACAAATTCAAATAAGGACATGGGGCAGTGGTGTGAATTCCATAACAGCCCCACTCACAACACAAGAGAGTGTCAGGCCAAAAAGTCACTGGTGGCCGAACTGAAGTCACCCAAATTAGATGCATGTTCTGATCTTGAGTTAGAACCAGAATAGAGAGATGAAAGAGGGAAGCAGATCATTGATGCAGACCCCAGTGCCATTTTTTCCACCACCAAGATCCATAGGGAGTACCCCGAGGATCCAGAGGAGGGGGAGCGCCTCTTCCATTCACAGATGTGGGTGAAGGGTTCTACACTGCAATTTCTTGTCAATAGCAGAAGCCGGAAGAACCTCGTTTTAGTAGAGGTCATGAAGTGGTTCGGCCTACCAACCATACACACCCACAACCGTATACCATTGGGTGGCTTCACCTAGGGAGAGATTTGCACGTCCGCCAACAGTGCCTCCTTCCGTAAAGAATCAATCCATTCACGGATAAGGTATTATGTGATGTTTCTCCTCTTGATGTAGCTGATGTATTATTGGGCCAACCATATTTGTGGAGGTGACATGCTGTGTATGAATCTAGGCCCCATGTTGTCATTATTACTTTGGGAAGTAACTTGTACAAGATACCAGAGGTAATACCACCTCCTTCCATCTCTTTAACTACTATAAAAAAATGCAGTAAGTTTGTTTCCCAAATAAGGAAATTTATTTGAATTACCATTCACCCACAAGGAAAGAAGAATATTGTAGTCATAGCCTCAAAATAGGGCTCCCCTGCATAGGAGCAACATATGGACAAAGGCGTGGAGGAATAAAAACACATTTTCTCCTCACCCAAAAAGGTTCCTCTACACTGTTCAGACAAGCACTCCATTGATCTGACGCACAACGCACCATTGCTTGATATTTCCATAACTCATGTGATTATAGAGACAAAAGCCACACATGTGTTGTGTGAGGAAACCAAATTTATTTAGCGCATCCAACACGTCCACCATCAGGTCTACGAAAAATCCAATACCAAGTTCAACAAAATTTGCCTCTCATGGAGGAACTTAACGCAAAGGGAAAAATTTCTTCCTAAGGAGGAAGGAATCATCCAGGTGGATATTTTTGGCCACCCACCTATTCCATTTGGACCTGCACCATTATTTCTTTCGGTTTTTCACTTTCAGCATAGCTTACTAATTTTAGCAAGTTGTCAGTTCCTGAACTTTCAGAGCCGTTTGGAGGCCCTAATGAGCCACATGGTTATTGGTGGCCACCAACCTATTCCATTTGAACCCCCACCATCAGTTCTTTCAGTTTTTTAGTTTTGGCAAAACTTACTATTTTTAGCATTTTTTTGGGTCCTAAACTTTCGGAGCCATTTTGAGGCCCGAAACAACGATTTTTGGGAAACATGGGAGCAACATGAGTCCACGGATTGATGTTGCTTATACCAAAATCTGTACTCCTTGGATAGATATTTCCAATGAGATATGATGTGCATTTAACTAAGATTGTATGCCAAAGTTACATCCCCAGTAAATTGAAACACCAATTTACCCAAATAGGGCCCATAGTTTTGCCGCTTCATCTCCTACGGTTAGGTTTTTGGATTTTTAGGGTTTTGCATTGTTTCTCAACAATAAATAGGCATTTGAGCCTCATTGTAACACAATTCAGAGGCATGTAGCTCCCACATCTCTTCTTAGAGATAAGCTAGAATCTCCCTAGCAACTTTATCTCCATTCATTCTATAAACATATTTCAGTTATTTGTTAATAATGAAATGAAGTATTATTTCCACTGCATCTCTGTGTTTGTTTCTATTTCTAAATTTTATTGCGTTCCTGCATAAATCCAGATCAGTGGTATCAGAGAGGTCTGCTCTTTCTCTATTTTTCTTTGCATGTCCCCAACGAGGTTAGGTATAAGGAGTTAGGGCTCGATCTAGTTGAACCCTTGCAAGATCAGCCTCACAAACCCCGGTGACCTCCCATGGCGGAAGAAAAGAAATATGAGGGAGGAGGAGATCCTATAAAAATATTGCTCGAGGAGGCCATTGAGAAACAAAGGAACACGGTGATGGATAACTTTCCTCAAATCCTTCAACGGCTACCCACATTTGGCTCATTTGCATCTAATAGCCACTCTGGAGGCACCATACCCTTCAAGGTATAGGTAAACCTTGAAATTCCTATACTTGAAGGCCAGATAGATGCAGACACCATAGATAGATGATTGAATTTGCTAGAAGGGTATTTCTTGGTTCACAATTTCTTCGACCGAGAGAAGATTATTTTTGCACTCCTCAAAGTTGCCCCCCATGTCAAATATTGGTGGGAAACCTATTATGAGCAAAAGGATGAGGGATAACACTCTCTGTTCTCAGTCGCAACCACATGGAATTCATTCTGAGACAACATCAAGGAAAAAAATTACCCCGTAGGGAGCTATGAGGACAAGTGCATCCAATGGAGCACGCTGCGGCAAAAAAGGGATCAGGATGTGCACAAACTGACAAATTTGTTCCATACCCTGCGAACAAAGTTGGGTATTAAAGATTCAGGGAGACATTTGTGGCATAAGTATTGTAGCTATCTGCATAGAAATATTGAGGAGGAAATGGAGTTCCTCAAAATTACCTCGCTTGGGATGGCATATTGCTACGCCACCAAGATTAAGCATAAATTTAAGTAGAAGAAAAGAGATTTGCATCGGCAAATCTGTAGCTAGAGAAAGGTGCTCCTGAACCACAGAACAAGGGGCATAGCCAAAGGGGTTTGACTTAGAACCCCACCACAAATATAAAGAAGGACATGAGGAAGTGGTGTGAATTCCATAATAGCCCCACTCACAACACAGCAGAGTGTGAGACCAAACAGTCACTGGTGGCTGAACTGAAGGCACCCAAATCAGATGCATGTTCTGATCCTGAGCCAAAACTAGACCAGAGAGATGAAAAAGGGAAGAAAATCATTAACGCGGGCCCCAGTTCCATTTTTTCCACAACCAAGATCGAGAGGGAGGATCCCGAGGATCCATAGGAGGGAGAGCACCTCTTGCATTCACAGATGTGGGTGAAGGATTCTCCACTACAATTTCTTGTCGATAGCGAAAGCCAAAAGAACCTCGTTTCACCAAAGGTTGTGACGCAGTTTGGCCTACTGACCATAGCACACCCACAAATATATACCATTGGGTGGCTTGACCCAAGGAGAGATCTACACGTCCACCAATAGTGCTGCCTTCCATACAACATCAAGCCATTCACGAATGAGGTATTGTGTGATGTTGCTTCTCTTGATGTAGTGGATGTATTATTGGGCCAACAATACTTGTGAAGGTGACATGTTGTGTATGAATCTAGGCCTCGTGCTATCATTATTATTTTGGGAAATAACTTATACAGGATACCAGAGCTAATACCACCTCCTGCCATCTCTTTGACTACTGCAAAACAACGCAGTAAGATTATTTCCCAAAAAAGGAAATTTATCTGCATTACCATTCACCCACAAGGAAAGAAGAATATTGTTGCCACAACCTCAAAACAGGGCTCCCTTGCACAGGAGCAACAGATGGACATAGGCATGGAGGAATACGAAGAAATTTTCTCCTCACACATAGAGGTTCCTCTACATTGTCTGCACAAGCACTCCATTGATCTGACCCCCGGTGCACCGCTGCCTGATATTTCCATAACTCATGTGATTAAAGAGAGATAATCCACACATGTACTATTCAAGGAAACCAAATTTATTGAATGCATACAACATGTCCACCAGCATGTCCATGACAAATCCAATACCAAGTTGAACAAAATTTTCCTCTCATGGAGGAACTTAACACAATGGGTACCATTGCTTCCTAAGGAGGGAGGAATGATCCAGGTGGATATTGGTGGCCACCCACCTATTCAATTTGGACCCACACCATCAGTTCTTTTAGTTTTTCACTTTCAGCACAACTTACTATTTTTAGTAGGTTGTCGGTTACTGAACTTTTGGAACCGTTTGGAGGCCCTAACGAGCAATGTGGTTATTGGCAGCCACCAACCTATTCCATTTGAACCCCCATCATCAATTCTTTTATTTTTTTAGTTTCGACACAACTTACTATTTTTAGTAGTTTTTTGGGTCTTAAGCTTCCAGAGCTGTTTTGAGGCCCTAAACGACATTTTTTGGGAAAACCGGGAGCAACATGGGTCCATGGACTGATGTTTCTCACACAAAAAGTTCTACTCCTCAGATAGATATTTTTAACAAGATACGATGCACATCAACCATAGATCATATGTCAAAGTTACGTCCCCGGGAAGTTGAAACACCAATTTACCCAAACGGGGCCCATAGTTTTGGTGCTTCATCTCCTACAGTTAGGTTTTTGGATGTTTAGGGTTTTTCATTGTTTCTCAACAATAAATAGGCCTTAAAGCCTTATTGTAACACAGTTAAGAGGCATGTGGCCACCACCTTTCTTCTCAGAGATAAGCTACCATCGCCCTAACTAGTTTATTTCCATTCTATCTGTAAACATATTTCAGTTATTTGATATTAATGAAATGAAGTATTATTTCCACTACATCTTTGTGTTTATTTATATTTCTATATTTTATTGCATTCCTGCATAAAAATGGATCATTCTATGTCCTCCATACTGTAATATTCACACTACTGATGAGATTTAAAAATATGCTCCCTATCTCATCGTTTTTATTATTATCACATCCTTAATCCATGGAAAAAAACAAGCTTCCCAAATTGGTCAAAAATATTACATGCTTAATTTGCATGATGGCGCAATTGATATTCTACATGGATTCTCCTACGTCAGTGAGCCTGCATAATTGAAATTAATCCATTAAAATTATTTTCTTAAAATAAATCCTAAAAAATTAATTTGAAGTGATTAAAAAGTCATGATTCATGAAACTTCAATTTCGAGCGAGATTGATTTGATATTATGATTTTTTTTGGATCACACAATCCCTATGACTATGCTTACAGTTATCGAAGATACCTTTGCTTTTGTAAGCAATGATAGTAAGATCTGAATGGTGCTTATGCAAGCCACGTAAGGGTATGTCCATTAGATCATAGGTTTTGATTACATGGAAGAGGGTGTGGCATGAAATGAAACAATCAGGCTGAGTCATGGTGTCTCGCAAGAAGAATAGTTACATGTGTAATTATAACAAACATCAATTTAGCCATATCTAATTAAAATGGATATCGATATTTCACCGTTGAGTTTATTTTGACATTTAAAGACATACATATCGATGTTGATTAATAATTTTCATGCACAACCTTCCCTTGTGGCTTAAGTTAATTGACAGGGAGCCTATTTAGTGGTTGACATGGGTAAAATAGGTGGTGTGGCTTGGGCATAGAAGTAATGTAAATTTTTCATGTGTGCCATCATAGTTTGGTCAATGGTTAATACTATATTTATTTTTTCCATCCTAAATTTAGCATATCACACTACAAGAAAAAAGGACATTGGTGAGGGACGAAAATGGTCACCATAAGCTCATTGGTGAGGGTCAAAAGAGCCTTCGTCACCAAAAACTAAACGTCACCAAAGGTGGCGTCGCCGAAAGTATAGGTGTTGTGGTGACATTCAAAATCCGTCACCAATAATGATTTATAGTGACAGACAGTGACCGTCACCATTGCATATGAGCAATGGTGATGGACAATAGCCTCTGTCACCAAAAAATTGAACGTCACCAAAGGTGGCGTCACCGAAAGTATAGGTGTTGTGGTGACATTCAAGGTCCGTCACCAATAATGATTTATAGTGATGGATATTGACCGTCACCATTTCATATGAGCAATGGTGACGGACAATAGCCTCCGTCACCAAAAAAATAAACGTCACCAAAGGTGGCGTCACCGAAAGTATGTGTTGTAGTGATAGTCAAGGTCCGTCACGAATATTAATTATAATGACGGATAGTGATCGTCACCATTTCATATGAACAACAATGATTTTTTGTGATGGACCTTTCATGGCCATCACTATTGGTGCATATATATAGCAACGTTCATTGACCATCACCATAAACACATTGGTGACATCAAGGTCCGTCACGAATAATGACTATAATGACAAATAGTGACCCTCACCATTTTAGATAAACAACAATGATTTATGGTGACGGACCTTTAATGGTCGTCACTATTGATGCATATATATGGTGGCGTTCGTTGACCGTCACCATTTCATATTTTGGTGAGAGTCGAAAAATGTCACCATAAACTCATTGGTGATGGTCAAAAGAGCATCCGTCACCAAAAACTGATCTTCGTCATTCCCTATATATGAATATCAGGGCACGATGGAATCGAACCACCAACCTCCTGCTTGTAAAGCAGGTGCTCTTCCATTGAGCTAGCACCCTTTAAAGAATTAGACTTTAAACTAGCGATTGCCCCTAAAGGTGCAAAGATACACCAAAGGAATAAGAACCAAGAAAACTGAAAGAACTCAGTGTCCTTGCTCCTATTTTTATTCTATGACACTCTACAAAGTATGATCTTGATCTATTACGTATTTGTGCCGAGTGGTTCTAATTTAATAATAAATGTTATATTAGATAAAATAAATGAATAACTGAGAGGCCTTACGGGCTAATTCTTAATCCTTACACCAAAATATCTTAATATTCAAGTCTATGGAACAACTCATTCAAAGTTCAAACTGAAGTAGATTTTAAATGGAAAGCCTAAAACCAGCTAATTAGTTTTTAAGTTAACATTTTGGATATAAATTCTGTTCAATTTATATGACAAGTTATGCCATAACCTTGAAACTAGTTTCTTAGCTAAAAGACTTTCTTAAGTCAACAATGACAAAGAAACATAGTCATGGCAAGCAAAATTCTCTTTTTTTTTCTAATGAGGGTGCATGTAACTTGATAGAGGTTGTATGAAAGTATCAAACCATAAACAATTTCACTAAAACATGGAAATGACAAAGTCTTGTTAAGAAACAAAGGTTTAGTTGAATATATGGAAAGCATCGAGCTAAATGATATAATTAAACTAAAAGTAACTGTAAAAAAAATGAAATTGCCATCATATATATGCCTTCAAATTTTGAAATTTCCCTGCAAGATAACATTTATCATTAAAAAAATATGATCAAACATGAAGTAATCTCATGAATCCTTCAGATTTATATTGCAATATCCATCTCAGATCGATAGATCTAGAATCTTAAATATTCTTATAACTAGCAATTGCACCAAGAGGTGCAAAGGAATGCCAGAACATGGATAAGAGAAGTGGGGAGATTGTATAAAGAAATAATCAAGCGAAATATACTAAAAATGAAATACAGCCCATGTGAGGCTAATTTAAATTCAATTGTTGTGAATTTTCAAGTGAAAGAAAGTTTGTAACTGGTGTCCGGCAAGCAGGACTCACAAAAATTGTTATAGAGAAAAACTTGGAAGGGAAATTGAGGTTTGAGGTTTGATGATGTTGATGAAGAACATATTCTACTTGGTGAAAGTGGCCACTGCAAGGATTATTGGGGTTCAGGCTTCTATAGGCAAGATAATACTTTTGAGCTTGAAACAACTTTGCACAATATAGCTTTCAGTTCAAATGGGTGCAAATACATATAAATCAAGCAATTTGAGACCTTTAAATGTATGGTCAGAAGCAACAACTCTAGAATCTATGCAAATGCTTCTAAACTCTATTTGAAAAGAGGAAATTAATTTGATCCTTGAAGGAAACGTTTTTGGACCAGACATTGGTGAGTTGATAAGCAGCTCAAACAATTGGGAAGAGATTACTATGTGGTGTATTTTCAAAGGGCTCAAAGAGTCATTACCTTCTAGATGGCTATATATTTTGGGAGATGGGTTTGAGAATACAGGTAAGAAGAATCAGCCAGCGTCTGAACAGTCAGGTGAATTTGAGAAAAAACACCAAAGATCTGCCAATTTTGTTGAATGCCTCTGAGCAATGTGGTTTATTGTTTGCTGTCAATTCCTCCTCAGTCATGGATTGCATGCCTGCACAAAATAAGAATATTCTTATGATTGGTGTCTGTTCTTAAGTGAATAATTTAAAACAATATACTCATAACCTTGCACAAAATACAGATTCAACAGAAGTAAATACAGAAAACAAGAATAGTGGAAATGATGATTTTGGATTTCAAACTGAAGGAGCATATAACGGCGAGGATGAAGTGCTTTTGAAATTTCAGTGGGCAGAGGAGACAGAAAGGATGGGCTGCAGCAAGTTTTTGGAGTCTCGGGATAGAAGAGAAGGGAAAAGAGGAAAATTTCAAGTTCAAAGCACAGAGTAATTATTTTTGGAAGGAGAGATTTTGATTCTCTTGTTCAATCTCAGCAGGAAGTAAGCAATGCCTTTGGTCAAGTCAACATTCAATTGTCATATTCTCTATGGGATGTAGGTGATGGCATTAGCCAATAGAAGCAGCTGGACAGGGTTTCACATGAATATATCCTTTCTTCATGAATGCAATGATTATCGGAATTATGTTCAAATAAAAGAGATGAGAACAGGATTTATAATGTTTGATATGCAAAGAATAGAATATTCAAAATAGTACACATCATATGAGGAAGAGACCTTTAAATCAAGCAATTTGAGACCTTTAAATGTATGGTCAGAAGAAACAACTCCAGAATCTGTGCAAATGCTTCTAAACTCTATTTGAAAAGAGGAAATTAATTTGATCCTTGAAGGAAACTTGGTTAATCAGGAGATGAGTTGGATAAGCAATTTCAAACAATTGGGCGTAGGATTATTATGTGTGTATTTTCAAAGGGCTCAAAGAGTCATTACCTCTGGGGAGATGGCTATATATTTTGGGAGATGGGTTTGAAAATACGTGGCAAGAATCACGAAGGCTCAACAAATGCAAGAATTTAGAAAAAACTAAATCTCTCGCTAATTTTGTTGAATGCTTCGAGCAATGTGGTTTATTTGCTTGTCAGTTAATTCACCCTCGATTATGATTGGCTGTGCCGTGACAAAATAAAAATATTCTTATGATTGGTCTCTGTTTTGAAGTGAATAATTTAAAACAATATACTCATAACCTAGCACAAAATACAGATTCAACAGAAATAAATACGGAAAACAAGAATAGTGGAAATGATGATTTTGGATTTCAAACTGAAGGAGCATATAAGGGCGAGGATGAAGTGCTTTTGAAATTTCAGTGGGAAGAGGAGACAGAAAGGATGGGCTACAGCAAGTTTTTGGAGTCTCGGGATAGAAGAGAGGGGAAAAGAGGCAAACTTCAAGTTCAAAGCAAAGAGTAATGACCCCTGGAAGGAGACATTTTGAATCTCTTGTTCAATCTCAACAGGAAGTAAGCAATGCCTTTGGTCAAGTCAACATTCAATTGTCAGATTCTCTATGGGATGTAGGTGATGGCATTAGCCAAGAGAAGCAGCTGGACAGGGTTTCACATGAATATTTCCTTTCTTCATGAATGCAATGATTATCGGAATTATGTTCAAATAAAAGAGATGAGAACAGTGTGCAAGAGGCTTTATAATGTTTGATATGCAAAGAATAGAATATTCAAAATAGTACATCATATGAGGAGGAGACCTTTAAATCAAGCAATTTGAGACCTTTAAATAGGTGCAAATACATATAAATCAAGAAATTTGATACCTTTAAATGTATGGTCAGAAGCAACAACTCCAGAATCTGTGCAAATGCTTCTAAACTCTCAATTTAGACTGCTCATGTGCTTACCAAATGAAAATCTTTGACCAAAATTCTAGTTAACAGGCACAATGAAAATAATTAGTTGTTGAAAGATTCAGGATCTGTTTATAAAAATGTCATGGAAGAGGAGTTTGCAGTCAGAGATGTGGAAATGGTGAACGATAATGAGTGTGTTTGGAAAAAAAAACTCCTAAGTATGCCCAGGTAAGTGTTACAAAGTTGTCATCAACAACCCTGAGTCAGAGAGAAGAGGAGTCTTCTATGTTACCATGGACTAGTGAAAATATGGCACATACATGTAACCATAAACTAGCTTCTTATATGGAGAAAGCCGAGATAATTTACATGGGCAGTGTAACAACTCGATTTATGGCCTCTGAAGTTCAAGAACCAGAGGATATTTCAAGGCTACATTGTTTCCCTCAAGACAACTTCAGTGAGTACTATATTATACAATAAAGACATTACTGAGCCAAGTAAAGCTAATTGTGCACCAAAAAAGGCGTTATCTACAATACAAGCACGTGAATTAAAAGAAGGTGGCCATTCTTCTCCACACAAATGAAAAACATCACTTGAAAAACATTTGTCTGTTGGAAGTGCATTCTGTGTAATAACATGTACTTCTAATTACCCAGGTTATGAGGAAGTGGCAACACAAACACTGCATGTTTTTCTTCTTGCTAACTTACAAGTTGAAAAGGCATGTGAACAAGCCACTCACTATCATAATAGTGGATCACAAATTAGGAAATCACTTGGCACTGATATTTTTACTCTTGAAAATGTCCAGGATCTGAATGTTTCATTATTGACAGATTCTAAGAAGTCTGACAAATCTGCCATTGCTAATTTGAGTGAAAGTGATGCACTGAAAAAATCAGAGACTAAAAAAGTTTCTACTTCAATAGAACCTTTACCTTTCCACAAGGTGAGCTATTACAAGTCTTAATTATTTGATCACTAAATATCTAACACCCAAGCATAGAAGAACTCTGTTGGAACATGAATTTTAGCTCTACAATGTCTTTAGTTTCGTAATCTGTCATCGCTAATTTGAGTGAATGTGATGCAGTGAAAAACTCAGAGACTAAAAATCAGTGTTACACGGGGACTCGTCCCCCCCCCCAGGGGTCTAGAATCCTCGCCCCCCCGTGATTCGGGGTCTTGGGCACTTCTAAGGGACATTTCCTGACGCTCCCAATTTTCGAAAATTTGGAGGGGACGTCAACGGGGACGTTTCCCCATCTGGAGGGGTCGAGGGGGCATGAGGGGATGGGAGGGGACGTGAAGGGGGCATGAGGGGACGTGAGGGGGCGTGAAGGTACGGCTGGGGCAATAGATATTCTCATTTAATTCTCTATCAAATATTTTAATCAGTTACAATTAGCACCATATCCATTTACATTGTACTTTAATCTGTGAGTAGTAGATTGAATATTGGGAACTACTAAAGTATTTCTGGAGAGCTCAATTTACCACTAGACCTTCATTGTGATGTCAGTTGAATAGAACGATGTTTTTTTTATTGGTTTCTTTCTCCAGCTCCTTTTGCTTGCTTCTCTCCAATAACCTCTTCAGATATAACAGCCTGTGATTTCACTAAAGCTGTAATTGGAGGAGAATTTATTATATCTCACTCTTAAGATAATTTTAGGTGAGAGAAATAGTAGCGGAAACCAAACCTTATAGTGGAATGTCATACTTATGGTTGAGGCATGCTAAAGAAATAGTGTACAGAATGTTGAAAAGTGCACAGAACCCAATCAATGCTCCAATTCCAGTCCAATAAAATTTAACTTCAGCAAATAATCCATGAGATTCTAGGATAGCACGTCCAAGTGTTTCAATGGAGCTGTTACTGACATGATGCACAAAGATGAAATATTTAGAGGAAAGGAAATATTCAATATTTCTTTCCTGGGATTATGATTATAGGACACTCTATCAGTACATGATAACACATACTTTCTCCCATCTAGGAGCTAGAAATCCATTCACCACTCTGGTGTTTTGGCCATAGGACATCAGTGAGCACCAATATGCCCAAATCCACCAGCTAGGTATGTTCTCTGTTCTAGAAACATGAATAAAAGGAACCACTTTTTCAATTTTGTAACCCGATTTCTAGTTGAAAAGCTCAATATTAGTATAAAGTATATTTCTTTGGAGTAAATAACTATCTTTACTCCTGTTTAATAATTTGGGCATTATCAGATTCCAATTATTCTGGAGTAAAACAAATGCATATCATAATTTTGCAAAACAATATTAAGCAAATTAAGCCGATGGTAAATTAGAAACATAAGATAAGGAAAATAGCATCATCATAATCTCAGGAATATGAAGACAGAAAATAAATTCCTGAATTTTGGAAGAACAAACCTCTCAGCCCTTGCTTTCCTCTTTTCTTCTTCCGATATTTTTGCTTCTCCTATTCCAGAAGAGGTAGGTTTTGGAGTACCATTTGCTGACTCACCAAATCTGTCAATAAAACATACCTGAAGGTAATTCCTGTCAATTAAGAGATTAAATATATTGACTGATAATATTGGGGACCATGTGCACTGACCATTCAATACAGAAATTACTTCCATAGCTACTAATCACTTTAAATATTAGCACCATAACTGACAGTCCACCAAACTTAAAACACCATTATGACCAAACATTGTTTAAAATAAAATACAACATATATTTAACAGAGATGATGAACATTTAAGTTAAACAAACATAAGCCTTGAAAATTCCAGAATCCCTAGAACCTAAATCATGCAACAAGATTTTTCCACCAATCCGAAGGGTGGCATTCCAGGTCTGCAGCAGTAATTAGTGCCAGAACAAAAAGCTAATCATATATACTATACAGAGATTATCCACTGCACTCCATGCCTTCGAGGACCAACCATTTCTGCTAGCTACAATATCAGTATGTGTCTTGAGAATGATCTGTCATGATCTGTCACGCATGAGGTGTTGCCCTCTGACTGAAGATTCAATGTAAACAGGGTTGTCATAGTATCCAAAACGTTACAGGAGCCTCACTGGTTCATGGATAATCCTCACGGCCAAAAACAAATTTTGATAGATTCTCCAATGTTATTAACTGAGCTCAAAATTTTTACATTGTGATCAGGATTTAGTTATAGAGATCATATGGTGTATAGAATTGTGGTTTTGTTCAACACTTCCAGTGGTTTCATCACGTTTTGAATGGGTTACATTCTTTCAATGATTCTGATTTGTAACCTTTCCTGTTGGGTTGAAGATCCACATGTGTTCTCGTAGTTGGGAAGTAGTGTGTGGCACTTGCAGAGGAAAGATTGACTCTGATAACCATTACCTTGGAGGAAGATAAATGGTCCAGGATTCATGTTGGGACCTCTCAAGGGAATATCAACTCCAGCACTTTGTATGACTGATAGTTACTAGACTCTGATAACCATTACTTTAGAGAGAGATAAACAGTCCAGGATTCATGTTGGGACCTCTCAAAGGAATATAAACTCCAACACTTAGTATTCCTGATAAGTCATTGAAGTGGAAGTTGGATTCACAATCACTGCATGGTGCCTTCATAACCAATGCCAAAGTTAATTTGGGCTGCCAGGATATGTAATAAATTTTTATTTGGGAACTAAAATAGGTCAACATGGAGTCAAGATCTAAAACACTGATTCACATTTGCTGGAGAAGGAAAATATGGAAGTCAAACTGCCAACCAAAAATGGAAGCTCATAAATAGCCTCAAAGTTGTTTTGTCTAGGATTATATAGAAGTCAAACTTCCAACCAAAACTAAAACTGGTAGCTCATGTATAGTATCAAAGGTGGCTTATTTAACTGTTTAATGCCTTCTTAACGTTCCAAAGTTTTCTACAGTTTCAATAGTTCCAAAATTATAGTTGGGCATAAATTTGAAAGGAAACATGTCATACTGGCTCTTGGCCCTCAAGTCTGTGCATGGAGATTGAATTTCAAAGATTGTAGATGAATGAAAATAAAGCTTATGTTGTGTAGTGGCATTATGGCTTCTGTGTTATTTAAATTTATGTTGTGCGTAAATAATTGATTTTCTTCCAGAATTTGTGCACTGACTATTTGTGATGGTTATCATAGGTGTGGGTCAAGTGAATCTAACTTGAACTGACCAGTAAACTCATATAACCATATAACCTATGATGGAGGTTTAACAAGACCATTTTCAAATTTCAACAATGCTATCATGCCAATCAGGTGATTTTATAGCATTTTCTTATTTAGCTATGCTGCACCAACATAACTATTCAAAAAAGGGTTACCACAGCTCTGAATCAAGAGAAGCTACTTAAACTGGACCAGTAAATTCCATGTAAACATAATCTCCGAATGAGGTTCAACAGGACCATTTTCCAATTTCAACCATGCTATCATGTCAATCAGGTGCTTTTATAGCATTTCTTGTACTGCAGAAACATAATGATTCAAAATAGAAATCATCAAAAGCCTTTTTATAACACAGTAAAGCTCAAGGAAAAAAATGCTACCATATATTTCTAGATTTTCAATCAAACATGGTAATATAAAATTCAGGCTTCAAAAAATACTTTGGGTCTTAAAGCTTCATACAATGCACTATAAGCTTATTTATCCAACTTCGTTTTTTTCTTGAATCAGGTAGCAGTAACACTAAGTTACATTGAGTTGACAAGACAACAGCAAAATTTTAAATTGAGAAACTTCAAAATTTTTCTCACAAACAAGTAACACACATTCCAAGTTATCCTAAGGCCTTGTGCAGCAATTATCCCCAAATTACCCCTTTCTAACAAGAGGCAAACATAAGAAATACATCAACTAAAACATGCAAGGTAAATATACTGAATGTTAGATTTTTTGTTAATCTTCACATATCCTATAGACCTGCATCTCCTAGAAAGCAAGGTTGTCTTACTGTCTATGTAATATTACTTTAGGAAGGTTAACTGACCTTTGCTTTATGAATAGCCCTTTAGCCTTTATCTATAGAGAAGTCTTTAATACATTTTATTAAATATTAAAAAAATATATAATGAGACAACAAAAATTGTCACAAAAAGACAGACAGAGTAAAATGCAACAGAGAAGACGGCATGATAATCAGGAAACTTTCATAGGTAAATTGTAGTCACGGTCTGGAAGTGTTGGGTAATTCCAGATTATGTAAGGTTGACTCGTGTATTTTATTTCCAAATCACTGCAATTCTCTATCATATATTTTACTCGCCAATATTTTCCCGCTGTGAATACATCATTCTTTCTGCTAAAATTAAAATATTTCAGTCGATGGTATGTCTTTTATTTGTGGTACATTCATGCCTTAATCTATAAATCTGATTCCAATAGCTGAGCACTCTAGTGTTGCAAACACAAGCTCAATATCTCTCTTAGAGCACTGAAATTTTTTCCAATATTATTTTAATTTGCAGGTTGGTTACCTAATTGGAAAAGACAAAGGAATACACAACAAACACCCATGAAAATTAGAAGGCTCCAAGTACACCAGAGCCATGGCTGTAGCTAGTGTGACTTTCTTCTTTGTCTAAAATGGATCTGGTTGAAAATTTTCACAGCATGGGTTTTCATCTGGAAGCTGCAAATGGGAATTCCGTTATTGAACAAGATCATTTAACATTCTGCAAGAAGATGAAGTCAAACATACCATAGGAACTGCAAGAATCAACAAATGGGAAACTAATAATCATAGGGATCTTACTTGTAGCATTTTGAGCATTAATGATCAAACGACTCACACCAGCAGTGCCAAAACACCAACAGAAGAATGGGGCACATGTGCGTGAAAATAACGTTGTAACTGTGAGATTTGTCTGAGGGAATTTCACCAAATAAAGAGGAGGTTCCTAATATGTAACAAGCACAATAATCACTTGGAATTCAAGATATTTAACATTTATGAATATCCAGCTGCCATCCTAAGATATATCTGAGGAAATTTTCCCAAATATTCAAAACCCCCATACTGTGAAACACGAACGAAGAATTGTAATACTATCATAGGGCATGCGATTGAAATTGTATCAAAGGGGGTATTTAAAAAATACAATGTAGCATAACTACCTAAAGTAACGATATACAATGAGACCAACCCCATTGTATTATGTGACTTGGTGATTACACAAGTCTGTTTGAAATTCTCTCTCTCATCTGTCTTGTATACTCAAAAATCCAACAAGAACCACCATACTAACTCCGGCCAAGTAAAAAGGCCAAAATTGTAATCTTGAGGCATACTGAGGCATACAACACAGCAACATGTGGATTTATTCTCAACAACAGTCAATTTTTACCACATATTGCACATAAATACACAAATCGCTTAATAGAATAATTGTATCATACGTTCTAGCTTCATGTGTGCAATCATTTTCTAGTCTTAATTTTAGAATCAATATCTTCCAAATCAATTCAATAACATTATACTAAGTTATAACAACATAAAAAAGCAGAAAATACATATGCAGTACCTAACATTGGCTAATAAGAAAGCAATAGAACACAATAAAAGTAATACTAGAATGCTTTGCAAGGTCCGAGGAAGATGTATCACAAGATTATTTTAACCTGCATTTATCCTTGTAAAAAATCTTTATTGCAAATTCAAGGCAGTTGGCAAACAGAAACAAACACAAAACACCCATCCAATGGAATCACACATAAAAGAGCACAGAGAATAAGGTCAAGTAAAGGAAGAAACAACATACTGATCTGAAGCATTAGAAGAGTCATCGAGATTATCATATTTAGCAGAACCATCAAAGGTAATGTCTGGAGATGCCCGAGCAGTTGTATTCAAGAAGGCAGTGAAATTGTGAAATCCCTTTGACTCTGGCCCCCATACCCACCGAATCCAGCTTCCATTACTAAAAAATTGAAAGCCAAACAAACCGTATGCCAAATTAAATCCAACAGAGTTTCTCTTCTCTGGCCTATCTCCGTCCCTCTTGTAATGGCCATTCCCTTGAATACTGCAATAAGAAGCCACAAGTGAAATCTTGTTCAAATTGGCATCCTTGCGAAGGCCCAAGCATTGACTCGATAACTTTGGACCATGAATGTTTTTCAATGATGTACAAAATCCTTCCAGATGCCCCATGCCAGAGTAGGTAATTGCCTTAATGCTGTTATCAATTGCCACCTTCCTAGGAAACTTCACTTCTGAAATTGTATTTTGAGAACAATTTGAGGATGATAATGAGATCTTATCAACAAGAAATAGATGTGTGTGATATTCACAAACCTGCCATGAAGGACCATGGACCGAGGGGATTGAAAACGTCCGGGAAAGAGTTCCTGACATAGAAAGGGTCTTTTTCTGATCAATTGTCTGATCAAACCATCTATTTGATTGATTGAAATGGCCCAAATTGCGCAAGCCTGCAGTTGATGATAGATTATCTGTGCCAAAAGAATAGGAAAATGATATATTTGGTGACTGATTGTCTCCTTTGAGTAAACCCCTTGCAGACTTCTGATGTTCTCGATGTTTCAAAGTTCTTCAGCAATTTCCTTGGAAAGCAGATTTCAACCTCAGTAAGTTTTGTGTAGATGTCATTTTAGCCTTGGCTAACTATGTTCTCGGCCTCCAAGAAACGACAGTTCCTTTACAGGGAAGAGCTAGGGAACTCTCTCAATAAACCACTTCATGACTTAAACACAAGATCAATCGCTTTGTAAGTATGTAATTGTTAAAAAACACGAGCAAATTCTTGACAATCATAATTCGAAAACCAGAAGCTACACTTCTACCCTTTGATCAGTCTTCAATCAATTCTTCTAATGAAGACTGACATTTGACTGCACACCAGCGGGGTTTTGATATTAATTACAGCATTGTCATCCCTCTATTTATCAATTCCAAACCCTCCTGCCAACAAAAAATTTACCCCAATTTTAACGCTCTGGATTTAAAAAAAAAAACCCTGTCAATAAAAAAAATACACCTCAGTTTCAATACCCCGAATGAAGAAAAACTCTGCCTAGTAAAAAATTGATTCAAGTTTAATGCCCGCGTTGAGAAACCCTCCCCCAACTATAACTTTACCTTAACTATAGTACCTCTATTCTCTGAATCGACCCCAAAACATTTCTGTAGACTTTTCAAGCTACCAGTTTTGGGAAAAATGCACGGAACTTCACCTTAATATTTCAACATTTGAACTCCGAGAAAAATGAATTACAAAATAACTCAGAAGGCACAGTTTTATAATAGACATCTAATTTTTTTCACCGCATCAACTCTTGCAGGTTCTAAAATAGAAATGAGCAAAACCCTAATGGTGTTTAGGAAACTTTTAAAATAAGAAAATACTGAAAAGTTCAATACCATTAGATTCAGAGTGCTGATGTCGCTTCTGTACATGTAATCACCATCGAAATCCTCTTAAAAGGTGAAGAACATGAAAAATTTGAACACAGAAACCAAGGGTTTGAATCCGGAACCGATACAAAACCCTTCGAACGGTCTGACCCTTTATCATTCTACAAAGTTCCTTGATCTTGATTTTATTCATCCATGTTTAGCCGCTCTAAAATAGAGTATTATTATTTTATTTATGGAAATCATTGATTTTTCTAGTAGTGTTATGTTTTTTGCGTTTTTTATATGCAAATTATTGGTTTAGTTTTTTGGGTGATTCACTCTAATTTACATCAAATAGTTAGCTGAAAAGGACATCTACGAATATAGGAAAGTGAACTTGGCTTCACCATTTATTTAAAAAATAATAATATAATAATAATTAATTAATATTTTTTTAATTAGAATGAAATAGTAGTTAGTTAAAAGTACTTTGGACAAGGGTAAAAATTATTAAATGTATAATTTGGTTTTTCATATCATTAAAATTATATATATATAAGTTTTGAAGGTGATCGAAAACTTAGTTATTCTCTAATTTAGGATTTTTTTTACCTGGATTTAGGGTTTGTTACAGTAGATTCTTTCATCGCAATCAAGGCATATGCATATATATATATATATATATATATATATATATATATATATATATGAAGGAAAAATCATAATTTTTATTAAATTTGAAAATTACATGTTGTAGATGCATTGTATATGCATTTTGTGACTGTACTTACATTTAGTTCCTCAAAATTCCCCATTGGGGTGTACATCAAAGTCTTAAAGTAGCATAATTACAATAATTATAACCGAATATATCCATATGATGTTGTAAAAAATCAGTCAAAATCAATTCTGTTGTTCTTCCATATCAGGCTAATCTATGAATGGACTGTGGTAATAGTTGAAGTGTTGAGTGTCATCTATTTCCTCTATGTGGCAGAGCCCCCTGTGTTGGACCGCTACCTCCTTGGAAAGCTTGTCAGAAATGTTGTTGCGTTCCATGTATATATGAGCGCAAGAGATAGATGAGAATTTCCCCTTCAAATGCCATATATCTTCTAATATAGAAAGAAGTGTGTGAACATGACATGATGCAGATTTTTTGAACCAATTTATGATGATTTTTGAGTCTCCAAAAACTTGTAGGTGAAGGATGTTATGCTCTAATGCAAACTGAAGTAGATGGCGAAGAGTGATAAGCTCAGCAAAATTGTTAGTTCTGGGTCCCAAACCCATCTTGATTCTATAAGAGTGTTGATGAGAGAGGTGTAGAAGAGTGCCTCCCCCATATATATATATATATATATATATATATATATATATATATATATATAAGTTTTGAAGGTGATCTGAAACCTAGTCCTCGTGTAATTTAGGGTTTTTTTACCTGGATTTAGGGTTTGTCACAGTAGGTTCCTTCATCGCAGTCAAGGCATTTAGTTTTTCATAGTTCATAATAGAGGACAAGCTCATGGATTACTCAAAGGACCCATATGAGGGCCTCAAAATTTGGGCCCAACTGGATGATATTGTTCGTCATTTTCCATTAACACTTGGGCATAAGGCTCTGGCAGCCCTGCAACCTTTCATAGATATAGGTGGTCCTGCAGCCTCTTCACTCCTCTTCATGTGATGAGGCCCTCCACTTATATGCATGATTTCGCGTTGATTTTCTTTGTTTCCACTTAACCGGAGGGTCCCTTTTCTCACTGTGAGTAGCTTCTGAAGCCACACTGCTTCACAACTTGCCAAAATAGTTGCAACATACGCATCCTCTACAGTGACAAGTGTGATATATTTATGCTTCCTGCTCATTTAGGATATCATAGCAAAGCCCAAATTGAAGTAACAACCTTGTGTGCTTTCCTGTCTTTAGTACTATGTGCCTAATATGAATATGTATATCCCTACAATTGTACTTCATCATGTCTCAATCCATATGCAACTGAACCATGTCGATACCTCAACACATGTTTGAGCCGCATGCCTCAACTCAACCATATATTGACTGACTTCCTTCACTGGATCCATCACCATAGTTGCTTTACTATCACCCTTACTGGGTACACCCTATGAAATATATCATGTTGTGGCAAACCTGGATGCTCCATATGCCACTATTTCTTTCTAGTTACTGAAGCATATATGTTGTCTGGCATTGTCCACTCATGGAAGGCATACTACTCTTAAATACCTCCCATCTTTGAGCATCTAGCCTAACAATATTACAACCCATAATCTGAAGGATCTCAATAGTATACATTCCTTAACCAAGGAAGTAATACATCAAATCTATATCCTTCATCTAGAACTTAGAGGTCAACTCCCTCTGACCTTGAAGTAGGGCTTGACTGCCCCCTCTGACCTTGAAGTAGGGCTTGACTGCTCCCTCTATCACGAAATAAATTCCTCTTGCCACTACTGCTTCCTCTATCATGTGAGTCCTTATTCTCCTGTAAGAAACAAGTCATATAATAATAGGATCAACCAAGACTCATCGGATATTGATCAATCCAAGAATACCATGCTTGAGATCTATATAAGGCTTTCTTTGGTATGCAAACATGATATTCCCTCTCATGTACCTGAAAGTCCCAAAGTAGTTCTATGCACCCTTCTTCCTCAATAACTCTATTGAGGAAAGTGATATTTACATCCATTTGATGTAGCCTTCAATCCATGACAAAAGTAATAGAATTAATAATTATAACATAAGTGTCCCAGGCAACTGGAGAAAATATCTCCTCATAGTCCTCTCCCTCTTTATCGGAGAACCCTTACGAATCTCGCTTTGTACTTCTCTATGTTGCATGCTTGATCTTGTAGATCCACTTGGAAGTCACCACTGACTTCCATTTAAGTATTAGCACAATGTCTTCCATCATGGCATCCCTCAAACTTGTTGGCCTTCCCAGTCCCTCTGAACTAGGAGCTCTTATGGTCATTAATACAATTTATCCCTCTTGAACACAAATCACTTTGGTTGAGTTTATGCTCAATCCTGGGAGAATCTTCTTACGAAAACTTTGGTTCGTTATTCTCAATGGTTCCATCTACTGGCAGAGCCTTGGCGGGCTTCACGATCTTCCTACAAACCTCACTAGGAGGCCATGGAAAAAATTATTGTAACTAAGCAAAAAATACAAAGCAAGAGGTTGACTAAAGATAAAGTAATAATCAAGGAAGAAAGATATGAAGTACTTATCTTTTAATCCGGTGATTGTGGGGAATTGTCAGCTCCCTCTTCATCCTAGCCTTTTTGTAGAAATCACTACAATCCAATTGCAATGTCATGAAGCTATAAATGCTCATTCCCATCCTCATCATAAATTACTAATGTCTGTAGCTTTCCTTTCCTTCTTTGCATGGTTTTTTTGAGCTAAGGTTTCTTCATCCTTGAGTTATACAACAAGATTAATACATTTTAAAGTACAACTCCACTAATCAACATTCTTGGTCTCTCTCTAAAGTTTCACAAACCCTTAGGACCAAGACTTCTATACAAGTCATATCCTTCTAGAATTTTAGGGTTTACAAACCCTTAGTCTTTCAATTTTCATCAAAACCCTTTGCAAGTCCAACAAACTTGCCATGTGTAGATTTACCATCTCGAGCATTTGAAGAATATACTACCACCCATGAATCTGAGAGAAGATGATAAACACCTTTTAGTATCATGAAGAATTCTTCGAGTAAAGTGGAAGGTGTTGGAATAGGGTCTCCTACAAAGCTGTGAAACTTGTCCATTTTGTATATTTTTTATTATATTTAGTCTAACGCAGGGGTTTTGGGGTGGGTTAAAGCCCCTAAAGCATTGTAAATGGGTCAAGGGTAGACCAAGAGTCCGCAAACCACGGTTTGCAGACCATTGGATGCATAGGCTAAAATGGTATAAGTAGTTGAACCTTTTTGAGTTGTAGGAGAGGCTAAGAATGATAAGAGATTGCTGCTAAGTGCGAATCGATAGATTTGGTTAGGGTTGTGGGGTAAGGACTCCTACTGCTATGTGCGCAGAGGGCTTCTATCCTATTGTATGCGCAGGTTGGGTTTTGGGGTATTGTAAGTAGATCTGAAAGATTAATGAATGCGGAAGTATTGTTGAATATCTGAATCCACTGGAATTACTATGATATGAATCTTTGTTGTTTGATTACTTAATATATGATGTTGTGTTATTGATTTAAGCTATGAACATACTTGTGTTACTTATTTATGATGCGATCTGGGGTTGATTTGTTTTACTTCATTCAAGAATATCTGGAATAACTGCGTTATCGTTATATGACATCATTGATCTGTTGATTTCTGCGAGTATCATTGTTGTTGCGCACGTGGATGCGAAGGGAATTTGTAGATATAGGCTCTGTGATACAAGATCTAGTTACTATAAGGGTGAACGCAGCTCTGCTTAACTTACCTACCCTCTCCCAAGGTGCGGAAACCTGGTTCCCACACCCAGCCATACTACAACGGGTGAGACTTTGGCCTGCGCAAGCAGGTCACTACCGAAAGGGCCAGTAGTATAGGGGTTTGTTGGCAAACCTTGAACATCTGAACCTGGGTCAGGACCCCTCGAGCCAACAAATGGTTCCGTTGCCGGGACCTGGAGCATTTTGCGAGAGGGATCAGATAATGCCAAGGCCGTACTGGAAGCCTGAGAGAAAGGAAATTGATGAATGGTTTGAACAGCAAGTTCAAGAATTTTCCATAAAAGAAAACCGCAATGAGAGGTTGACCACTGAAGAGTGGAAGAATAAGTACATTTTTACAGAGATCTATGAGATCTTCTTTGTAACGATTGCGATCAAGCTTCAGGAGTGGCTCGCAAGACTGGTAGAATTTCAGAAGTGTTGGAAGGACGAGCGGGTCACAGAGTGGACCCCCGAACTAATCCAGTAGTTAGAAAATACTGACAACACCATCACTCACACAATAGACCATTGGGTATACAGTGTGTTAGGAGGATTTGTGACAAAATTTTCCATCGATTATTTTGTCACCTACTCAGAAGCAGAGCAAAGATTCTTCAAGGGGTTCCGAGGTAAGTTTCTGAAGACCTTACCATTGTTAATCAAGATATTATTATGCGAAAAGAGTATTTTGTGTAGCCATACAGAGTGAATGACCTCTGATCTGGATGGGAGCATAATGCGAAGTGGTAAATACTACAGAACCAACCTAGAAGGAGATAGATTGGTCTACAGTCCGATAAGAGAAGCAGCTTCACAAAGTCCTCCAGCCACACTACTTTCAAACCAGCCTAGAGGTAAGAATTCACCTACACCTCCGCCACCGGGAGACGACATGGCTGCGCACATGAAATGAAAATCCAAGTCTACTAAATGTGGCTTAAAGCGCTCGGAGACAATAAAAATAACACTATGGGATGAACAAGTTGTAGATAACCCAAAAGTGGTTGACCATTCTCCACTTTGAAGGTCAAGTAAAGCACGTAAAGCTATCCAAAAGTAAAGAATTCTTATGTTATGAGACGATTCCAAGAAATGGAGGCTCTAAAATACCATCAAGCATGAACAACGCCAAGTTGATTCCAAGAAATGGAGGCTCTAAAATGACATCAAGGATGAAAATTTAATCAGGTAAATAAGTCCATAGGAGTTGAAAACATGAAATCAAGGCAAATCAAAATGAATGATGGTCTAGGTTTAGTAAATGAGCCCTGAAAGATCAAATACCAAGCAACAAGAAGCCATGTATTACAATGTAAAAATCAACAGGATCAGCAAAATAGTATATCAACCAATAGTGACCGATCACAATCAATTTGAAGTTCTACTTGAATGTGTAAACCTCTAGCCAGAAAGACCTTCATAGGAAGGGCAAACTGTCAAAGTTGCTCAGGGGTTTTCCCTTAAAACAGTGTCGCGCGAGCTATTCTGTTCTCTATCATCTCAGCAGTGTTAAGTGGGTCGACTCACAAAGCTCTCATACTTGTCCCTCTATTCCAAATTTCTCACCGAAACCATTGAACCATTCCTCCCTCCATTTTTGGGCTTCCTCTGTTAGAAGAAATTTACTTGAACCAAAACATCTTGACTGGAGAAATTCCATCAAATGTTGGAAATATCATTGTGCTCTCCAGCTTATGGTTAGCAAAAAATAAATTATCACAGGAAATATCCGCTTCCATAACTAATTGTCGTCGCCTCTCAAATCTGTATCTCCATCACAATCAACTGCATGGAAAACTGCCAGCAAGTTTATGTAGGCTACAGAGTTTGGCATACCTCTACCTTACTAGTAATATGTTTGAAGGCCCCGTACCTAAACAACTTGCAATGAATGGAAACAGTCTTATACAAGTTGATCTATCTGATAACCTCTCTATTCGAACCCTTGGGGGAAAAAACTGAAGGTTTATCCGACATTGTGATGACCCAAAACCCTGCTCTCTTAATATCTCTTGCAAGACCATAGCCCACCTTGGGCACCAAAACCTGTCTAGTTGCTTCCCTATATTTCTCCTATTTGGGTACTATTTTAGCCCTAAAAGAATTCTTCTTCTTCCCTTTCAAGGAATCAAGACGCCTCAACAGCTTGAGCTGCTCTCTCTCCCTGAAGTGTTTCTGGAATTTGATGTGGGTTTTAAACTTTTCACCGCAGTGATTTTGGAATTTGATGTGGGTTTTGAACTTGTCACCGCAGACTTCATAGATGTGGGTTTTGAACTTGACTACCGAAGCCTCGGCCTCCACCGCCGCCTCCACTGTTGCCCTGTTCGAATCCATCAACATAGACCTGCAAACCCTTGTCTCCATACCCTCTCGGCGTCTCTCATGTCCCTATTTTCAAACATTTAAGATCTTGAAAC
Source organism: Pinus albicaulis (assembly GCA_034641835.2). NCBI lineage: Eukaryota > Viridiplantae > Streptophyta > Pinopsida > Pinales > Pinaceae > Pinus > Pinus albicaulis. The sequence continues at coordinate 945,689,656 of CM076575.1, forward strand.
TTATTTTTCAAACTAACATGGACAAATGGAAGATTTTCATTGGTTGGAGGAGGTGCCACATGTCTAAATTTATTGGCTGGAAGGCCGATGAGAAAGGCTTCTCATTGGCTGGGGTGAACAGTATTTTCTCACCCCAAGCCAACAAAAAAAATGCCTCCGGAATAATTATATTATCATAGCATAAGTGTCAACAAAATGCATTACCACCAACAAAATATAGTAATATAGATTGGTTTAAGAGTTGGCACAAGTCTTGCTTTGAAAAGTAAGAAGCCTGAAGAGGAGCCAAGACAGTCGGTGTTTTTGGTTATTGTCGACACAAAAAGAGAAAAATTACAAATCTCATAATTACACATTAAGGATGGAGATTGGGAGGAAACGCTCGAAGTGCAGCAAAGAGAGCATCACGTTCATGCATATGGTAATCAATGTGTTCCACTCAACTCTCCAAGGTGCGAAGATGGTCATTTGTGCGTTGTTGTTGGCACCAGAGTCCTTCCACAGAGTCAAAGGTCTCATTATGCACATGCTTGAGGTCGTTGATATAGGAAACCAATTTGTTCATGTCCTCGTACCTCTGTTCCCTCAGCGTATCAATGTTGAGATGTATGTGATCCAGCTGGGTCGCGATGGACTCCATGGTGACCAGAATTCTACGTGGCTCAATGAGCGAGCTGGAGACAGGGTCATATCTGTAGTGGAGTGACGACTCTCAATCGACTCAAAGTCTGAGCTAGGCTCCCCATGTTGCTGGTGTACATCCATGTGTGGCCCAGCACCCCCCCTGCAGACCCGTCCTGTCTATGGAGGCATACTACTCATTTATAGGTTGGTGTTTGGCATGCATATTAAATCATTAAAATATTTATACTAAAAGATGAGAATATTATTGTGTTTATGTATGATGGAATAACAAACCAACATTCTTTGGCTTGGTGCTACTATAAAATGCCAAACATTTGATATCATTATAAATATTACTACCAACTGAAACTATTATCACATAAGAGTAATATACCCACCCAATCAAACTTAAAACTAAGTGTTAAACAACATTTTGTCACCATCCCTGCAATCCCCATCCCGAACATTGGAGGGCCATTTCTGTGACTTCTATGTAGTGTCATGCCTTGCAAAAAGTGTCATTACATCCCTTGCCATTAGAAGAACATTTCCTCTTTTGACTATTCCTAGAACAGGCTCTCAAAAACATATGATTTTGGGTCAGCGCTAGCAGGTAGTTATGGCCTCGCGCCCATAGAGAAATTAACACTCAGCCTCACGCCCATTGGCGCTTTGTCCCAATGGACTTCCCGCGCTGAGCTATTTTTTGATTTTTTTATAAAATAGAAGCAAAGTTTCCATTTCCAACCACTTCGTGAGCGTAGTTAGCATGGGTTGTTCGACTGAATAACGTCGAAAATCTTCCTTTGGCTTCTTATTTCCTACATTTGAGCAACCTCCCAAAGGACAAGGCCTCCCTTCCACCATATGAGGGATCCCAACCTCCTTCATAAGTCTTATTCTTCTCCCTCAACCCTTCAATCCCCCTCCTCTCTCCCTAGAAGATAATTCCCTTGCTTAAAAGGAAAGTAAGTCCCACTCTTTATTTTATCTTAGGGAAAGGGTTTTGAGGGTCACTTCCCACCTATTCATTGACCTATAGTCTACAAGTGACTTCCTAAACTATTGGGACTCCACCCATCGGTGAAATTCTATGAAGAGCATGGAGCCTTAGCTATGGTGACAATGGGCTAAGCCTCCATCATTTCCCTTATCCTAGTAGTTTCCCTCTTAGGAACCCCTTTTAGATCCACTACTAGTTTGAGTGGTAACATGTTGTTCACAATTCCATTTGTGAACAACTCTTTGGTATGCCCACTTTTGCCATACTACAGCTCCAAGATGAGATGTCCAAGGCTATGGAGGCTGCCCTTCTTCTCACTGAATCAATCCTCTGCAATATAGTGAACTAGGGCTAGTTGGTTGGCCCACTTGACTGTTACTTTAGTCCTTCAAAGTCTACAAATCCTTAGGCCCTATACACCTGCCCTTCTACCAATTTTGTTGTCCTTCACCAGAACAAGAGTCAGGGATCTTCTTTGATAGTAACCTAACAACCCTCCAACTGTACTTGACCTACCATCAATCTGCCCAACCACAGTCAATTCCTTTTACTGATCTAGGGCCCACAATATTGTCTTCATCTAGGGCTCTTCAAATCTGCCACCTAACAATGGTTTGAGTCCTCTCAAGATCATAGTTCTTGTGTATTGACAATTTGATCTTTTTTGTCCAATCTATGAGAAAATATGAACTACTCCTCGTATCATACTTCTAACAATCTGTAGATGACTGAACTAGGGTCACAAATCAACCACTAACAGTCCATTCACTAATTTTTTATAGGTTTCTTCAGATCTTTGTCTAAAACTCTATGAAAAGTCCACCAAAATCAACTCCTCTGCATGTCAATCCATTCTTCATATGGCACATTTCTTCTGCATGCTCAATCTTCTGCTCAGGTTCCACCCTCCTTTGGATTTGTTGTCTCCACAGATACTGAATCTGCAAACCATCTTCCAGATCTGTGGTCTTTATTGCATAAATAAACCTCGCTCTAAGGGTCACAACCCATCTTCTTCTACGCAAATTTGTCACAGTCTTAAGGTCATACCTTATGAACTAAACATGTTAGGAAACTGTCCTAACCAGGGCATTCTAATTATGTACTTCTAATTGTTGTAGAACAAACCCTATCCACACATAGAAAAAACACGACTCTTGCCTCCATAAGAGACTCGACCTAGCTCATATGGATCCATAGATTCTAGGCATTTCTTTGACTGAATCTTGACATGAACTTCAGATCTCAATGTCGACCCTCAAACTAGGGTTAAATCAGTCAATATTACACCTGTGTCAACTTCTGTTATGGCTCTAAATTACAGTGCAAGCCCTCCTCCATTTATGTTGGTCTTTATCACAGATCTTGCGGCCTACTATCCACCACAAGGCAAGATGGTATCAACCCTCTCTTCTATTTCATGTAGAAAATATAACCAACGGGATTCAATCTAATCTTGTAATGTACTAAAAAAAGATATTGAATCCTTCCTACAATTTGTGGAAACAACACACGATCGCACAATCACATATAAGTAAGAGAAACAAGTTATCAATCGCACAACACAAGATGTATCTAGGGAAGCAACTGCTCAAAACCCTCTATCTCTATTTTGTATTAAGTCAAGGAATCATGAAACAATACAATGCTTAATCTCTCTTGAGATTCTCAAACACTCTGCCAATTGTCTGCTGCTGATCTAGGAAAAATCGGTCTAATACTTAGCCAATTCTCAGCCTGCCTTGCTCACGCAATTCCTATGGAATTATCTCCATATTAATTAGGAAAATCAACCTTCTTGATTTCACAATCCATCATGGCATCGCAATGACTTTATAATTGCACATGGAAAATTTTCTATAAATACAACTGATAGTTATGTTCCTCTGAACTGTGTTACAATAAGGATGAAGGGTCTTTTTTATTATTTAAAAATAAGATAAAATCCTAAACAATCAAAACCCTAACCCGAGGAGATGTAACACCAAGAGTTTATGGGCCCCATTGGGGTTAGTTGGGCAGCCAACTTTCCGGGGTCGTAACTTGGTCATATGATCTTCATTTGACGCACATGATACCTTGTTAGAAATATCTCTTCGAGGACTAAAACTGCTAATGCGATTTCTATGAAATCGCTAAACCTTTCTTGCCCAAAAAACGTCGTTTGGAGCCTCAAAATGGCTCTGGAAGTTCAGGACTTGAAAAACTGACAAAAAAAGTAAACTGTGCTATAATTAAGGAAACTGAAAAATTGAAAGAGACAATGGCGAGGGCCCAAGTGGAATAGGCGGGTGGCTACCAATATCCACCTCGATCACCTTAAATTGAATTTCTTGAGCTAACTCAATCATCATGACTTAGTTAACTGACACAAGTTGTTATGAGACGAAATTACAATTTATTGTCCAATTTATTTAAGGGAAAAATAAATTAGACGCCTCACATTCCTCACTCCTGGTACATCAAAATTCCTCACTAGTGTGGGTGCATTTTTTTGTCCTTTCTAGTTTCCAATTTCACTATTTCTTGTTGCAAATTTCAATACTCCCTCTCAACAAGAAAGGAATTCAATCTATCTCCATTCGGTACTTTTGGAATGTTCTACATGCTACACTTCTCTAGTGTTGTTTGCACCTGCAAGTCCTAAAACTGAATAGCCTCCGAACAAATTACTCAGTATAATGCATCTATCATCAGAATCTTCTAACTGCTGCTAGCTACTGCATCTGTCTAGTACTGGATTCTCTGCGTTGCTGCTGACATCTGCATCCGTGCCCTTTGAACTATTGCTAACTCTAATTTGTGATCCAGTATTTGACATCTGACTCTGATTTCTGTCTTGCTGACATCTGACTACCTCAATTTAACTGATCCTTCCTACTACTATTGTACTGTGGCTCCTCGTAGCCAGGTTCGATCCATGAGATCACACGCCATCTCAATGGACCTTGCCCAAATTTCTTATCTTGGGATTATGTCTACACATTACCCCACCAGCTTACACCTCTAGGTATGGCTGCTCCCTCTTCCCATCTGGCTCGAAATTTCCCCCTCATGGAGGTCTCTGCTTGAGTGGATGCTTCCACTCAGTCTCCTCTCTGCTTATCCAATTTTGGCAACTACTCCACAACCTTCTGAGACCGCTTCTCATGAAGATTCATGTTAAGAGGTATTTATGCTCCCTTTAAACCACCAAGTCTCTAACTTTTTCCTTTCTCCTCAAAGATTTGCATGCATCTGGTACCTCAATTACATATAGGTTCTTGACTCGCGCACAGTGTAATTGTCCCGACGTTACAAAAGGTTTCTAAAAAAGAGTTGATTTTAAATCGATGATATCTCCCTCATCCGAGCTCCAATTCGACTGATTTTCTTTTTCTATTTCGGTAGATTTTCGAAAGGAATCCAAATAGCCTATTTGTTTTTGAAAAATTTTACACCAAAATATTCAAATATTCTATGCAAACTCACCGCCCAAAAAAATTATTCTCTAATACCATGTAGAAAATCTAACCAACGAGATTCGATCTAATCTTGTAATCTACTAAAACAAGATATTGAATCCTTCTTACAATTTGCGGAAACAAAACACGATCGCACAATCACATATAAGTAAGAGAAATAAATTATCAATCGCACAAAAACATGATGTATTTGGGGAAAGAAACTGCTCAAAGGCCCTCTATCTCTATTGTGTATTAAGTCAAGGAATCATGAAACAATACATTAATGCTTAATCTCTCATGAGATTCTCTAGCACTCTGTCAATTGTCTCCCGTTGATCTAGGAAAACTCGGTCTAGTACTTAGCCAATTCTGATCCTTGCTTCAGCCTGCCTTGCTCATACAATCCTAGCTAGGGAATTAACTGCTTATTAATTAGGAAAATCAATCTTCCTTGATTGCACAATCCATTATGGAATCCCAATGACTTTATAATTTCACATGGGAAATTTTCTCTGAATACAACTGATAGTTATGTTCCCTTTAACCTCTGTCTCAACTGGGTATTCCTCGAAACTGACATGCATACAATTATTAATAGCGAATTATTAGTTATATGATTGATCACTCATTGTGAATTAAATCTAATTTAATTCACTAGACCTCTCGCTAGCTCATAACTTAGTTAGAACCAGTTAAACTGATTTTAATGCATTTAATTGAATTAATTACACTTGCACCCCACTAATGCATCAATTTCAACTGGACCCAAAAAATATTAGAATCCCTCTAGATGCCTCATCTTAGACCCTCAAGTACTTGAATTTCTTGAGCTAACTCGGTCATCATGACTTAATTAACTAACACAAGTTGTTATGAGATGAAATGACAATTTATTTAAGGGAAAAATAAATTAGACGCCCCACATTCCTCACTCCTGGTGCATCAAAATTCCTCACCAGTGTGGGTGCATTTTTTTTTGTCCTTTTTGGTTTCCAATCTCACTGTTTCTTGTTGCAAATTTCAACATTTCAGAATTTGATGTGGCCTTCACAGAAAGACACCATTGAAATCACATGCCGAGATTCTCATGAGAAACCTCTCTTAAGCTCGATTTGCCAGAAGAGAACCAACAATATTCCATTCTACTTCCTAGTGCAAACCGACCCTTAAGGTATGCAACATTCTTCTGAACACTCACATGGTGATCTTACTCTTGGAGGATGATCATGACCTCCATTTAGCAACCCTTACTCACCCTCGTACTCAACCTACTTTAGGACTACATCTCTCTTCACCCCCTTGATGTGCCAGATAGTGGGAATACATGTCAAACATGCTAATATGTGCCAAGTGATAAGGCATGCCAAGATGTGCAAGGGTGTGTCAATGCATGTCAGGGAATGTCAAGACAACAAAAGGGAGAAAAAAGTTAAACTACAAGGAAATGAACACATAATAGGGTTAATAAGTCATCAATTTACCTTTTCCAAGAGGGGCATGCTAGGCACACCAACACTAGGCAACAATAGGTGCCAAGTGCAAAGTCTTAGTGCATTCTAAGTGCCAAGTATTCCTTTGTTGCTTCTCATCTACTTTCCAAAAACTGATAATCACAAATAAATTTAATATTAAACCATGCCAAATCATACCAAGGCATCTCAACGTATTCCACACATGCTAAGACTTTCCAAGCACCAACACGTGCCAAGCGCCAATATGTGTCAAGAACTAGTGTTATGCATGTTATGAAGTGGAAGGGAATGTTGAAGAGTGCTAAAGTGTGCTAGAGAGTGGTAATGCATGTTCATGAGTGTTAAGGATTACTAGGAAAAAACATTAAGGGAGCACTAAGTAAAAATTCATGAAAGTTAATGAATATGAGGAACGTGCACCAGAGACTAGTGTTAATGAGTGTTAGTTGTCATGCCAAGGAGGGACTGACAAGGTATGCTAAGCATTGGTAAGGCATGCTAGGGAATATCAAGGCATGTCAGTAATTACCAAAGTGTGCTTGGGAGTTCCAGGGTGTGCTAATTATATCATGTGCCAATTAATAGTGCCAAGATATTCCAATACATGCTGGGTGCTAAGGATGTGGTGCAGGGGACCAGGGTATGTCAATATGTGTCAAGGCAACAAAAGGAAGAACCAATAAGAGGGTTAATAAGTCAGGACTTTATCTTTTTTAAAAGGAGCATGCTAGGCACACTAATAATAGGACCCAATACATGCCAAGTGGCATTGTGTGCCAAGTGCTAATGTATGTCAATGCATTCAACCAAGGTGTTCCAGGGCATGCTAGGGACTATATGCAGCATGCCAACACATGTTAGCAGAGTTCGATGTTGTGCTAGCGCATGTCACCATGTGCTTGGGCGTAAGTGTCATCACAAGATGTTCTAGGTACAAAGATGTTCCAATACATGTGGGGTGCTAAGAAATGTTAGTGTGTGCCAAAGCATTAATTTTAGGCATGCCCAGATTGGTGAGGATCGTTAGGTCTTTCTCATTAATAGAATTGTCAAAGCTTGATTATGTATTAAATAATATATTTCCTACACACAATAGTGGAACTTTATCTAAAGGGAATTTTCTAGATAATAAACTTAATATATATGAATCATTTGTTGACTCATAGAAAATCTCTATTCGACTAGTTATTACTTGAGGGAAATGATACACACTAATTACTTCTAAAAAATTCACTGAACCTAACCACTATGGCTTTGGACATATTATAAAAAATACTCCACAATAATGGTATTAAATCGTTAACTTTTGACAAAAAAATATATTAACAAGTACATAGCGTCATCAAAAACTCATTGGAATGATCAATGATGACGGCCATTTTTTGACCGTCACCAAAAGTAACAAAATGAGCATTGGTGAGGGTCATTAAAACTTCGTCACTAGAAGTGTCACCAAAGAGAGAATTAGTGATGGGCCTTTAACGACCCTCACCAAAAGTGTCATTCAAAATGTCTTTGGTGACGAACCATAAAGGACCATCACTATATACACTTACAGTGATGGTTTTTTAATGATCAATGATGACGGACATTTTTTGACCGTCACCAAAAGTAACAAAAAGAGCATTGGTGAGGGTCATTAAAAGTTCGTCACTAGAAGTGTCACCAAAGAGAGAATTAGTGACGGGCCTTTAACAACCCTCACCAAAAGTGTCATTGCAAATGTCTTTGGTGACGGACCATAAAGGACCATCACTATATACACTTATAGTGACGGTTTTTTAAAGGCCGTCACCATATGTGACATTGGTAACGGACCTTAAAGGTCCGTCACAAGCATGACCCTCACCAATGTGCTTTTTTCTTGTAGTGTCATTTTGAAAATAACACAAATATGGTCGTGTTTCAACATTACAATATATCCTTTTAAGATTCATTTCTCTTCATAACATATCCTTTGTATATCTCAAAATGTATAATATAAGATGTGAAAGGTACACAATAAACATGATTTTGATATTTGGAAAGGTAAGAGAATGGTTGATAATGTAATTGAAAAAAATGGTGGTATTTCTTTCTTAGTAGTCCCTCTCGTCAGGCATCAGATAATAGTAATCAAAATTACGTTATTAGAATTAGTTCATTTAATTTCAATTTCAATTTTTCATCTTATACACCATATGGAAATTTATTTCATCATCTTATTTGGCCTTTCTCGAGGCAAAGAGGCCATACCCATATATTAGGTGTCCCTATTTCGGATGTTAGTTTCGCAAGTGTAAACTTATGCTAGAATTATTTTAATATTTTAATAGATATCAAATGCCATAATGCTAAGCTAAAGTAACTTTCTAGGTTGAGGTTTCCATGTGGTGCATGTAGTTGCGGCGTCTATTATGGCATGTGCAGTGTCTACTGTTGCATATAAGTAACAAGAGATAGCGTCTCTGGGACTTATAACATTTTGAATTATTTTTTTTGTTGTGCACTGTGAATTCATGTTGTTGCGGACTGTGGTGTCTATGGAATGAGAGAAACGACACCCATTTTGAGTTGAAGAAACAATGATACTTTGCCAGGTTGTGAACAGGAAGTTATATTTTTCTTCACTATATTCTTTATTTACAAAGTTGCTTCATTTATTTCAATCAACACTATAATATTCAAGTCCAGTTTGTTTTTTAATAGACATAGCTAGCTCAACTCTATTAGAAATAACTTCTAGTTTTTGGTTGTTATAATTCTCGACCATGTTTGTTAAAACTACCATCTAAGATTTTGTATGAAAAATTAGTCTAAAAGTAACATTTAAATTTGTACTAATCTCCTATTTAGCGAATTATTGTAAGAAACCCCGTTATATGTTAAAAAACCAATTAAATTCCCTTGAATTCTTCCTCCCATAATTTTGAGTAGGGTCATTTTATCACTGCTCGAAGGCCCCATCAAAGCCATAATTTTCTTTGATACTCCATACCTTGTGATTCCATTGAGAATTTTATTTTGGTCTGTATGGCTCTTAACCACCTTGTAATATTTCTTCAGGGATTACATTTGAAATTTTGTGCAACATGATATCACTCTGTGTATTCCAAGTCTGTAAAATACAAAAAAACATCATGAACAACCTCTGATATTTAGTAAATCCTGAAGAAACTCAACAGTATCAATTCAAAATAAGCCAACAAATTATTCTAGAAACTAATTAACAAAGAGACATAATCTCAGTCATGACTTCCAGACCTTAAAATAGCCAACAAAATAAATAGTACTAATCAGTACAACTATAAAAAAAAATATAACCCTTTATAATCCTAAGTAACCCCCTACCAATTTGATTTTATTTCCCTTAATTAGAGTCTCTCCTAGAAGGTTCATAGGAAGTAATTAAAGGCTAAAAAAAAGGAGGTAGTGGCTACATACTAGGAATTCATTTCCTTCCAGTAATTGTGTTCATGAACGTAGGATAAGGTTGTTCAATAGTCCTACTCTGTCTCTTGCACCCCCACTGCCAAGCGTACTATTGCCAAATCCACTACCGTAGATGACATCAAAATATTTACATGCATTTGAAACTATTTGTAACATCATATCACACTGTGTATTCCAAGTCTGTAAACTACAAAACAATATCATGAACAACCTTTGATCATTAGTAAATGCTGGATCAAATTAACAATATCAATTAATAAAAATCCAATAACTTATTCTAAGAACTCTTTAACAAAGAGACCTAATCTCAATCATGAATTCTAGACCTCAAAGTAGCCAACAAAATAAATGGTACTAATTATTACAACTGTAACAACATTAACCCTTTATAATCCTAAGTAACCCCCTAACAATTTGAGTTTATTTCCCCAAATTAGAGTCGCTCCTAGCAGATTCATAGGAAGTAATTAAAGGCTAAAACAAATGCGTTAGTGGCTACATACTAGGAAGTCATTTCCTTCTAGTATTTGTGTTCATGAACATAGGATAAGGTTGTTCAATAGTATTTACATGTGTCTTGCACCCCCACTGTATTGGTACATTTGACACGTGGATGTACAAAATGCACTGTTCTTGGTAGGGGAGGTTGCTTTCCTGCAAGAAATGTCACAGGGAAAAATGAGTTGTTATATGGTTAGAAAAGCATCATAACATGTAGAAAACTAATTATAAAACATAGCATACTACAATAGAGAAGGAAACAAGAAAAAAAAAATACAAATACAATACAAGCTCAACATTAAGTTTAAACAAACTAATAATACCAACAGAGAATGAATCCCCTTTTATTAGCTGCTAGTAGTAAAAAAGAGGTAGAATGCTAAAAAAATTGCAATGAATCCTTAGAGCTATCGAGCTATAATATTCAAAGCAAGGAGGGATATTCCCCTAAGTTGCTTGCAAGCATGTCTCTCTTCTCGAATGGGTGGTAGGATAATGACCAATTGATACACTTATCCCCTTGGACTGAGATGTTGGATGGCTAGGAAATGAATCCATCCACTCCTTGTTGCTTGGACAACACACTGCTAGTTTTCTCTTGTGAAATTTAACATGCATAAAAATGTGTTATAAATTTATCTTCCCATGGAGGTATTTTATAGGAAAATTCAAATCTCCTTCCCTCTCTTGGTACAATTATGGATGGCGACCCAAGAGTGGAGGTTTGTTCCATTCTGTGCTACACTTGAGGCCTTAAGGTGGCTCTAAGGCAGCTGTCCATGGTGGCCTTTAGTGGAGAATATTCTTCCTTAAGTGTGCCAAATGGTCTCGGATGGTGACCTTACACCATGCCTAGGATCGCGTGACTATTTGAGGGATAGCCGCAAAGATCTCCGTTATGATCAAAGAAAAGGCCACACAAAGCACTTAGTGCCAATGCTTTCTATGCGCGACTTGATAATTTTTCCTTCTTGACCTTAAGAAAAGTTAAATTTTCCAGATTATGAAATGTATTTATTTCCTATAAATCCTTCTACTTGACATTTCATGATGTCCTTTTCCTGTCCAATTCTCCAGTGTTAAAATTTCCCCCCTAATGTATGAGGTATAGGAAGAACTGTATAGCCGAAATAAATTATATTTTTTGTTCAGTATAACCTGTATTGAGAGAGAGAGATAGAGAGAGAAACTTGCATGAATCCTAAGGTTCGAGACCTCTTTCCGTGAGTAAAATAGGGAACATGTTTTGCCGAAAACCCACAAGAGATAGCATAAATACAATATTTCTACGAGGCAGGTATGTCCCATGCTCATGATTCTTTGGCTAGTTAAAGCCTATTTGACAGATAAAGTTGTTTTCTGTGTCACTTGTATGGTAGTGATCTGCTTATTTGGTTGATGACAATGATTGATGACGCCCCCAGGGGAGTTTTTTTCTTTGACAATAGGTTGAATGTAGTTAAAACATGCATAATATTGGTATGGAATATTTTTAGAGTAAATTATCATTGTATGCACAGGTTTGTGACTGGGACCTTCCCATGTAAGCATTGATGGAGGAGATGCTTATGGTGGCACGGATCTTCAATGAATTCTGACAAAGTGCAATGGTTGTGAAGTACGATACCATCTTGACATGAAATCTTTTGTTGAATTCAAATGTGAGGAGGATCAATGCAATCAATGGGCAATGATGATTCCCAAAGTTCCATCCAAGAATTCCCGTATTGAGGTGAGGAGCCATCCAAGGTACTAATTCCTTCTTGGAACTTCTTAGAAAATGGTTATTAAAGTTTGCAAGAAGGAAGCCTCAACCAAACGAGAGAAATATCGATGCAAGGGACCAAGGTCTCTAATATAACAGGTGGGGTATGATAGGTTAACATAGGCATTATGGTGTGAAATGGTTGAAACTGAAGATGGGAGTTCAGTGGCCCAAGGTTGAAGCTTTTAAATGCAATTGGTGGCAGCCATAATGATTTCTGGTGAGGAAGGCCCTATATTCGGTAGGACATCCAGGGTGGGTATATGTTTGTTATGAATGCCATGATGGCCTTGGGTGAAGGATGTGAAGCTCTGACCAAGGGTGATTAGGGAGTAATGATAGGGGGAAAAAGTGGATGGATGGGTGGGAGTTTCTCCTAAAACATATTTTTACACTTTCCAAAATTATAAAATGGGTTTGGATGTACAAACACGGAGACGGGTGCCCAAAAAACATGAAAATGATCACTCACTAATGATGTGAGGAAGGTATGTTTGCTGAGGTTGGGGGACCCATTAGTTAGTCTCAGTGCAAGGGTGGTGAAGCAAATGGAAAGTATCGCAGATGGGCTATGCTGATGGAGGTATGGTAGGGAAAATGCGGGATGCGGTGGCACGTGTTCGATCTTCTTATGAGAATGATAGTCTGGGAAAGGTGTTTTATCCTGACATGGTAAAAATTAACTTGATGAATGATAGATGGATGAACATGAAGTGCTTCCCAGACTTAGATGTTATGTCAATGGCATCATATTTTTGATGCATGCTCTACTTGAGTGAGGGACGCCATGGAGGGTGAGGTTGTACCAACCGATGAGAATGCTTATCATGTGCAAGGTGGGGAGATGATAAACATGGTCGAGTGTTTGGAACCTATGGTTTATTCTTGAGGAGAAATGATGTTAGGATATGCAAAGCTTCATTGGGAGCCTATCATGTTGGGGGTAAATTGATACCTACTATGGAACCTTGAATAGCTAGGGAAATAGGTGGTTTGTCATGCTTTGTAACACCTACAACCAATGCCCCAAGTGAAAACATATTTTCCATTCAAATATATTTACAAGTGTGCTGAATGAAAAAATGATAAGAGAGGGCATACCTGTCGTAGCTGAAAAAATGAATTTTTTGGAGGTGTGAATGTCTGAAGCCTCATTTGGACGTTATAGGTGTTGATCATTGTGTTGATTTTGGTTTTGAAATTGGGAATTATTAGCTCCCATTATGGTATGTAGAATATTTTGAAAAGGGCGATATATGGGTCAATATGAATCATTTCATCTCATTTGTGTTGTTTGAGAGCTGTGAGGTTAGAGATGAGCCCTTACTACTGAGCTTTTCTTGCCGTTGCAGTTAGCCTGTGTAGCCAATATTCACGCCGTTGGTGCTAGGTAGGGCCCTGAACATCCAAAATTTTAATTTTCTCATTTTTTCTAGGTGGGGGTCCATACATATAAGGTTTGTATGGAATATTACTTCTTTCTAGCCTTGGTCATGCAGGCGATCACGGTACAAGAATGTATTTCTTGGGTATTCCCTTCCCTTTGGACTAGTAAAGTGATTGGGTACCATTTGCGTAGCGATTATAGGTCTGGGCATTTGGTGACCAAATGGTTACATGCGTTGCATAAATCACAGGTTGGCCTTCTTTGCGGAGTGCGATTGGGGGTGACTATGTGCCCCCCAACTGGCTACTATTCCATTGATAGGAAGAGAATGGATCTACTCGTCACATCGTCTTGTGTTGTCAAGCTTTCCATGGATTCCATATCCGAGTCGTATCCTAGGGAGAGGCACATTATATGCATGCATAAACTGGTTAATGCCAAACGAAATCGAGGGATATAATAGAAATGACATAATGGATGATTGCCAAAACATACCTGACACCAATACTAGGCTGCCCGTAGGTTGACATAGTATATGGGGTTAACATGATACCATCTCTGAAACAGCTTTAGGGCTGCGCAGTTGGTGATGAAATGAGCACGTTCATCACATAATGCACAACGTTATATGAAAGGCATAGGGATAAAATAAGGTCTCTCAGGTGACTACATCACCTCTTGTAGGTATAATATGACCCGAGGTTCTTCCTCATTTTTCTACATGGGGGGATCCTCCTAGTATGATTTCTCTAGGGAATATAAGGCATCCCTATATCACGACATTTCTAGGGAATGATGAGTGTAATGGCCATAATTTTTGCATATAGCGCATGCATGGTTAGTACGTAATGCTTTGCCTTGATTTTTTGTGCCTGGTTCCATTTTATGGGAACTTGTGGCCACGAAATTTCTTTCAGATCTTAGGAGAGTTTTTAATTCATCTAATTCTAGAAAAATATTGGTAGGATGGCCTACAATATCACATAATGCACAAGGTTGCAGTGCCCTTGGTATGTTGGGGTTTTCTATATTTTTCCCTTTTTTGTGGGTTTTCTTGGTCATTTTAACTGACATTGCTATGGAAATCTCTTTAACCAGTGTCGCCTCCTTAGGAGGGATGGGGGTTATTCATAGGGTAGAAAGACATCTATGATTGTCATGGGTTGTTTGCCATGGAATTTCAACTGGTCAATGGTGATTATGTGATCCTCGTGGGGGAACATCATTATGCAGAAGACGAAGGATGCTATGGCATACATGCGTACATATAACTCCACCCAAGGAGTATATTTTATTCAAATTGAGCATCCAAGACCTAAATATATATGAGTACCTTTTTTTTGGCCAAGCTGATCAAGATATTTTGATAGAGACCGATGGGAGCAGAAGGTCGCTTGTCGTATTCTCTGAGTGTGATGTCGGATGGCTTCAGTTCGAGAGATCCCACCTTCTACTGAATGATTTTGGACATGATGCATGTAGATGCACCCTTGTCGATGATACATCAGTGTATAGTGATGTTTTGGACTGACATCGGTATCTTGAAGGTGACCAATGAAGGAAGAGTAGGCGTCGCTTTATCTAAGTCAAAAGCCATTAGGCGCGAATCGACAGGTTCGATGGTGCCTAACGTAGAAAGTAAGGCTTTCCATTACTTTGGGAAAGATTGTAGGCCCTCTAAAGCTAACATGGCAGTGGGAGATTGGGCTAAATCATCCAAGATGTTGTAGTTATGGGCCGCTTTGGAGTGGTTTCCTACTCACCTTGTTGGACCCTTAGCCATCTTTAGCGGGTGTTCAATAGGCATTTTGTATATAGTCAACGATGCGGTAGGTGCACTCATGTTGGCCCCTAACAAGTTGGTGTTTGAAGGGGAATCATAACTTTGATTCCTTGTATGAAAGAACATTTCCTTTCTATTCATATATATTTCATGGTTTTTTTTCTTGGAATCATTTTGGGGCGGTTTTTGTTGTTGGGTACTAACCACCCCTTAGCGGGGGAAGGGCTCCTGCATTACAGTGGTTTACTGCGTAGGTTCCCCTTGTCCACAATTACCCTAAATTTTCTTTAGCTCAAGGAGTTCAGGACAGTGATGAGTGAAATGCACATACTCACCACAAATAGAACAAGAATGGTTTTTTTTTTGGGAGTTACTTTGGTTGGGGTTGCCCCCAGCCTAAGATTGTAGATGGCATTGTTGGTTACCTCCCACCTGTACAAAATATCCCTTATGTTTATTTTTAGGATTTTTCGTTGTAGCGTTAGGAGGATTACTACAATTCTCCTGGTTGTAAGACTAGTGCAGTTGAGCTTGAGAAGGTTGCACGAAGTTCACCAGTGCATTGTTTTGCAGCGGTGGGTTTTGTGTTGGGGAAGGAGGATATTGGGGTCCCTGTCCTTGGTTGATATATGGTTTATTGGGGGAGCTCTTCCATTAGAATTCCTAGATGTGTACTGGGTCCCCTGCGAGGGATGGTATAATCCTCCTTGTTGATGGTGGTATGACGACGTCCTATTGGTCATATTCTGCAGAGGTGCAGGATGACTCTGTTGGTATCCCTGTTGCATGATGTTTGTTTAGTATCATATGAGTAACCAGGGTATGGGATATTGATGCCTAGGTGACCTTGGGTCAATGACCCGATCAATTCATCTACAATATTCGATGTGCCTGATAATACTTTGTAATTTTGTAGGTGCGGGGCATTAGGCAGGATGTTGTAAATGTATCCTAATTGGGTGTATATAAGCTCGAGTTGCTGAGATTTACTAATGTAATCCTCCTCGGATGTAGGTCCTTCGATTGGCACATCCTTTGAAATCTATGCTGTGAGATTATTCAAAAATAAGTCCAGTAAAACTCTATCGTCAAGTTTGGCTTTGTACAAACTTCGACGTTGTCGCCATTCATGGAGATGGTCCGAGATATGGACAGTTGGAATTTACCTAAAATGAGTTAGTAACTCCATTCCTAAATCTTGGTGGATGGGTAACTGAAAATATGTGAGGAAAACAGTAGAAAGGGTGCTAAAGGCTCCATGCGAAGCATAAGGCTGCTCCACATACCATTTCACGATTGGTCCAGTTAAGGTGTGCTAAAATAGTCATAGTCAAATAGTATCATTAATAATACTATTGGACAAAAACTATAGGTGGAAAGTCATTACATGATTTCCAGGCTCTTCCGCTTACTTCCCTTCAAATTTTGGAATGTAAAAAGGGAACTTCATGGGAATGGGGGGCCAATTGGGGTTGTGCACAATGGGATCATTTATTAGCTTTGATAGATCTGGGAGGTTTAATGATGCTAGGAAAGGTAACTGAGTATTCAGTGCCATTTTGAACTATGGAAACATAAGAATCTAGTTGTGTATGGGGGTTGTTTGGGGGATATTACCATGTGACATATCTAGGTGTGTGTTCTATTGAATCCATGAAGGGGTGGCACTCCTTTTCCCTCTGGGGGCTATGGGAGGAGTTGTATGTGGTGACCCTGAGGGGGTTTCCACAGGTGTGGTGCTGGGTGACCCTTAGGGGTTTCCAAATAAATATGCCCTGATAAAGGATGAACCAATAAGGGTGGTTGTGTGTTGTATTAGATGCCTAAATTGTGAAAGACTTGACACTCCTCCATCTAATGGGGGGAGGTCCAAAAAACGTCTAAATCAACAAGGTCCTGTTGGGTCTATTATGGTGTCGACTCAACATTTTTTTTTTTTCAGTTTTTGAGAGGAGAGAGATTACTATCAAAGAAAAATGTGATCAGATATGTAAAACAAAGAAAAAAATAAAAGGTAAGTTTCTCCTTTAGATTAATACTATGTGATCAAGCAATCAAAAATATGGTTTTTTTGTTTCGTATCCGATACTCAAAAAACCTAGAAGACCTAATCGTCCTCACACTCTCAAATGTAACTGGGCCTTGTGAAGATATCTTCTAATGGGTAATGGGGCTAACGTCCCGAAAGAACTA
The DNA here is from genome assembly GCA_034641835.2 of Pinus albicaulis. Taxonomy (NCBI): domain Eukaryota; kingdom Viridiplantae; phylum Streptophyta; class Pinopsida; order Pinales; family Pinaceae; genus Pinus; species Pinus albicaulis. The sequence continues at coordinate 945,707,262 of CM076575.1, forward strand.
GCGATGCCTTCTAGTAGTCGAGGAATCAACCACGGTAAAGGTAAGAGGAACTAGTGCTACCTACATTGTCACCTATAGGGAAGGATGCCCTAGATTTGGCCACTAAAGTACCCTCATCCCATGTGAGTGTTCAAGTCTTGAGCTTCTTGGTATTCAGTTACCAGTATGAAGCCCTAAATGGGTCAGGTATCCCCAAATAGTACCACATGTACTGGGCCTAAGCTTAACCCCCTCTGAATCATGTCTCTGTAGTGCTCGAGAATTCTGTTCTGTGGGCGGATAAGCAGATTTTAAGCTCCCTAAAAAATAAAATTGTATGTTTCAAGAATGTGGAATGACCATGGCAGCTTATTGGATGCCTACCCCCAATGGTCCTAACCTGAACTATAACTTCTTTTGTGCCCCCTAGGGGCAGATTTTAATGAGTTCAATTAATGGTTAGTTTTAATGAGTCTTATTTTTCTTAAGGTGTGCCTCAGTGAAGCGACGATAAGAAGAGTACCAAAGTCCTAACTTACTGAAGCTTAATTTGTGTAATGAAGTGTACAATCACAATTTTATAATATTTGGATATGCGATGATCCTTTACACTCCCTTCCTAATTACACTATGTTTTATTGTTCCTTTCAGAAAATAAACAATGCGCGGATAATGGGCCGCTTACAATTTTTCCTAGTTAGAATAAATGTTGCACTATAGGGAGATGGAAAGCTATCAAAATAAAGCTTTCATATGCATATCTATGATCACCAAGAGGTGAAAGGGTGGCATATATTACTTAACTTCTTTTATACATTGATCCTAGTCATGAACCCTAATGCAAAATTTAAACTAAACTTAATGCAAATTTTTTGAAAAAATAGAAACTAGCTAAATATGTGTGGATATGGGCCACTTAATTGCTACTAATTAATCCTATGTGTTTTGTGTCTATTATGAGTTACTAGTTCATTAAGATAGGATGTGTGGATTTAAAAACCACTTACTTTCCCCCTAATTAAACTATGTGAATTTGTGATAATAAACTAAAATTAAAGCAATGTAATAGATAAGCTAAAGTTCAGCCAGAAACATGTCCTAATAGTTAAGAAACACCATAAGACAGTGATGGTAGATTTTTTATGGGCTGCCAATCACTTTACAATTGCTAAAAATGAAGAAAATCAACGAAAAAAGTGCTCACTGGTTTTTGCGTGGATTATTTTCACACAACCACATGATTTACGCGTCTCTCTGGGCTGAATGTCCACAGGTTTTCTATGCATAGAAATTCAACCTTCTCTGATTTGAATTTATTCATAAAGGGTGAATGAGAGAAGCTGAGAGAGAGAAGGAATGGTCCTGCAACAAGCTTGGGCAAGGGAGAGGTCTTGCAAAATAATAACCACTTAGCTTAAGAAGAAAAAGAAGTGGAGTCGCCAATCCTATATCGATGCATTTCACACGTGGGTGTACAAAATGCATTGTTCTTGGTATGGTAGGTTGATTTCCTAGAAGCAATGCCACATGGAAAAATGAGTTTTTAGATGCTTAGTGAAGCATCATAACATGTAGAAAACTAGTTATAAAAAATAACATACTACAATAGAGGAGGTAACAAGAAACAAAAAATAAAATTACAATACAAGCTCAATATCGAGTTTAAACAAACTAATAATACCAACGGAGAAAAAATTCCCTTTTATTAGTTGATGGTGGTAAAAAAGAGGTAGAATTCTAAAACACTCGCAGTGAATCCTTAGAGCTATGGAGCTCTAATATTCAAAGAAAGGAGGGCTCTTCCCCTAAGTTGATTGCAAGCCTCTCTCTCTCCTCGAATGCGTGGTAGAATAATAGACAAATGATGTGCTTCTCCTCTTGGATTGAGATGTTTGATTTACAACAAATGAATCCCTCCACTCCTTGCTACTTGGACAACACATTGTTGGTTTTCTCCTTGGAAATTTGTCCAACATAACGGTGTGTTTTAAATTTTTCTTCCCATGGAGGTATTTTATAATGAAAATTAAAATCTCCTTCCCTCTCTCGGTACAATTGTGGATGGTGACCCAAGAGTGGAGGTTGATTCAAATGTGTGCTACACTTGAGGCCTCAAGGTGGCTCTAAGGAAGTTGTCGTTCGATGCCTTGAGTGGAGAATCTTCTTCCTTAAGTGTGCCAAGTGGTCCCAGAGGGTGACCTTCCACCATACCCAGGATCATGCGGTTATTTGAGGGATAGCTGTAGGCTACTATCGAAGAAAAGGTTGCGCAGAGCACTTAGTGCAAGTGATTTCTGTGCATGACTTGATAATTTTTCCTTCTTGACCTTAGGAACAATTAAATTTTGTAGAGTCTGTAATGTCTTTCTTTCCTATCAATTATTCTGCTTGACATTTCATGATGTCCTTTGCCTGTTTGATATTCTAGTGATAAAACCCACTACCAAGTGTACAACGTCCAAATCCACTACTGCTATTAGCAACACAATATTTGTGCATTTGTGCTTAATAAATCCGGCATACTGCCTCCCACACTAATTCTTGTATAAAAGACTCCATTGAGTATCAGATAAGAACAACATGAAGATGGAAAAAATTTACTCTTCCAACAAGCTCGGTGCATCCATTATGTACAATGATTTTTTTGCCTCTATTGATTTAAGCAACAATTTTTATTGCTCGTGAATATTATCTTTGAAATTATATGTAGGAAATTGATACAAATTTATTCTTAAAATTTATTATGCATCAAATAAGAAAACATCCAAAAATTTGGTTGTGCTAATGAATAGAAAAATCTGATTTCCACAAAAAAACATAAGCAAACTACATAGATCCACATTACTACTTCGAACTAGCATTTTCCAAGAGTATTGGCTTGAATTCTGGTATTAAAATTTGGGTGAACTATAGGCCGAAGGAAAAACATTAACACAAAGAATGAGTTAGCAACTACATTGAAACCTATCATCTTAAATAAAATCCAAGGCCAGAATGGTGCATTGTATTATTCGGTATATGGGTTGTATACAAATTAATCTCTACTAATTATAAGTATCAATAGAGAGTTACCATGGAGAATGGAGCTCTCGAGGAAAATTTCCCGAAGTGGTCAGAGCTACCACTTTGTTTGACTGCCTGCCTAAACAATAAATCTCTCAGATTAAGCAAGTAGAGGCACAAACAATCTTCATGGTATCTGAGTGCCATACTACCTATGTGCATATGGGATGACTAATGAAAATGGAACAATGTCAACTTTCGCCTTCTAAATAGGTTTTTATCAATATTTAGACACAAGACCATACATAATTTGAGCTATTGGAAAAAAATTGAGATAGATTTATAATGCAATTATGCAGGATTGAGATCCTCCAGAGCAAGATTTGATAACGTAGAGGGGTTTATATCTCCCCTGATTGAGAATAAATAAATGATCTTACAAAATACTATGTTCTTTGATTAAAACCAATTTAGATTACAAGGGCAATGACAGATCTTGCACCAATGTTATAAAAATGTTGAAGAAAAACAAAGGCTTATGTACAAACCATAAGAAATAGTACAAAAGATGAAGAGAAGCTTACAGATTGTGATAAAATTATTTCCATTACTAGCTCTACAGTTTCATTCGATGCATATGTAAATGGGACTATAGCTAAAGATAACTTTTCTTCATTTCTACGCCATGAGAAACAGGTACATTCCCTTCACTATTATTTCCTATGAATGAAGCCAATTATTTTGAGACCTCCAAAGATCAAAGGTTCTCTCAGATTATATGGAGGCGAACAGACTAGGGCATGCAAGAACATAGGAAAATCTTCTTTGATATTTTACAGAGGATGAAACAAATATTGAAACAACTATTTTTGTTTTGGTTTTGAAGTCTCTCGCCATGTGGTTATCTTCATCAGAGGCATGAAGATAAGTTTCATTTTATCTGACCATGTGGTTGTCCATTCAAAATTCTAGTTTATTAGTTAAAGGATGACCTCCTCGATGTAGTTTCATGGGGAAAAGTCTAACAACGATAGATCATCTTGATACATGTGAATGGAAGAAGATCTAAAATTTTAATAGGTCATGAATTTTTTCTTTTTATATGTCACCCATGAAGGTTCGACGGATGATTTGGATGTAATGTACCTATCACCTTACCCCTATAGAGAACTAGTTGTGGGAATATTGTCCTTCCACATGGATTCTATGGAATTTTCTGGTATATAGGTTGTGCTGATGACACTTCTTTATTTAAATACCATTCGTGTGGAGGGAACCGTTTTTTTCCATCCCGTGCATCCAAGGGTTGGAAACTTGAGGTTGTTAGTTTTTGTATATATATATATATATATATATATATATATATATATATATATATATATATATATTATTTGTTTCTCAAGAATTTTTTTCATTAGATTGAAACATGCAGTGAATTTACTTTTAATGCGGTGATGTCTCGAGAAGCAAAATTTGGAATTCTCCCACCAAATGTTACATTATGGAACAATTTATATTCTTTCATGCATTGTTATTTATATCCCTTTCCATCACAACTAAAAGGGCTAAAAGGGTTGGTTGTTGCAGCCCAATCCAAGTGGGGTGGTGGGTCCAAGGTACAGGAGCCAACATGGGTTTGAAATAGTTTCCTGCATTGTAATTACATATATAAAGCAGGCATTCCATGTGCTAATTTCCAAATAACAATATCATAAGTGCCTAATAAAGCCCGTACAATATCTCAACATTGCAGAAGGGACTTGTTTCTTATCAAAACCCCTTGTTATACCCTTGAAAACTATGTTCCTTACTACTTATAGTCACTGGTGTCAGGGGGAGTTGGATGGTAATTGAGGCTTTTGGTTGAGAACCATCACAATGTAACGATAATTTATGAATCCTCATAAAATTAAAACTATGATTGGTGGATGTATTACTCAATGGATAGTATTTAAAGGAATTTTTGTATGTAGAATATTAACTTAGGCGATCCATCAAAGTACTCAAATGGATAGGCCTCAAAAATACATTTCCAATGGTATATGGAACTCTGAAAAAAACAACAGATTAATAATTATAGTGGTTTTAAGTATGACATGATTTCAAGGCTCAAGGTTACACAATGGTTGAAAAAACCTGCCATATATGATTTATTCTTATTAATTCATATTTAAGTTATCATTTACACTGTGGAGTTCCTCTGATGGATGGGTTATTTTTTAAGTGGCACGACGTGATTGACAAAGTCAGGGGACAAAGGTATCTCCATCAACATACATAAATATTCACATTTCCCTACCATAGAGGTTTAATTTGAGTGATCTATGTAGATGGGCATGATGTGACAACATGATATAGAATCTAGGAGACAAATTCAACTTATAACATGAATTCTTCACTGCAAGCCGTTTTAAAAAAAAAAAAAAAAAAGACACAAAACTTGGGAAGGAAATTTGTAGATGACATGGTTGAGCCAATGATGTGGAATTTAACAAAAATCTAGAGTTTGTGTGGAAAAATGAAATATTACATGTGGAAATCATGGTGTGAGTGTATGAGTTAGCAAGTGATGTGGCATGTCCTCGAAGTCTATGGTAGGGGAAGCGTTTTTGGACAATTTGCCATGTTAAAAAAAATCTTAATTTCAGGGAGAAACTAATTGAATTTTCAAATCTTAGTGTAATATTTCAAAATAGGGAAAAAAATGAATATAGAACATAAAACTGGAAAATGTAGTGAAAATCAACAATTCAAATACATGAACAAATAAGTTGAGCCATTTTATTATATGCAATAGCATAAATGAAGTACAAGTGCTTGAGGAAGAGACACTCAAGCTAAACATAAAAGCCTGAAATGGCCCTAAACATCAAGAAATAATAAATTGTTGCTGCATAAAATGATGGGAGGCTGTGACTGCACAATTCTGTTGGAAAATACTGCTGTTGGAAACTAGGAATACGTAGATATGATGATTGGGTGCTCATAAATTGTCGGGTTTAGAGATCTGGGCTTTTTAGCACTATTCCAAGATAACCCAGAAAGGGTTTTCAGAAATGACAATGATGAAAAATGTAGCCCTAGGGATGAATTACACACTGCAACTAGGAGAATACTTGGAGGTGGCTGATCTGATAAGAAATTTGTTTCTACTCCTCCACACTGACTTCTCGAATGAAGGGTTGCTCCCCTCACTAGATGCCAAGCTCAAAAACTTGGGTTATTACCCCTCCACTAGATCTTCCCTCATGGATTGTGCAATTTTTGAATGAGACTACACTGTTGATAGGTTTTAAATATTGACCTGATGCTGGATGATGAAATGTAGCTCAAGAACCTCTCGTGAGTAGGCACTCGAAGTCCCCCGAGGATGAGGGTGTGATTTCCACTCGAAAACACCCGTGTGCTAAATAGTACAATAGAATTCGCTAAATAGTTGGAGCATGCAGAAAGTAATAAAAGACAATACATAAATAATATTTAGAATGATTTCTATGGCTTCCATCCCCTTCCTTATATGCTTTTTGAGCCCTCACCCCCTTGGCCCCACACAATAATGATGCTACTCTCATGGATACTTCCCTCCATTATGACTGTGATGTCCTCAATTGTCTCCACTACCTCCATGACTACGCTGTTGATTTGGTCAAATTGACCCCATCCACATGCACTGACCCACATTCACACCAAGGAGTGGTTTATTAATTTTGATCCTATTTAGATGCACTGATCCACATTCACATTAGAAGTTTTTTTATTCCTACTAAATGGATTTATGGGTCCCTCTACCCTCTTATTCATCTATATTATTGAAAAAAAACAAAATGTAATATTCTAACTAGCTAAAAGATAATTAGGAATATTACATTCCTCCCCTCTCAAATGTTTCTTGTCCTCAAGCAACTGCAAGGATGGATGATGCAAAATCCTCTCCCCTTCTCATGTAACATCCTCATCTAGAATATTACTCCACCAAACTAGATATTCTTTAATCACCCTGTTCCTTATCTGCCTCTCCCGTGTATCCAAGATAGCTTTTGGTTGTAAAACTAGATTGCCCTCATAATTAATATGTGGGAGATCCATAGTGGAAACTACATGCTGTCCAATGGCCTTCTTGAGGCATGAGACATGAAAAATGTTGTGGATATTACTCCCAATGGGGAGCTCCAACTCATATGCTACTTCCCCAACAAAATACATCACCTTGTATGGCCCATAGAAACATGTAGTAAGCTTCTCGTCCCGCTTCTCCTTCAGCGTACAGTACTTGTAAGGTTGAAGATGGAGATAGACCAAATCACCCACCTAAAAATGTCTCTCCACCTGACCATGATCTATATATAATTTCTGTTTATTTTGGGTTGTAGCAATGTTGTCCTTAAGAGCATGGAGTATATCCTGAGTCTCTTGGATCCACTCTTTGGCTCTAGGAGTCTTACTTGCTCCAAAAATCACATCAAAAAATAATAAAGCATCATAGCCATATAGATCCCAGAATGGAGACATATTAATCGACATATGAAATATCATATTGTAGCAGTATTATCCCAAGTGGAGCTAGCACAACCATGCTCTCTACTGCCTTGAAACATAGTTTCGCAAGTAGCCTTCCAACAAGTTGTTTAATATCTATGTATGCCTATCTTTCTGGGGGTGATAATTGGTACTCCTTATCAACTGAGTACCCACCAAATGGAAAATATCCTGCCAAAAGCCACCCATGAAGTAGCTGTCTCTATCACTAGCTATGGTCTTAGGAAGACCATGAAGTCTAAAAACATCTCTAAAAAAAGCTTAGACACTTGTGAAGCATTGTATCATGAAGAGATTTCAAAGAAATATAAATACTTTGTTAGTCGATCAACAACCACAAAGATACAATCCTTTCCTTGTAATACTCGCAAACCGGTAACAAAGTCCATACAAAGAGTCTCCCATTTCCCCTGCAGAATAGGAAGTGGCTGTAACAACCTTCAAGGATGGCTATTCTCTTATTTATTCTTCTGGAAAACTACGCACTCCCTGATATGTTGGAGCACATCCTCGATACCCTTCCAAGAGAATCTCTCTCTCATGGCCCGATATGTCTTTTTGAAACCTTAGTGGCCTGAGTGTGGTGAATCATGTGTTGGATGAAATTTTTTCTCCTTGAGCTTAAAATCTCTAGTCAAGAAGATATGGTCCCAGTAGTAGATGACCTCATCCATCACTCTATACCTCTCATCGGTTACCTGCCCATCTAGTATCTCACATATGAAGTGGTCTTTGGAATACTCCACCAACAGCTAGGCCTTCCAATCTGAATCCACATTCATCAAGGACAACACTTCTGGTCTTTGTGATAAGGCATCAACTACCAAATTACTCTTTCCTTTGAAATATTCAATGTCAAAGTCATATTCCTGGATTTTTCTAACCCATTTTTTTTTCCTCTCTTGCATCTTCTTCTGCTCAGAAAAATACCCAAGACTGTTGTGGTCAATTTTTACTCCGAATATGTTTCCTACCAGATAATTCCTAAATTTGGCCAATGCATGCATAATGGCCAACATATCCTTGTCATCTATAATGTTATCACAAATTTGCACTTGATAGACTGCTAATCAGACAATCTCATGTAACTGTTTCAAACCAATATTTTGATTGAATATTAACCTCTTCAGTCTGAGAGGGCTCTCTTAAAGGGATAATGATATTGAATAAAGATGTGTTTAGATGGCTAACTCTATTTGGGAAATAAATTGCTTATGATGAGTGTAGGTTGAAAATAGTATCAGTATGCAGAAATTGGGCTTATGGAGTCAACACTTTTAGTGATTCAGTAGTGAGATTACTTTACATGGAAGCTGAGGCAGGTAATATTTTTTAGCAGTGGTACACACACACATGAAACAGAAAAATCCACTGTCAATTCATCTATAAAGGAAGTCAAAGAATTACGTGAATGAATTCTGAGTATTATAAATGAAAACCACTGCAAATGGGATACATAAAAGATATAGATAAGATAGGTAGGTTCTAAAAACTCAATCAGAATCTCAAGTTGGTCAAGTAACAAATCTCTATATTACTAAAGCAGTCAATTACATAAAGCTATCTTTGCCAAAAAATCTCCAACCCTTGAAAAATTCGAATCTATGGCCTTTAATAGGCTTGTTACATCATGAGATGATCTACCTCATCGCTAGATTCATCGAACTTTTTCCTAATGACACCTTGCATAACCATAAAACATCTACTTAATGACAAAATGACAACTATCCTACATGACAGTCCTTATCCTACTAGGACTCAAAATGCTCACTATTAAATTTAACAACCTTATCCTCTAAAAAAATTACATATTTGATAGGTATGATTTCACATGTTCAAATTGGGGTGTTGGGACTCATCACTACATGACCACTTAACTGACCTCATCTAAAACTGGAAACAAAACCCTGTTTTTTAGGCAACATGGTCTTCTTCTTTCACAAATGCTTTGGCTGCTAAATTATCTTCATTTCATGGTATTTAAGTGATGAATGATTATTTTCATGCTCCTATAACACTTGAATAATACCCGTCTTTCCATAAATGCTCAAAAATATTCTTAAAAGGTTCCCACACAGTACACTACAAAAGTAAGGCAATTTCGTAGCCTACTTTTGTAGCGCTTAAAAACCTCCATTTACCTTCAATTTTTTTTATTCTTTCCTTTGGCATGATATTCATCATGCTTAGATACATCTGCCACACCAATTTCATCTCTTAAAAACTACAAAAAATGGATCAAAATTCAAAAAGAAAAGTTATTGTAGTTTCATAGCGTTTTGTTGTCCTTCAAGCCCAAGCACTCTACGAAACTGCTGAAAAGTGCTGAAATTCCAGATTTTCTTATAACTTACAAAATGAACCTCATAAATTCCTAAACCTTTTTAAACATATCATTAGCCTTAAAAACCATAAAAAAACTCACCTTATGATCCTTTAGGCATTTCTTCCTCATTTATAATTCGTTGAGCTATTGGCTCTTCAAGCACTGTCATTGTAAGGAATTTTTTTTCTAACTCTTCATGAATTAGCTCGAGATGCTCCTGGAGGTCCTTAACCTAGTATTTCAATATTATATTGGTGGATTTCATATGTGTGTTCATCCTCCTGACATGTTTGGCCTCTTTCCTTGCTGGAATGGTCCACTTGATAAGCTGTTGTGTGTTATCCAAAGTCTTGGAAATAATGTCAACCTGTTCTTCCCAAATTTCCTTCATCTTTTCAAACTGAAATCTTCTCTACACTGTGTTTCCTTGCTTCTCTTTTCATAATTTTTTTTTCATGATTGGCCAATTTCAATTGTTCTTCAAGGAGCTGCAACTCTTTTTTTTTCTATAACCTTCTCTTTTCCTTTCTTTAATTTGCTAATTTTATCTTTTTCTGCAGATGATGAAATATCAATGACCTCTTGTGGTGGTTGGACTGTGAAAATAGGTGGTGGAAGCTCTTTACTACTCTCTAAAAGCTTCCTAGCATGCCTTGTCATAGGCTTTCTTGCTTGGAACATGAAACCTGCATCCTCTCCCTCAAATTCTAATTTCTTTGCAGATTTAGCCTTTTTTTAACTTCTGTCCAGCTTCCTCTATGTCCTTAGCCTAGACTATAGGAGTTTCTTCTATGTCAATGGCATGTAAGATATCTTCAAGATTTCCTTTAGCTATTTCTCTCTCCTCTACAATCATTGTTTTCTCTTATAAGGCCACTGTTTGGCTCCTTGTCCTCCTTTTCGTTTCTTGTTTACTCACATCTTGTTTTTGTTTTGCAGGTTTGACCACTTTTGACTTTTGTTTTGTAGGTAGGATATCTGGTGTCAAAAATCTACAATTTTTCTATCTCTGTCATAATTGGCTCACTTGGTTCTACTCTTGCGGGTTAACTTGGTTCTTCTATCAATGGTTCACTCTGCTTTGCTGCTAATGGTGATGGAATTTCCCTAGGTTTAGGAGTTCTTGAAGGAGTAAGAGCGTCCAAATAAAAACCACAAACAAAAAAAAATAATGAAAAATATTTGCCCAGCCTTTGGAGTTCATCTAAAACCAAAAGCTTCATTAAACCATGATGAAACAAAGAAGTCTCACTCCCTTCAGACTTTGCTTGGACCTTATCTGCCATTTTTGAAAAACTTCTATGAAAATAGAAAGGCAAATCTGTAGAAATTTGAATAAATGATTTGTTATCCATCGAGATTATCCCGATCACACACTATTTTATCTTCATGCACAATACAGAATCCTTCTACTATAATTCTTGCATAAATTTAATCAACAATTGCAAAACACATGAAGCAATAAAAACACACATAACACAGTTGTTTAACGGGAAACCCTGAATTTTAAAACCCCAACTATATATTATGTAACATGAAGATCATATGACAATCTCATACAAATAATTCAAAGCTTATCACAAGCTCTCAGTACAATACAATAATCATACACTAATCAGGATCAATCTTGCAAATCCATGCACCGATATTTGCCTCCGGCTAGCCTACCTCCACTGCGAAATCCAAGCTAATTACAAAGACAAATTCGATGCAATCCCACTCTCATTGACTGCTTCATTATCATTGGAAACTCCAATGTATATATAGATGTAATTCATGCATCACTAGTAGTCACAATAGATAGTCTATCTTTCCCTTTCACTTATCTCTTCACTAGTCTCCACTGAAACTGCCATGCACTGTAGTTAATTGATGTATTCTTCAGTTGATTAATGAGTTATTATTTAGTGAATTAATTAACTAATTAATTCACACCACTCTCACTAGTGTATCAATTAGTTAGACTAGATACAAATAGCTCAATTGTGTCTAACTGAGTTACACTGAATACAACTCCACCAACTACTTCTACAACTCCACCAAACTCCATCACATGAGTTCTAACTGAAGTCCTCCATGCAATGGCTCTAGTAAACCCTTAGGAATAGAATAATTCCTTCTGTCAGCTATTGTGCCACATCTGTGCACTTAACTGAAGTGCTGCAAGAGAATAAGATAATGTTTAGAGTCCAAATATTATTAAGAGCTAATAGTATTCGATATATCTATTTTTAGACTGGCTGTATAAAAATAGACTCTGCCCAATATGTCTAAAAATATAAGTCCATATATTTTTCTAACTTGACCAACCATCCACAAATAGCATCCTGCAACTCATAGAATATGATCGACATGTCTAAAAATAGACATAGTCTAAAAATCACCTATGGTCTCCACCAGCTTAGTGAGTCACCTCTGTACCAGACAGATTTATGGTTCTATTGCCTCTACTATTTCTTTTACCAGCAACTTTTAACCACTTCAAAAAGAAAGTGATTGTCTTTATGACACACTCATTGCATCGTCAGAACTTTGCTAAAGTGTTACCATATCTCATGCATTCTGCCTGAACCCTCTGTTAACAAATAGGCTCCTAAACACACCACCTGTCCATATCTTATCATCAAAGCCTCGACTTCAGGTATTAACAACACATACCATCGTGATCCACTCACTGTTGAACTCACACCTAGTGCACTTTTTGCACTGCTTCAGTACTTGATTCTGAGACTTCTTTCAGTATCTTCATCGCTACTTGATTTGTTCACTACCTAACGATCATGCTACTTCTATATGTAGCCTAGGTTAGTCTAATTCTATGAGATCTCACACTGATCTATGTAGAATCCTTGCCAGAATTTCCTAGATTTTACTCATGCATGTCGCCCCACCTCTCACCTGGTGGTATAGCTGCATGCACTCCCTCTGCCCATCTGGCACGAAATTTCTCTGCATGAGTGGTTTCTTCCACTCCATGATCCTCATCTCGTGGCTTATCCACATCCCGAGGTTCACTATTACCTGCATGCAAAACCCTCTCCCTCTCAAGCATCAATTGCATGTCTTTCTTGCACTTCCCAACAGTAGGAAGCTCCGTAGACATCCCATCTACTTCAAGTCTGTAGAGATTCTTTGCTCGAATCCCAAACTTCTTGACCTATCCTTCTTCATCCACACTAACTCCTACACTCCCAAGCTCATCCCTGCAATGGAAAAACTTTTTCAAGTATACCGGAATAGTGTCATTCTTCTCCATTTTTATTTTCCTGACTTTATCCTAAAACTCAACTGCTTCAATTCTTTGCAATTGCTCCAATGACCAATATCGCTCTGATACCATGTAGAAATTTGAATAAAAGATATATTATTCATCAATATTCTCCTGATCACACACTATTTTATCTTCATGCACAATACATAATCTCTTCTACCATTGATCATCACATGCAGAAATAAAATCAATTGCATGTACACATTAAAGCCATAAAAAATTCACACATATGAACACAGTATGTAATGGGAAAGATTAAAGATGAAAACCCCCAACTATCTATATATTATATATTTCATAGAGATCATGTAACAATCATCATACAAAGCTCCTCACAAGCTCTCAGTATAATCTCCACTTGCTACACACTAATCAAGCTAGATCTAGCAAAACACATGGTCCAATCTCTGCCACTTGATAGCCTGCCTCTACTGCGCAATCCCTGCTGAAGAATGCCTCTTGATGATAATTAATTACCCCAGCCTTGCTCACGTAGTCTTTATAGGCATCTCTACTGAGTGTTGGATGCAAACCATGCATCACTTATAGTCTCAACTGATAGTCACACTTTCCTTTTCAGCTATATTTGCACTGGTCTCCACTAAAACTGTCCATGCACTGAAGTTAACTGATGTATTATTTAGTTGATTAATGAGTTTATAATTAGTGAATTAATTAATAAATAATTCACACCACTCTCACTAATTGTATCAATCAGTTAAACTAGATACAACTAGCTCAACTATGTTTAGATTAGTTAAACTGAACACAACTCCATTAACTTCCTCAATCAACTCCACCAAACTCTGTCACATGAGTTCTAAATGAAGTATCCATGCAATAGCTCCACTTGACCCTCAGGAACAGTGTAATTCCTTCTGTCAGCTCATGTGCCACATCTGTGCACTTAACTAAAGTGCTCTAAGAGAATAAGATAACGTTTATAGTCCAAATGTTATTAAGAGCTAATAATATTTGGCATATCTATTTTTAGACTGGAAATCTAAAAATAGATTCTGCCCAATATGTCTAAAAATAGAAGTCCATCTATTTTTTCCAAAATTTCCAACCATCCACAAATAGCATCCCGCAACTCATAGAATATGATCAACATGTCTAAAAATAGACATAGTCTAAAAATAGACTTTGCGATAAAAATCACCTGTGTGGGTTCCACCTAGTTTAGGTGTTCACTTTCCAACTAGGATTATGAATGATGTTTCAGGATGCCTCATTCACTGTTTCTTGTTGCAATCTTCAACACTCCCTCTCAACAAGAAAGGACTGTCTTTGCATGCAACATGCAACTCCATGCATTTGCCATGCAACCTTCACAAGCGCCATGCAACTCCATGCATCTGCTCTGCAACTCCTCTGAAACTGAATAGGCTCCAAACAAATCAATCAGTCTGATGCATCTATCATAAAAGTATTCGACTTCTACTGGTACCAACTGCACATGTCATCAGGAACCACTATGCTGTTGAACTCTTCACCCATGCACTCTGCACTTGCTGTCAACTCTAAACCGCGCTCCAGTATCTGACACTGTCACTTTGATCTTCTTGCATCAATCCAACTGATCATGCTACTGCTGCACTATGGGAACCTTGTAGCCAGGTTCAATTCATGAGATCCACACCATCTCATGAATCCTGCCCAAAAATCTCCTCTTGGGATTAATCATGCATGTCGCCCCACCTCTCACCTAATGGTATAGTTGCATGCACTCCCTCTGCCCATTTGGCATGAAATTTCTCTGCATGAGTGGTTTCTCCCACTCCATGATCCTCATCTTGTGGCTGCTCCACATCCTGAGGTTCACTCTTACCTGCATGCAAATCCTGCTCCCTCTCAAGCTTCAATTGCATGGCTTTCTCGCACTTCCCAACAGTAGGAAGCTCCGTAGAAATCCCATCTACTTCAAGTCTATAGAGATTCTTTGCTCGAATCCCAATCTTCTTGACTTGTCCTTCCTCATCCACACTAACTCCTACACTCTAAATCTCATCCCTACAGTGGAAAAACTTTTTCAAGTATACCGGAATAGTGTCATTCTTCTCCATTTTTATTTTCCTGAGTTTATCCTAAAACTCAACCGCTTCAATGCTTTGCAATTTCTCCAATGATCAATATCGCTACGATACCATGTAGAAATTTGAATAACTGATATGTTATCCACCAAGATTCTCCTGATCACACACTATTTTATCTTCATGCACAATACAAAATCCTTCTACTATAATTCTTGCATAAATTTAATCAACAATTGCAAAACACATGAAGCAATAAAAACACACATAACACAATTGTTTAATGGGAAAGCCTGAAGCTGAAAACCACAACTATATATTATGTAACATGGAGATCATATGAAAATCTCATACAAAGCATACAAAGCTTATCACAAGCTCTCAGTACAATACAATCGTCATACACTAATCAAGAACAATCTTGCAAATCCATGCACCGATATTTGCCTCCTACTAGCGTACCTCCACTGCGCAATCCAAGTTTATTACAAAGACCAATTCAATGTAATCCAACTCTTATTGAATGCATCATTATCATTGGAAAATCCAATGTATATATAGATGCAATTCATGCATCATTAGTAGTCACAATATATAGTCTATCTTGCCCTTTCACCTATCTCTTCATTGGTCTCCACTGAAACTACCATGCACTGTAGTTAACTGATGTATTCTTCAGTTGATTAATGAGTTATTATTTAGTGAATTAATTAAATAATTAATTCACACCACTCTCACTAGTGTATCAATCAGTTAGACTAGATACAACTAGCTCAACTGTGTCTAACTGAGTTACACTGAATACAACTCCACCAACTACTTCTACAACTCCACCAAACTCTGTCACATGAGTTCTAACTGAAGTCCTCCATGCAATAGCTCTAGTAAACCCTTAGGAATAGTGTAATTCCTTCTGTCAGCTGTTGTGCCACATCTATGAACTTAACTGAAGTGCTCCAAGAGAATAAGATAATTTTTAGAGTCCAAATATTATTAAAAGCTAATAATATTCGACATACCTATTTTTAGACTCGCAGCCTAAAAATAGACTCCACCCAATATGTCTAAAAATAGAAGTCCATCTATTTTTCTAACTTGACCAACCATCCACAAATAGCATCCTGCAACTCATAGAATATGATCGACATGTCTAAAAATAGACATAGTCTAAAAATCACCTGTGCGGGCCCCACCTAGTTTAGGTGATCACTTTCCAACTAGGATTAGTAATGATGTTTGAGGATGCCTCCTTCACTGTTTTTTGTTGCAATCTTCAACAAAATCAAGGGAAATCTTACCAGTAAAGTGAAAAATAAATTTGAAACGATATGAGCATACTTTGTGGTATATCCCTTCACAAGTAAAGTACTTTTAGATGATGAGCATCAATTTTGAATAATTGTCGGAACAGTGATGGTGAGATCCATTTTACTGTTTTCAGGCTTCATGAATTCTTTGCACTGCTCCATATTAAACTTGAAACCTTTGAACCACTTCTTCTATCCTCTTGGGATTCCTGTAGTAGCTCTAATAACCTCTAGTGTGATGGAAAGATTGAGCATTCCCACTTTGGTGGTTGTTCCACTGAAATTCAAAGAAAACTCTTTGGAAACCTGTGTGTGCAACCTTTTAATTTCTCACAAAATTGTAGGCAACCTATCCTTCTGAAGACTTCCACTGCTGTTGGGTCTTCATTGGTCAACTTCATGTCTACAGGTTCATATGTTAGGCATTGGCCACCCTTGTTTCTTCTTCTTTTTTCTTCCATGATTTATTTAAGGTCTTCACAGCCTTGCTTGATAATTTACAGCCTCGCTTGATGAATTACAACCTCACTTGATGATGTTCAATGTAAATCTTTGAAAACACCAGCCACAACTTTGACTTAGTGCACTAGCTCTCCAGAGATCAATATCACGCAATAAGGAATGAGAAATGAGAAACGACTTAATTAGGAAAGTATTTGAAGTTTGGATGTATTCTCATGACCTTATGATGACTCATACATTCCTAAACTGATCATGATGACTACATACCTGGGCATTTACCTCGATTTTATCCTTCCATGACTCGAATGGCATCTAAATTACCCATTTCCAATGATTTTCTGACACCTAATAGCTACACTAACAAGACAGACAAGAAATTTCACTTTCGTAGCGTATCTAGTGTAAATTTGGTTGTTTTTGTTAAGAAACTATCAGTAGTTTTGTAGTGAAAAGTGACTTTTCATCGTGTATTTCGCTACGAAACTGTGGTTTCTTGGCTAAAAGGGCGTTTTTGGTACAAAAACCTAGGAAATTGAAATCAGTCAGAAAATGATGAGTGATGTGACATGAGGGAATTTGAAAATGAGTGGGTTTAGACCTTAGGGTAAACTTTAAACAAGAAACATCTAATATTTCCCTTGACCAAGCATAAAAAATGAATCCTACAACCTAATTTTTGACACATGAACCTATTTTACCTTGTTAAAAGATGCTTCATTTTTTTGGGTGATAACATATGGGATACAACCACTCATGTGGCATAAAATTCCGACTCTCAAAGGCTATGGGGTGCCCCCCATGGATAAAAAATGTGCCAATACCTTCCCCTGCAGCATCACATTCGAGCACAAAGGGCTGGGTGAGATCTGGAAATACAAAACACCAGAAAACTACTCATCACCTCCTTGAGCCTATCAAAGGCTCTTTGTGCAGTGTTTTTTCAACAAAAGGCTCCCTTCTTGGTCAGATCTATGAGTGGTGCTGCTAGTTGGGAGAACCCTTTTAAAAACTTTCGGTAGTAGGTGCAGATGCCTAGAAACCCCGAAGTTTTGTTACATTCTTTGGCTCTAGAAAATCTCAAATAGAATTGATCTTCTCCTCATGTACCCTTACTCCATCCACTCTAATGATGTGGCCCAAATAAATCATCTCTGTGAGCCCAAAATCACATTTGGAGAGCTTCGCATAGAATTTCCTCTCCTCCAGAATGCATAATACTGTCTCAATATGCTGCAGATGCTCTTACCATGTGTAGCTATAGATGAGAATGTCTTCAAAGAAAACAAACAAAAATTTCCTCAATTAACCATGGAAGATGTGGTTCATACAAGACTGAAAAGTAGTCGGAGCATTGGTTAGCCCAAAGGGCATCACCAAGAACTCAAAGTTGCCATAATTACATCTAAATGAAGTATTGGGGATATCCTGATCCTTTACCTTGATCTGATGGTACCCTGACCTCAAATCAATCTTTGAAAATAACTTTGATCCCTTGAGCTCGTCCATGAGTTCATCGATCTTGGGAATTAGGTAGCTATTCTTCATTGTATTCTTATTCAAGGTTCTATAGTCAATGCACATCCTAAATGTACCATCCTTCTTCTTCAACAAGACCACAGAAGAAGCAAAAGGACTGATGTCGGGCCGGATATGTGCTACAGCTAAGAGATATTGAATAGATCTTTCAATTTTGTCCCTGTAAGCTTTGGGGTGCCTATAGGGTGTGGTGATCAATTCTTTGATCCCCTTATCCAACTCAATAGTATTTTCAAACCCCCGGTCCAGTGGCATTCCTGGTGGAATGTCCCCAAATACTGTAGAATAGCGGTCTAGAATAGACTGCACATCTGGGTGGACTGGTGTGCCCTTGCCTCATGTCTTTGACATACGCAGTTCCACTACCCATTTTATGTCTTCTCTATGAAAATCAACCTCAATCCTATGTGCTAAGACTACCTGAGGTGGATAGTGTGCATGCCCCTAATCATTTGGCATTATTTCTCTTCTTGTCTGTCCATTCCATCTCCAAGGTCTCCCAATCCGTGGTGACCTTTCTTAGTGTGATAAACCATTGTACACCCAATATCACATTGGTTTCAGGAATTTCGACCACAAATAAGTGATATGTCAATATGTAAGTCCAAAAAGTTACAATCAATGCCAGAACATACTTCACACATTGCATGGTTCTAGCTCCTAGAACCAAAACTAGGAATCCTTCAAAATAATCTGTGGGTATGCCTCTCCTTTGCACTAGCTCGGTATCAATAAATTTGTGGGTAGCCCAACTATCTATCAATACTGACACCCTTTTTTCTTGAACTGTGCCTCATACTCTCAATGTTAGATACTTGGGAACTCCCCACAAAGCTGCAATGACTCCTTCAGTTGGAGAAAATGCTCCACTTCCACCTCCTGGTGGTGGTGGATCCTCTCATGGTGCCACAATGCTGGTATCTCCTCCCAAATATTCTTCTTCTTCCTATTCACTATAAGAGAATACTTCAATATAATGTGCCTTTCTGGTAGCAAACTAATGCACTGGTGCCCACGATTCTTGGAAATTGAAGCAAAGCTTCGTCCTCAAATCTCTTTGGACATCATCACTAAGAGGTCCCTTTCATTGGTTCCCCTTTGGGGGTGGAACCTTCATATATTTCCCCTGACTGAAATGTGGGTTTTTGCCAAAATGGAGCTCTTTCCTTTGGAAAATCATCTTGTAATTCCCTAGCTTGCTAAATGGCATCTTGGAGCATAACTGGTCTGGTGGAATTTACTAACCCGCGCAAAGGCTCTTCTAGTCCATCAATGAACATGTATACTCTCCTAGATGTAGATAGATCTTGAAACATGATGAAAATTTTCAAGAATTCATAGACATAAGTTTCTGGGTTTCCCAATTACCTGAGCCTAGCAAGCTCAAAAAAAATTTCCTCTCAATCTCTTTGGTAAAATTTTTCTACCAATATCCAGGTAAACTCTGCATATGCAATCATACCCGCATGCCCCAATGTAGATAGTCTGTGAAACCACCATCCATGTGCTTCACCTTCAAGGTGCTACGCTGCTATCTTTATAGCTTCAATCTCTAATAATTTGTTTAGCTGGAAATATATGTCTAATTTTTCCACCCAAGCCTTGGTTCTGCATTTGGCTGACCCATCAAAATCAGGCAGAAATAATCTACCCATAGTATGCTACAGATCATTGTTCTACATGTACCCTCCACCTATGTTGTTGTTATGGGGTCTTCTATTACCTTTGATCTGGCAGAACTATTGGAAGTTTAGATGTTATTTGAACCTTTCAGATTAAGATTCATATTCCAGAAAGTAATCACCAAGAGCCTCCTGCTCTTGGGGTCCTCCAACCCCATTTCCTACTGCTAGGAAGGTAGGCAGGTGGAGCATTGTGAAATTTTTTGCACTGCTAGTTGTTCACCCCAATGATGTGAAGTGTCAGAACTTTCTCCATTTTGTAACCCTATCAGGGTTTCCTTATGTCTTTCCACCTTCATATCCTTGATTTCTTTAGAAATATCCTACATAGTTTGGAGAATAAGCTCTGGAACCTCTTTCTCATCCATTTATCCCAATATTGGAGGCTTGCCTTTGTCTTCTTCATCGTTTGTATAATAAAATTGTGACCTATATTAATATACTACTTCTCCCAATATGTAAGAGGTTCTTCTTCTTTAGATGTCATATATGTAGTGCCCCACAGACTTAGCCAAGATTATGCTCTGATACCAATGTAATATTCCAAAATATGGAAAAACATGAATATAGAACATAAAACTGGAAAATGCAGTAAACATCAACACATAAAATACATGAACAAATCAGCTGAGCCATTTTATTATATGCAATAGAAAAAAATGAAGTACAAGTTCTTGAGGAAGAGACACTCAGGCTAGAAAGAAGAGCCTCAAATGGCCCTAAACATCAAGACATAATTAACAGCTGCTGCATCAATTTTTGGGAGGCTCTGAGTGCACGATCCTACCGTAAACAAGGAATGTGTAGATATGCTGATTGGGTGCTAAAAATTTTTCGGGATAAGATATCTGGGATTTCTAGAACTATTCCAAGATAACCCAGAAAGGGTTTCCGAAAATGAAAATAATGAAAAATGCAACCTTAGGGATGAATTACACACTGTAGCTAGGAGACCGCTGGGAGGTGGCTAATTTGATAATAAATTTTCTGCTACTCCTCTACACTAACTTCCTGGCTGAAAGGCTTCTCCCCTCACTAGATTCTAAGCTCAAAATCTTGGGTTATTACCCCTCCACTAGATCTACCCTCATGGATTCTGCAATTCCTGAAGGAGAATGCACTTCTGATAGGGGATAAATATTGGAATAATTCTAGATGATGAAATGCAACTCAAGAACCTCTCCTGAGTAGGCACTCTAAGTCCCCCAAGGATGAGCGTGGGATTTCTACTCGGAAACACCCATGTGCTAAAAAACACAACAAACTTCGCTAAATAGCTGAAGCATGCAGAAAGTCATAAAATAAAATACATAAAAAATATTCAGAATGCTTTCTATGGCTGCCATCCCCTTCCTTATATTGTTTGTGAGCCCTCAACCCCTTGGCCCCACATAATAACTATGCTACTCTCATGGCTACTTCCCTCCATTATGATTGCATTGTCCTCCATTGTCTCCACTACCTCCATGACTGCACTGTTGATTTGGTCAAATTGACCCCATCCACATGCACTGACCCACATTCACACCAAGGAGTGGTTTATTATTATTTATCCTATCTAGATGCACTGACCCACATTCACATTAGAAGTGGTTTTATTCCTACTAAAGGTATTTATCGGTCCCTCTACCCTCTTATTCATCTATCTTATTGAAAAAAAAAAAAAAAATAACATTCTAACTAGCTAAAAGCTAATTAGGAATATGACACTTAGGAGTGATGGCATAAGGAATAATAGTTGACAGGGACATTTCCTAACCTTTAGGACATAACCCATGGAGGTATCAATCCATGTGATAGAATAATGACTTAATATTGTGAATGATAAGGGATGGGACACATAAGCTTTCATAACATGTTTATTTGGCAGGAAGATTGCTCCCTAGAATATTTCAATATTATAAATGGTATAAGAAATGGTGTGATGGGGAAGGAGATGCTAATTATAAGGTTCTAGCCCTCTGACATAAAGTTCCAAGACATAAGGGTATGAGATTTAGACCTTTGCTAAAGTAAAATGCCTCTTGTAGTTAAGTTGTGGTCTCAAAACCATGTCACATGCACAAAGGATGGATAAGAATTTAAGGGCTCAATGCCATTTAAATTTGGTGTTTAAATTTTAACTCACATTAAATTGTAGTTAAGGAACATAGTGAACCTAAGAGATGTAGTGCATACCAATATAACCTTTCAATGAAGTAGGTGGTGTTGGAGGCCTCATTTATAATCCTCCACATATATTAGTTTTCTCAGCATGGTGAGTCATATTGAAGTACAAATTTTTCCACACTAAATTTAATTGAGATGCTCCTTGAGTTCTCTAGCAATTAATGGAATTAATTCCACAACAGCGTAAGCCATACAGAAGTACTTCCTTGACACCTGTGAGCATATTGAAGA
This sequence comes from Pinus albicaulis, assembly GCA_034641835.2. Lineage (NCBI taxonomy): Eukaryota > Viridiplantae > Streptophyta > Pinopsida > Pinales > Pinaceae > Pinus > Pinus albicaulis. The sequence goes on from CM076575.1 coordinate 945,729,797, forward strand.
TCAATCACAAGTCATGAATAGATTAATGGATATGATCCCCGAGCTACATAGGGCATTAATGGATACCATACCTAAGCCCTACAAGCATACTGCAACACCATCCTGAGCCATGGGAAATTCAATGTAGTCCTTTCTTGAGCCATGTATTGTAGTCCTATTTGGAATTTTTGTAACAAAAGTAAATCATTATCTTTAAGTCTAGTAAGTAATTTTTTCCTCAAGAATAAGTTAGTCCTACCAAGGAGAAGCTGGCCTGAAAGATACCTATTTGACCCCTTGATAAGAGTATATATAGAAGAAAATTTGATTCATTTAGTAGAACACTTCACAAGATTTATCTACAACAAGAAGAGAAAAGGAAAAGAAGACAATAAAAATTTGAAATAATAAGAGAATATCTTTTTTTTATGCTTCCTCTCTTTCACACATGCAAAACTAGGGTTTTTGTAGTTACTTGTAGGTCGAAAATTGAAAGTCCAAAAATCAAACCTGAGGTAGAGGGTCGAAAGTTTGACTGGAGAAGAATTTTGGAGGTTTGAATTTTGTTTACTTTGAGGACTTTGACTTGGTTAAGGAAGGAATTATTGGAGGGTTAACCTGGTGCTTGGAATAGGTATTGAATTTGGTATATGGGTCTTGGATTTCTCAATTAATCTAATTCTATAGGAAGAGAAGATATTTTTTTTGGTTTTCCCCTTAGAGGAATTTTTCCCTGTCTTGGAGCATCCATATTATGTCCATTCTCTTTTATGATCTTCATGGTTATGGTATTGATAACTGTTTGATGAAAAAAACATAACAAAGGATAATAAGAAGTTAATATAAGTTCACAAACAGTTATTAAGGAAGGATAATTTTTTTAATTGTTTCCCTACTTGATTCTCTAATACTCCGAACAAAGAAAGTGGAAACACAAATATCCATTGGAAACATAGAAAATTTTGCAATAGTGATTTTTATTTTCTCAATTACTCGGGTATCCGGATTAGCTTCCTTGCACCAAGCCTCTTGAACAACAATATTTTTAGTATTGGAATTCCTCAAAAAGATGTTCTATGATTGGTGTACCATGCTCTTTTATAACATGAAGATCTTATTTGCGACATGTAAATGGGGCCGAATGAATAATCTTGGTTATGGCCATATTCCATGCTCAATTTATTTGAGAAAATTCCAACCTTATGACCATGCGTAACATGCCACATCAGTTATTTGAGAGAGCCCAGAGTGGCAAGGTGGACAGAGTTGATGGGAATAATTGGAGGAGGCCAAGTCACCTAGGCTACCTTCGACAAGGTATTCTAGTGGTGATATCAACAATTCATATGTATAGAAGATTACCCCTACAAAAAACTATAATTCTGAGGGATACATATCTAATACTTTCTAAGGATGTTGTGTTAGGTGATATTGGTTAGGTTTTATGATTTTGATATATATATATATATATATATATATATATATATATATATATATATATATATATATATATATATAGTTTTTAAGATATTTTCAATAAACTAAATTTCTTTTTTGTGGAACAAAAGTAATAATAAAATTTAGTGATGTTGATACAGATGTTGGACCAGTGAGACTAGAGGGAATGTTGAGGCATAGGCATCGAGGCAGGGATGCCAAGGGAGAAACAACTGAGTTTGAGAGAGTTATTGTTGCCTTGTTTTGGGATGACCCAGGTTAAATCTATACTATGCACCAACAAAACCCTTGACCACTGACCCGTTCGACAACGACGTGCAAGTATATCACAATCTCACCCGTAGTGACTATGGGACGATGCAGGACTAGGTTTCTACAACCTTGAAGGACTAGGGGATGTGGTATTATTATGTTATCTTATTCTTAGCACTTATAAATCACTTTTGCACATTAGATTAATCACTTAAAAATGCCATATAAAACCATAAACCATTACTATACTGAAGTAAATTGCAACTGTAATATTGCTATTTGACAATAGATAATCAACAAATATACACATCAATCACACAATAACACCAAATTAAAATCCACAAATGTTGTTGATTAATATAATGAATATTTGACAACAACCAATTCTTGGCATGCACACTGAGCTGCAGAGCCTATCCCTCACTACTAAAGTACAGATCACAATAATTCATCCCTAACTATATGATTGATTTGATTGATGATTTTTTATTTTTTATTTTACGCTATATATACTATTACATTGTAGGATTACATCTTCAAAATACCATGGACTCCTTAAAACAGGAAACTATGGTTCCAAAACCACTGATCTCTTACACAATCACGCGCTTTTACAAAAAGGAAGGGCTTCAACCCAACCCAAAGCCCTTACGAAACCATGTGGTATACTCAATTCTCCAAAATACGCTCTGTTGTATGCTCCACTGTGCGCTCCTCCCCATAAACTACGGAGTCTTTGCCAAAATCTAGGCCAAGTTGGGTTGTGCCCAACAGGCCCCCAACACTCACATGTGACTTGTCCCTAGTTACTCAACCAATTTTCCTCTTATATTTGCTGCAATTATTTTGTAGGTGTTGTTGAATTGCTGCAAAATGTCTGCAATCTACTCCTCTACGCTGCACACTTCCTGTAGCAGTGCTTTTGTTGCTGGATCCATAGCCTTCTACATCACTGCTTGCTCTTTCTGTAGAAATTCTTGAAGCTTCTCATCCACTACTTGGGACAGTTGGAGAGCCTCATTATACCATGGATGAGTTCTCTCTGTTAGAATATGCTCTTCCTTAACATAGTTACCGATCAAACAGGAACTATTACCTCAAAACAGTAACTGTAGCCCAAAAAGACGCAAAAAAACATGAAAAACCACCCCAAAAACGAAAAGTGTGTATTCCAGAATGCATTTGTTTTTTTTCCCACGGTCATTTTCAACATTTTTTAAAATTATGCTAAAAATGAAATTGTTTCTTGAAGAAAGGATTGAAAAATCACCCTCGAAACAAAACAAGTTGATGTTGGAATAACAAAAAAAAATAGTGTCACAATTTTGACAAATTTTAACAATGGAATTAAAGAAAACATATTAGGACATTGAAAAATTGTAAAATTCTAAATTTTTTATACATGATGTTAAAGATAAAAATATCATGTCTAAAGGCCTTATCATTTCCAACAATTTTCATCCATCTTGTTAAAGATAAAATATCTTGACTCTAAAAAACCCTAAAATTGTAATTGTTTTCAACCATAACATTAAAGATAAAATATTGTAGTGCATAAAAACCTTAATGACAAGTTTTAAATCTCAAGTTTTAAAATATTAAGTTTTTAACATACTTGAACCATGAAATTGGAGAAATTATATTATTTGAATAATTTTTAAAAATGAACAAGTAAATGAAATATTTATTATTCCAAGAGTAATTTTTATTTTAAAGGATAAAAATATGTCGCTTTTCAAATGTTAGCCTAAGACAACTTTAAATCTAATTACAACCAAAACCTAAAAATCAACCATCAAAACAAAGTGTCCCCTTTCAATGAGGCATAAAATTTTTAAAATGTTTAAAAGTGTCTTATACCAAATGTTAAAAATACATAATATCATGGCAATATCACTGCATAATCTAAAAATTCAACATTAATTTCTAAATTTCTTTTTACTTTTAATCAAATTATCAACATTGGTATATTGAATATAACGTAAATTATTTTTTTAATTCATTGTTTCACTATGGATTTTCTAAAGAGATGAATTCTTAATAATTAAAAAATATAATCCAACAAACATAGAAATGCCTCATAACTTCATGAAAGATCATATGGAAGTGAAAATATTCATTTCAAGTTACCTTGCAAATATCAATTACATAAAATGTCTTATACAATTATTCAAAATCAATCATAGGTTCTGGCACACCACCAAAACCTACATCTTCAGATGAATGATTGGATGCAGATGAAGATGATCCATATTCTTCTCTTTCATCAACTAGTGCTCCATTTGATTCAACATGCATGCCCACTATTCCAGAGTTCAAAAGTCTTCTAGATCTACGACTACATTCAATAGAGTCCCATTTAAGCAGTATCTGTTCTGGTAGCAATTTCTTCAAAATAGTTATGGTCTTCAAGCGAAGAGTTCCTCTCTTTCTAAAATTGAAGTCGTACACAAGTATGTAAACATCCTTCAATTTTAATACATCTATGTGACGATGATTTATATTTGTGCCCTTTATTTTTCTCTTTCTGCCAATTTTTTTTTCAACTACCATCTCTGGCTTGTACAAACCATTGAATGGGTGGGTAATTGTGGCATACCAATGTACTTCAACAACTATAATATATTCATTTTAATTAATTTCCTTTATAGCCTTGGAAATCCAAAGTGAATAGCCAAGTGGACCTTCATCTGCTAACACTACTATTTTGCAACCATCCTTAACATCCTAAAAAAAACCCCTGTAAAGGTATTCCATGGTTTCACGTTCTGCACGTGATATTCTAGAGCCAATTTAGATTTTTCTTTCCTATACCTGTGGAGAATTAATAATAGCTTGAGACTATTGATGTTCAACAATGTGTGTTTCCTCATGTTCATTTGGCATATTTTGTTGCCATAAAAATGGAGTCTTCAAAAGCATATCCTCATTTATTGATCTTGAAATCATATTACTTTGATTATTGAAAAAAGAATCCCACCAACCTGAATCAACAACATCAAAGTAGTCATATGTATCTCTAATACATATTTTAATTTCCTCTAGACATTCAGAATAATTTCCAGCTCTCTTATGCCTTTTTGCATTATGGAGTTCAGCAACTAACTGTAATAACAATATCTTTGATGAAAATATTGGATGCTCTGGAATGAACTTAAAAAATTCTAAACTTGATGATGGCCCCCATTCTACAGCAGTTGAATACTTCTTGCCCCATATAAGTGTTATCTCATCAATTTTTTTGATTCAAAATTGATGCTGGAAGCTAATGTCATTAAGTTGTTCAATGAATTTTTTTGAGCATTGGAAAAGGTATGGATTCACCATGTATTTTCTCATATTTTTCCTTTAAACATAATTCCTTTTATTCTAGAAAGTTGATTTATTGGAGGATTATGATATAATTTCAGAGACTCATGTTTATTGTGAAAATTGACTAAAAATTGCCTTTTGTTCTAAAAACATGAAAAAAATGAAGTAAGCAATCATTCGAGAGGCAGAGCTAAAACAGGAGTAACCGCTCTTCCTCCAGAAAAGGACCGTATCCAGACGATAAGTAGGAAATCAGAACGTATAGTTAAAGGAAGATAGGGAACAACACGGCTATAGCCTAAGAAGACCAAGCTCTAGCTAGAAAGAGAAAAGGAGCGAATCCCTTAGGATCTTTCGATCCCGAGGGGTCACTATTCAATATTATCATTGTTTCTTGTCTTATCCGTCAAATTGTTATAAAAGGTAGTGCCTTTAGAAATCAAGGGGTGAATGATTTATGATTAAACACTCCTTTTGTAAATTTGTAATTTCTTAACTCTCGTGATCAGAGAGCGACCGTTGTAAATGCTATTTATGTCTGATTAATACAAGATTTTGTTGTCGTTCCATTTCTTAACTCTGGAGTAAAGGCAAGCGGCGTTTCACTGGTGGTTAAGCGCCCGGCCCTAGTGGATTGATCTGTTGTTTATATCATTACTTTTCAGTTATTTTTCTGTGATAGTTTGTATTTGTTTTCATTACAGTTTGTAAGTTAATTGGTTTACTATTTAATTTCTTATTGATATCAGTGTGTTACATTGATGAATTGCATTTCTGTTTCATTCTAACATGAATCTTCATTCTTGTATCATTTATCTTGTTATTCATTAACATAGCTTTGTTGTTTAGTATTTGATGTTCTATTTCAGTTGCTGTTCCATTTGCTGTATTGTTTGATTGCTGTTCATTTCAGAGTGTTGATCAAGAGAGTTTTCTCTTAATAGGATTTGTTGCTTAACATGATTTTCTGCTTAACAGGATTTGCTACTTAATAGGATTTACTGTTGAATAGAATTTTCCATTTGATTCCATTAGTTAGAGTTTTTTGTTCAGATTCATTAAATAGAATTTGCTGTTCAATTCATCTAGTTACAATTTGTTGTTCATTTACATTGCTGTTCAATTGCATATTTTCTGTTCATTTTAGATTAATTAGTTTACAGATTGCAAAGAGTTTGGTTTTGAGAGTTTGCCTAGTTTAATTTCATTAGCAGCCTTTAGTTCAATTTCTATTTCCTTTTAATTGCTTTAAGACAAGATTATCAACTGTAAAGAATATTATTTATTGCTACCTATGTTCTCAAATTGATTATCTTGTTCTCGTTTGATTTCAATTCCATCAGTTTCTAAAGGAAAAAGTTATCATTACTACATCCTTGACTGATGTTTGTTGAACGAATGATTGAATTTCCAAGCATTTAAGTTCATGTCATTGTAATTAGATTTCTTTTCCAAGCATCTGTTTGCTCTTGTATTTACAACACTATACTACATATTGCAAAGCATTACTCTTAGATTGAATTGAAGCCTTAGACTGAGTACACTCTTCAAACAAAAAGTCATTCCTGGATTGATAATTAATGTAGGATAAATAGGCGTTAAAAAGACACCTTTTATACCTCAACATTTTGGCACCGTTGCCGAGGAGATTGTAGCCATTTACAAAGAGTGATGCATATTTGATTTTTTCTGCTAGCAAAAAATTGGGTATTAAAAATGGAAGGTAAGAACCTGCGTACTGAGCAAGAAACACACTTGTTCACTGGCCCGCTTCACAGTAGAATTGGGTAAAAATTTTAGGTGTGAATGAATGCTTGTCTATTTGAATGAATGGAAAGGCTAAACAGACCAAAATTCCTCCCAAACCTGAAAAACCTAAGGGACCGGTGACCCTTGGGCGAACAAATTTCATTGATGAAATCCTTAAGAAAATTGAATCTCAGCCATCAATAGGACCTAGGAAAGTTATTTCTATACAACCTACTAGTTGCCTTCAAGCCACATAATCACCATCTGTAGCCTTTGCTGAGGTACATAGTCAAACAGAAGGAATTGAGCAAGATTCCCAAGAAATTGAGAATTCTCGCCTAATTTCTCTGCAAGAAGGGAACTCTAGTAATATTCGTGAAGGAGGAGGAGAAATAGGAGAAACAGAAGAACAAAAATCTCCTCTTGAAGTAATCCAAACAGTGAGTAGCCCAGATAAGGGAAGTGTTGTCAACATCATTAAAAACAAAGCTAAAGGACCTGAATCTCCTTAGATAGTAGGCTAGCAAGGAACACTTATTATTCGAGATCAAGGGAGTGTTGTCAAGGTCATTCCTATTCCTTCTAGTCATCCTAGGAATTCCCTTGAAATCCCAGAAGGATATTGGAACATATTCGATATTGGAACATATTCGATCAAATGGCCCAGAACTAGAACCAACAAATACCTCAACAAACTTCCACACTGCAATATCCCATTGTGGACACTGCAGTTAATGCACCTATGAAGGCCATTCCTCTTCAGCATATTCCTACATTCCATGGCTTAACATCGAAATATCCAGATGCATTTTTGTTTGAGTTCAATGTATTATGTAGGGGGTATGACTATACCACCGATCCCAAAAAATTAAAATTATTTCCTTCCACATTAAAAGGAGCAGCTTTACGATGGTTTATGGGGTTAGGTGGAGGTGTTATAAATGATTGGGATCAGATGAAAGCTATGTTTCTAAAGAAATATCATGATTATTGTACGTCTAGGGAATTAAAAGACGAAATATTTCAGATGACAGCAAAACCTAATGAAACACTTGAGGAATATGTAGAACGCTTTCAATACAACCTCCAGAGATCACCTTATGCATCTTTACCCTTACCTGATAATGTGTTGAAAACTACATTACTTAAAGGGATGAAGGAAAAATGGGTTGAAAAATTAAACATTATGGGAAAAGGTGATATATATCAGGAAAATTTTGCTGACATTATTTATTTATGTATCAGGAGTTCGAGAGGCAACACAAGGCTAAAGTCAGCAGAACGTGATATGATCACAAGTGATAGTAAGATCTCTGGTGAAAGTATAACCCACATAGAAATTGGAAGTCTACTAGAAGATTTTAAAACAAATATTCTAGGGACTCTGACAATGCAGTTCGACATTATGCATTCCAAACAAAAGAAAGCAGAAGTAGAACAAAGACTGCCAATATTCTGCCCTAAATCCAGAAAGAAACAAAGCCATAAAGATTGCCCATTGTATATAGTCAAAGTTTGTGCTATCTGCATAGAAGATCACTCCATAGAAGGTTGCCCCTCGCTCCCTATATTGAAAGCAGTTTACAAGGAGGAAAAATAAGAATCAGAATTGGTATGCCTACTCAATCAACGCTGACAATGGCAACCATGACAAACAAGTATTCCAATTGATCCATCCTCTTCTTTTCAGTTTCCTTAGTATAATTCTCAGCAATATAATGGAATGTGGTAAAATCAGCCACCTTTCCCCAATTGGTCACAACAGTCATTCCCTACATCACCATGGCCAAATCAAACAAATGAAACCAATTGGCCAAAATTTCCTTACTGTACACCATTCTTGCAAAACAATGCTTATCCAACACAATGGTCCCCCTCCACCTTGCAGATTCAGACCTGGCAGACAAACTGGAAAAGACCTACAAATTAGCCAGCTGGAACAATCCCTCTCCCTCAACCTACGCTGCTAGCCCCCTATACATTGCCACAAAATCCCCAGACCAACTTAAGACCACAAATCTCGGCCCAACCCAACCCAAACCCCAATAATAGGCCAGTTCAGTCAGTTCAAATAATGGAACCACCAGAAGTAGAAACTAAACCGAGGGAGTGTAATGACCTTCAACTAAGATCTGGGTGCATAGTAGGAAGAGAGGGAAACAAAAATGTTCAAGTTGAAGACCTGTTACTCACATAAAAAACAGTGCACAAGGAGAGTGTGTTAAACAACAAACTCAGGAACAAGAAATCACCTCTTCTCCACCATTCCCAAAAAGATTAATCATACCTCACCTAATATAATATCCTGATTTTGATCTTCTGGGAGAATTAAAAAATTTGTGTATAAAAATCCCTCTCCTCCAAGCTATCCAAAACATCCCTATTTATGAAAAAATCATCAAAGAACTATGTATAAGGAAACCCAAGAGGAGAACAACAACTAACCCAACTGTCCAAGTAGTCGGCACTCTCTCTGATTTATTATCAGGAATGGAAACAACTATAAAGTATGAGGACCCAGGAAATCCTATAGTGATGGTACAAATCAATGGGAAATAGTTTCTAAATGCCTTAGTTGATTTGGGAGCTGCAATTAATATCCTAACAACCACCACTTGTCAAAAAATTGGAATTACCTCATTAGATCCAACAACAACCTTATTAGAATCAGCTAACCGATCGGTAGTCAAACCAAAAGGTACATTACATGATGTAATGGTATCCGTAGATTCCTGGGAGTACCCTGTTGACTTCCTGATTATCAACCGCAAAAAACAGCTAGATGGACACCCTTTGATCCTAGGTAGACCTTGGTTGGCAACTGCCGATGCTTACATTGGCTGTCGACAAGGAAACATGAATATAACAAGGGGAAACTATGTCAAGAATTTAGCTTTATATCCCCTAGCCCAACCAAGCCTATTGATAATCAAAACAAGGAAACAACCTGTATCATATCTCATGGAAAACATTAGATCACCACTAACCATAGAAGATGCCCTCGACTTTAAAGACCAAATAGATGAGGACATTATTAACAGTTTCATCAATAAACCAAAAATCAGATCCCATTTGCAATGTCACATGATCAAGGCAACATTTGATAATCAAGAAGAAGAAGATCCCCTGAGAGACATTCATGATCAATCAATACCCACCACTTCTGTTTACAATAGAAAAATTGTAGAAATTGAACCAGGAAAAACGTTAAACATTAACAAAAATCTGACTGTTGAACATGAAAAGAATATGGTCCAATTACTACAAAAATATAAGGGAGCCTTTGCATGGGATTATCCAGACATGAAGGGAATTGACCCCCAGTTATGTACGCACCACATCTATACAGAAGAAGATGCTAGACCCATTCGCCAACCCCAACAAAGATTAAACCCTCATCTTAAATATATTGTGAAATCTGAATTACAAAAGCTGTTGGATGTCAATTTTATTTACCCAATATCTGATAGCAAGTGGGTCTCTCCATTAGTAGTGGTGTCAAAGAAGAATAGAAAGTGGAGGATATGTGTCGACTACCCAGAACTAAACAAAGCAACCCAGAAAGACCACTTTCCCCTTCCCTTCATTGACCAGGTATTAGATACATTGGCAGGAAATAAATTCTTTTCTTTCCTAGATGGCTTCAGTGGATACAATCAAATTCAGATTGCCCCTGAAGACCAAGACAAAACCACTTTTACCTGCCCTTGGGGGAGATTTTCCTATCGAGTTTTACCCTTTTTCCTATGCAATGCTCCTGCTACATTTCAGAGGGCCATTCTCAGCATATTTTTAGATTTAATAAATGAAGGGCTCGAAGTATACATGGATGACTTCACACATTAAGAAGATGATTTTGAGCTAGCATTAGAAACCTTGGAAAAGGTGTTGCAAAGATGTATTGACACTAGGCTTCTCTTAAGCCATGAAAAGTGTCACATGATGATGACCGAGGGACTTATCTTAGGTCATTATATCTCAGCAGCTGGAATTCAGGTAGATCCAGCTAAAATTCAGATAATTTTGTTAATACCTACTCCTACCACACAAACAGAGGTAAGTAGCTTTCTCGAATTTTCTGGTTATTATAGAAGATTTATAGAACATTAATCTCAAGTAGATGCACCTTTATATGCACTAACAGGGAATTTTGATTTTAACTGGACTGATAAATGTGACCATGCTTTTGAGGATCTCAAAAAGCTTCTATCAACAGCCCCAGTGCTAAGGGGCCCAAATTGGGATTTTCCATTCCAAATTACATCTGATGCCTCAGACACAACTATTGGAGCAGTTCTTGGGCAGGAAGAGGATAAGAAACCATATGTAATCTATTATATTAGCACAAATCTATCTCCTGCTGAATTAAACTATACTGTGACTGAGAAAGAATTTTTAGCTGTGATACATGCTGTAAATAAATTTAGACATTATATAACTGGGTATCCTATAGTTTTATATATAGATCACTCTACCATAAAATTTTTAGCAAATAAACCTGTTACAAATGGTAGAGTAACAATATGGTTGATTTTATTGCAGGAATTTGATATCACAATAAAATATCGACCTAGAAAAGAGAACCCTGTAGCTAATTTCCAGGCATGAATGCCAAAACCAATAGATGCAGCAGCAGTCGAATATCACTTCCTAGATGAGCATTTATTCGTTGTTACTGCTAGAACCCCATGGTATGCTAATATTGCAAATTATTTAGCAATAGGTAAATTACCTAAGCATCTAATGTCCAATGAATGAAAACATATAGTACAGCGTAGTACTCGATTCTCTTGGATTGGGGACTACCTGTTTCATACAGGATCATATATGCACATCAGAAGATGCGTCCGAGAGGATGAAATATTTGATATTCTGAAAGCATGCCACGACGGGCCATGTGGCGAACATTTTTCAAATCATAGGACTAGCCACAAGGTTTTATAGACAGGCTATTACTGGCCTACAAGTTTTAAAGATGCTAAAAAAATCGTATAGGCTTATGATAGTTGCCAAAGTGTGGGTCACCCTGGATAGTCCGAAGAAATGCCTTTGAACCCACATTTAGTAATCGAGCCATTTGAATGATGGGCGCTCAACTTTGTTGGTCCTATTAACCCACCATCAAATCAAAAAACATACATCCTATTCGCAACAGAGTATGTTACTAAATGGGTTGAAGCAGAGGCACTTTCAAGAGCTATAGAGGACTTTGTAATACAATTCCTTTTCCAAATATTTGTCCGATACGGCCTCCCAAGGGACATAATTACAGATGGAGGACCACAATTTGTAGGTAAAATAATTGCTGCAACATTATAAAATTACCACATTCAACATAAAATCACAACTCCATACCACCCACAGGCAAATGGCCAGCTAGAGAGCACGAATAAAGTGATCGAATCTATACTGACAAAAATAGTTATATCACACAGACGTAACTCGGCTTATAGATTTCCAGAAGCCTTGTGGTTGTATCGAAAAACATGGAGAAGTACCATGGGGTATTCGCCATATCAATTGGTATTTGGAAAAGAACCCATCTTTCCAATAGAGTTTGAAATTCAGACATGAAGAACAGTCGAGGAGGTGGGTTTAGATTTAAATGAAGCCCAGGTCAGAAGATTATAGCAAATCAATGAGTTGGATAAAATTAGGCTATCTTCTCTTCAGCACACTGCATTAATTCAACAGCAGAGAGAAAAATTGCACGACACCGTCATCAAAGAGAAAATCTTCCACGAAGGGGATTGGGCACTCCTATATGACTCCAGGTTTCAGGATTTCCTAGGAAAACTCTAGACATGATGGCTTGGACCCTACAAGATACAAAAATTGCATGATAATGGCACCATCACATTAACCACCATTGATGGATCTAGACATTCGTCCAAAGTAAACGGTCATTGGGTTCAACTTTACCATAAACCACTTAACCGAGAGTCCTTTTACCAGCAATTACGGGAAGATTCTACCATCTAGATTCTGGATGAGGGAGACAACTCCTCCTCAGCACCCATTCATTGAATAATTTCTTTCATTTTGAAACTTGTACACAAAGCTTTCCTCTTTATCTTGCTTGTTTTTTGTACAGATTTTATTTCTTAAGCTGTTCCTTTTTAAGGAACAGCAGCAGTTTCTGTCAAGAAACAACGTGTTTGAGTGTTTATTTTTGTTGTTCCTTTCGAGAGGAACATCAGTTTTTGTTGTTCCTTTCAAAAGGAACAACATTTTTTGTTGCAATTTTTTGCTATTCCTTTCTGAAGGAACATCAGTTTTTTCTATTCCCTTCCAAAGGAACAACAGTTTCTGTCGTGTGTTTTTGTTGTTCCTTTCCAAAGGAACAACAGGTTTTCCCCCGAGTTTTTGTTGTTCCTTTCTAAAGGAATAGCAGTTTTTTTCTGCCTGTTTTTTGTTGTTCCTTCCCAAAGGAACAACACTTTTTTGAGTGCATTTTTGTTGTTTTAAGAACATCATCTTGAGGATTTTTGTGAATTCTTCATGAATCTCTTAAAGGAAAACATACAATTTATGTAAGGATACACAAATTAGAGGTTACTGGAATCAACAAATCAAGAGAAATTGTCATTTTTAAGAAATTTTTTTGTAGTGATAAGAAAAAGGAAAGGACACAACTATCTATATCACTTTGTTGTATTTATTTTCACTAAAATTAATATGATCCGTTATCTTTATCATGTTGGTTCTTCCCTAAATTCTCATAACTCTCTTTGATATTTATTTATTGAATAAGAATACGGGCATATTTTCTCAATTGAGATGTTCATACTTCTTCAACCATCCCTACTCTTAAGGAGTGTTGAGCCATCCTCTATATATAAGTAGGGAAGTGCTATATGAAAAAAAAAGAAAATAAAATCTCTATATAGTAATTAACAATTCTATGATATCGAAGATGGAGGATAGGGGGTCTCATCAAGAGCCAACCTACCATGATCATAAGGAAGTAGTGAAGTTGCATTCCCATTATGGCCACCACACCAGGGATATGATCCAATGGATAACTCAAAAAAAAAAAAAGTCCTTGGAATAGGAGGTTTCATCACGAGTCGGCCTATCCACCTTTCACTCCTTCCTGGTGAATGGCATTGTGAAACATCTGGTTCCCAAGCTAGCACAGTGGCCTGCATCATGACATCATAACAGCACTTCCCTAGGCATAAATAAAGGACAATGGTTCCAAGGGTAAAAAGAAAATTTGTCAAGGTTATAGACACCTGTGGGCGATAGAGCTCTGCTGATGGTAGTGGAGTCACACTTTTCAAATCGATAGTAATGATAAACCCTTTTCTTATATCTCTATCTAATATCAAATGAGAGTATGTTCCTAAACCCTTTGTTTTGAACCCATTATGCATGAAATTTATTCATAAATCGATCATAATAGTTTGTGTGGGTAATGACTGCATAAGTACTTATTTTCACATCAGCTATCCCTTTCCCTTATCTTAGAATAATTACATAAACGTTTCTATATATATTTACAATTTAATAATATGCATCGATTTCAGTAATGCAATAATTTGCTTGATCGTATCATAAGTATGTATGATTTTTACTACTGTACAACTGTTGTGCAGTACCTTGCTCTTCTATTCGCGGTCGAGGATGCCTATCATCCTTCAGGGGGGGCGTGAATGTCTTTTAATGCCTACATGTGGGTCAAATCCCTATACTTTATGCCTACATGTGGGTCAAATCCCTATATTCTCGGTAATAATAAAATCTTAACGATATTGTTCCGATATACTATGTTGTGCTATTCCATTACATTATTGTGCATTTGTGAAGAATTAACAATGTGCAGATAGAATGGGAGGGCAACCAATTCATAGTGAGCCACAGGTGCTAGCTGTTTCTAACGCTACATGACAAATTCTAGAGAGAGTAGGGTGGATCACCTACCTCAAAAGACTGTAACAACCTCATGAAATGGTAGCCATTGAATTTTTATAGAATCTGCAGGAAGGTTACTCCATGGTTAGAGGTAGGCACATAGTAGTAGCAGACTCAATGATCACTGAGGTGTTTGGTCTCCCAGTGGAAGGAACCATATGGACCGATAAGAAAGTGAGGCTTCAAGAAGCCATGAACATTTTCCGAGATGAAGGGTAGACCTTGGTCGTCAAAGGGAAAGGATTTCAGCTGGCGACGTTGAGAGAACCATGGAAAGAATTGGAAAAAGTAGTACAGAGCTACATAACATGCGATGCAAGAAAATATGTGATTGATAGTGAGTTACAGTCTTGCCCAATGGTAGACTAGTTGGGAAGAAATGATATTATCAATTGACGGAGGAATAGCCCTGCCTTCCCCAAAACGAAAAAGAATTACTAGCACAGCAGTAGAACCATCAAAACACATACAATCCTCCAGGTTAAGGAGAAGTAGGGGAATGATAGAAGGTTTTCAGGGTAGCAGTAGCCAACCCCTAGAATTGCCTAGTTTGGAAGATGAAAAACCCCCACAAATCGAAGAAGGAAGTCACCACATCGATGAGGAAGAAGGAAATGAGGAAGAAGAAGAGAGTCACCACATTGGTGAAGAAGAAGAGAATCACCACACTAGTGGAGAAGAAGAGAGTCACCACACTAGTGGAGAAGAAGAAAGTCACCCTACCAGTGCGGAAGAAGAAAGTTATCACACCTGTGAAGAGGAAGGAAGCAATGAAGATGAAAGAGAGGGAGCATAACCTCCCAAAACCACCATTATAAGTCCACCTCAAAGCCCATTGCAGGAGGACCAATTGGCCCAAATTTTGGCCAACATGAGTGAATACATACAACCCCACAACCCACTGAACTTCAACATTGAGATAAACCAATTTCAGGAACAATTTGTTACTAGTAAAGATACAACCGAGGGAATACCCGATAAAGTAGAAGAAGAAAACCCTCAGGGAATAGAAGAACCAGCTAGGGTTACTTCCACTGAGAAATGCGGCTAGGAAGGTGTGAACACTGAATATTTTTTCCAAACGGAAGACCCTCAAGAAACATAAGAACCAGTTAACCTCACTACCCCTAAAGAACATAGCCAGGAGCATATGAACATTGAAGAAGTGTTCCAAGAAGAAAACAAAGAAGCAAGCCTGAGTGAAGGAATGACTACTGAAAAGCAAACACTGCTTGAGCAATTGAGTATAGAAAAATAGATAGCCGTTCCTCCCAGGAGGAAAAAGAAAACGACCGAACTTGAGAAGCTGTGGAAGGAACTACAGAAGCTCCAAAATCTAGTGGAACAACTTAGACAGAGTATTAGGGTTCTCAAAATGAAGAAAACCCCCAAAACGAACCCCAAAATAGAGGAACATAGTCACCAAAGGAACCCCAAAGAAAAGGAAAGTAGCCAGCAAAGTGAAGCCCCATATTGCAGAGACTGTGGAAACCCAAGCTGAGCCCAATCAAGAAGACATGGAACAACAGGCAGCTGTTCCAGATGCAGCTGCCCCAACTGAAAGCGCACAGACCTGCAGTCAAAACATTTTTATTGACCCTACTATAGCAGAACTCCAAAAGGAGCTGGCACAGGCTCAGCAGACAAGAGAAAAGCTTGAGGAAGAGACTATCCCCAAAAAGAAATATCAACAGTTACAATAGCAACTAAAGGACACCAGTGCATCAGAGGCTAAAGCCTATGATAAGTGTCAGAAGGCAGAAGAGAAAGCTGAAAAGGTAAGGAATGAATTAAAAATGGCCCATAATCAAATGGATACTCTTTGCTCCTTATACACAGATGTTCTAGCATGTAGATTCCCTGTCAAGAAATATGCTTTTTTTTTATTAGAAAGATATTTAAAATTGAAAATTAAAGAAGTTAGGGTAGGAAAGTCTATAGAATTAAACACTGCAGATGATTTTGTAAAATGTTGCAAACTCTATGGGGTTAAAGTCTAGCATCTGCTATGTGAGTTCTATTTGCATAATCTTATATTGGAGAATGACATTGAGATAAATCCCAGCCCTTTTGTAGGTGACATCCAATATCAAGCATTTATTTCATTTGTTGTTAATCAATTTGAATGGCTCAAGGCCTATAATACTTTCCAAAGGAAGGAAAATGAGTTAGACCTTTGGGTTAGGGGTGAACCAAAACACCCATTACAACTATGGGCTAGGAAAAAGAGTCTAATGACAAAGGAGGGTGTGATCCAAACTTTGGGACCCATCCACAAAGCAATTGTCTTGGATGGGGTAGAATATTTTCTATCTATCAGAGACCAGGCTTATATAGCAGCTAAATTCCGATGGAATATTTCCAATCGGAATGCTCAAGGCAGAGAGCCATTTAATTATAGAAATTTTGGATTAGCTGCTAACTGCTTGATTCTCTATAGTAACCTCATCTTGAGGGAAGCCCCATACTAGCTAGGTTGTAGGTTTCGAAGTCCCATTATGTGGTATCCTGCAACAGACTATAAAGCCATTTATGAGTTACCTAAAGGAAAGATATGGCACATCTTTGAATCTTTAGCTACAAACCATGGTTTTAGACCTCTTAATGAAAAACCTTCTCCAGCCTATTCTCTAACTGCTTTACATATAAACTATGGTTTTCATGAGGGCATGAAAAAGGGTAAGCAGGGGGGTGTTTTGAGCATTGGAAAAGGTATGGATTCACCATGTATTTTCTCATCTTTTTCCTTTAATAATAATTCTTTTTATTCTAGAAATATGATTTATTGGAGGATTATGATAGAATTGCAAAGGCTCGTGTTTATTGTGAAAATTGACTAAAAATTTCCTTTTGTTATAAAAATAGGAAACAAATGAAGTAAACCATCATTCGAGATGCAGAGCTAAAACAAGAGTAACTGTTGTTCCTCCAGAAAAGGACCGTATCTAGACAATAAGAAGGAAATCATAACGTATAGTTAAGGGAAGATAGGGAACATCACGACTACATCCTAAGAAGACCAAGCGCTAGCTAAAAAGAGAAAAGGAGTGAATCCCTCAGGATCTTTCTATCTTGAGGGATCGCTGTTCAATCTTATTGTTGTTTCTTATATTATCCGTCAAATTGTTATATAGGGCAGTGCCTATAGAAATCGAGGGGGGAATGATTTATGATTAAACACTCCTTTTGTAACTCTGTAATTTCTTAACTCTCGTGATCAGAGAGTGACTGTTGTAAACACTATTTAAGTTTGATTAATACAAGATTTTGTTGTCGTTCCATTTCTTAACTCTGGAGTAAAGGCCAGTGGCGTTTCACTGGTGTTTAAGGGCCCGACCCTGGTGGATCGATCTGCTATTTGTATCATTACTTTTTAGTTATCATTGTGTGATAGTTTTTATTTGTTTTCTTTACAGTTTGTAAGTTAATTGGTTTACTGTTTAATTTCTTATTGATATCAGTGTGTTACATTGATGAATTTCATTGTTGTTTCATTGTAAGAGAAATCTTCATTCCTGTATCATTTATCTTGTTATGCTTAAACAAAGCTTTGTTGTACAGTATTTGATGTTTTATTTCAGTTGCTGTTCCATTTTCTATTTCGTTTGATTGCTCTTCATTTCAAAGTGATGATCAAGAGAGTTTGCTGTTGATAGGATTTGTTGCTTAACAGGATTTGCTACTTAATAGGATTTACCGTTGAATAGAATTTTCCATTTGATTCCATTAGTTATAGTTTTTTTGTTCATATTCATTAAATAGAATTTGCTGTTCAATTCATCTAGTTACAGTTTTATGTTCATTTACATCGCTGTTTAATTGCATATTTGCTGTTCATTTTAGATTAATTAGTTTACAAATTAAAAAGAATTTGGTTTTTGAGAGTTTGCCTAGTTTACTTTCATTAGCAGCCTTTAGTTCAATTTCTATTTCCTTTCAATTGCTTTAAGACAGGATTATGAACTGTAAAGAATATTGGTTATTGCTACCTACGTTCTCAGATTGATTATCTTGTTCCCATTTGATTTCAATTCCATCAATTTCTAAAGGAAAGAGTTATCATTACTGCATCCTTGACTGATGTTTGTTGAATGAATGATTGAATTTCCAAGAATTTAAGTTCATGTCATTGTAATTAGATTTCTTTTCCAAGCATCTGTTTGCTCTTGTATTTACAACACTATACTACATATTGCAAAGCATTACTCTTAGATTGAATTGCAGCCTCAGACTGAGTACACTCTTGAAACAAAAAGTCGTTCCTGGATTGATAAGTAATGTAGGATAAATAGGTGTTAAAAATATACCTTTTATACCTCAACACATTTCTCCTCACCATGTGATCCCAGAATAAAAATTCGCATGTCAATAGATTCTTTCATCACATGAAAAGCAGGCTCTGGAATGTAGGATTTCTCAATACATTCATTTAATGATGGTAGGTTCCCAGCACATTTCCTCCTCAATGTTACTAAAAAATGACTGAAAATTCGATCAGTATGGTCATGAGTATGCCCAATCAGAAAGAACCCAACCTTTACCTTTTCAAAAATCCCCCATTCAACGAGCATGTTTAGATACCCAAAAATAACTTGATTGTTGTTTTCACCGCTTTTGTTGTCTAATTGTTCATACAAAACTTCAGGAAAAATACTAGACCAATGAGTAACCACATCATGGATTATATTTATGGTTAGATTTGCATCATTATGAATATTTTGGGCTGTGAAGTAAACCCTTGGAAACATCTTCTCATTAAATGCCATATAACCAACCAAGTGAAACTGAATGAAATTTTCCTACTGTAATTTTTTTGGCATGCAGACAAAATGTGGTAGAAGTGTTTTCTTTTGGTCCATACCATCAATTATCAAACCCAAATATTTATTTGGATTATCACAACACTTATTTGGATGTTTATAAAATTCATTCCTTTCAATTTTTTTTTGATTGGGATGCTCTTGAAGTTATTTGACAGCTGAATCTGTACATAAAATAAAAGAAACATATGAATAAATATACTTTCATAGTTGATAACTATCCCGTTACACCAATTTTTGGTCATCTAACCTGTTACTATTAGATGGATCAAAGTACACCATGTAAGACCAATTTTACCATAGCAAAATTGCTTTCACTATAAAAAATAAGTTAGTAATCTCTAATTTATTAAGTTGTTTATGGTCTAAATAGGAAACCCCATGATGAAATATTGAACAAATCTCTATTTGTTTGGTTTTCCTCAAGGGATAATTAATTAAACCATATTTTAATTAATATTCCTGGTCATATTTAACCCAAAACAAGAAAATTAATTATATAAATCACTATTTATTTAATTATTATTCAACCATATTCTTAATAATAAATAAATAATTTATTTATTTATTATTTACAAATAAAGGGATTTGACCAAATTCAAATTCTTTTTCCCTGAAACAAAAATAATAAATATTCCATAAAATTTGGATCTAGATTTGGTTAATAATATTTTAATTATGCACCTATATCTAGACTAACTCAATATTTTGTTATAAATAGAAGGGTTTTTCCATTAATTCACTACCTTTTTTTGCCTAGAGATCACTCTGGATCTATACTTTTGGTCTGACTTTGATCCTCCATCATTGTCATATTTTTCTACCATTTTGCTTGTGAGATCCCTTTGAGTTTTGTTTTTGTCTGGGTTTTCTACACCATCAAGAGAGAGAGATCTTAGATTTGAAACACTGAGGACATACAAGAACCCATCCCATTGAGGGGCACTGATAACATCTTTCTATGTTCCCTTCCCAGGTATCATAAATACAAAAATTCCTTAAAAAATATTCTTGTCTTATCTATTGGATGCATGGAGCAACTCTTTCTTTTATTTTTTTTTTAATGTCTTTAAATACATAGATCTAGATTTTGTATCATTTGTATTGGTAAAATAACTATAGATCTAGAGAAATTGATAGCCATATTTGATGTTAGGGATGTTTTTTATGCTTAGCTAAAGTGATTTTTTTTTGTATGCTTGCGATTAGAATTCACACTAACAACTAGTGACTCCACAAGGGTTTATAATTATGACTGCTATCATTTTTCAGATCCCTCCATGATGATCTGCTTCAACCCTTAGGGTTTTTCTTCAACTTCTTGTTTTTCTTTTCTTGATGTTGTTTTTAACCTTTAAAATCCTAAAATAATAAAAATTCTAACTTCTATGTGTTTTTGGGCCTATTGTATACATGAAAAGGTATTAGCTATAGATGAGACAACATTTTTTTTTCTGAAACCTACCCTCGAGAGTGCCAGAAATGCAGGTCGCACTTTTTGGGCCAAAACCTGCGACCTCAACCTTCAGGGTGCAGAAAACAGGTAGAAAACTGTGACCTGTACGTTTTGCAGGATTTTTTTTGTGATTTTTCTAGGTTTCTCTAGGCTACTGTTCAGGGTTTTTTGACCTGCATCTCCACTCATCTTGGAATTGTACTTGCTCTGTTTTACGTGTCGAAGTAGGAACCTAGCACTTGAGGGCTTCAATACGCTTCCACCTTTTTAGGAGGATTTTAGCTGAAGCAGGTCATCTGAGATTTCAATGTGTTAATCCATTTTCAGATATGATCTAGTACCTTCAAATCCATTTTCAATTCGTTATTCATCCATCCAAAACACCTCTTTTCAATTTTTTTTGTTCCTCCTCTAGGGTCCCCTCTATTTCCCTTCAGGTTGTAGCCTTTCACCAGCTCATTTGCAACACTTTTCCCTCTAGTTTTTTGTTGTTTTCTGCACCTATTTCTAGTAGAACTGACCTTTAGATCCATATCCCTCCTAAATTTAGATCCATTTACCATTTTATGTGTTTTTGACTAGATTTCTCCCACCCATATACTAGTTGTTGGGAAGCCCTCCTTCTTGGGTTTATATTGATGCATATTTAGCTGTTTATTTTCTGTCATATTTCAGTTTTCTTTACTGTTATTTCCATATTTATTTATAGTTATACAACACCTTTTTTCTTTTTTCTCTACACACTTCTGGGTTTAATTAAAATTAACACACTTATCACATATACACACACCTTAAGTGAAGAGTGCATGGTTAACACTACCAGGACAAGACTATAACATTGTAATCAATTAATCCTGTACCTCCTGCCCTTGTTTCAACATTGTAATCATTCGATTCTGCACATCCTTGCCCTTGCTGGTCTCTCTTCCTTCTATGATCCATGTCTATTTTTCCATCATTTTGCCTCCAAGGGGTTTATCCTGTAGACTTCTTGGCATTCATCCTCAATTTCCAATAGGAAGACTTACTCCTCCGCGTAGGGTTCGAGTAAGTCCTCCACCGAGTCCTCATTATGAATATACTTCGAGTTCATTGGGCTTCCCTTCTAGTCCTATCCCCAGTTCTCCTCCTGTCACCTTCACGATGTCTCGTTCACGACCTAACGCTGGTGGTAGCCCCGACCATAATGATGGGAATACTACTAGTGGGACAACAACAGTAACTATCCCAACTGCTCACTTGCTCCCTTATATGGCAGGCCTCAGTCTTCCCGATTTTAACCAGTTGATCAATGACCCCATACACCATGACCCTAGCTAGCTTGTTATGTAAACCAAGCTCCCTTCAGACATCCTTAAGTTTGAAGGTCTTGATGAAGAGGATCCTACAAACCATGTTTGATATTTCCACATGTGGTGTTTGTCTAACTCCATCACCAATGACTCTGTCTGTCTTTGGTTGTTCCAGCGTACACTTTCTAGAGAAGCGTCCATGTGGTATGTCGACCAGACCTCCTCCTCTCATACTACTTTTGTGACGCTTGCCACAGATTTTTTGTCTTACTTCTAGCTTCCCCTTCATTATGACACTGGTATCGAACTGTTGACCTCTTTCCGTCAATCGTCTACGACCCACCTATCCGATCATGTCCAGGAAAGGCGGAGAAGAAAGAGACTATGTCAAGCCCCTACCTTCAAAGACCGTGTCTACATGGACTGGTTTCTTAGATCCCTTCTTCCTGCTATTAGAAAATATGTTGCATTTCATTTCCCTCAGACCGAAGAAACTACCCTCCAAATTGCGTTGAAATATAACCTAGTCTATGCACAATATAGTTATGTTTATACCGTCTTACCTGATCTCCCAAAAATAGGTGGTGGCAATGCATTGGGAGCATCCCATTCCATCAAGAATATTACCTGATCTCCCTAGAATCGGTGGTGGAAATGCATTGGGGGCATCCCATGCCATCAATGATATTTTTGGAGCTCTTTATCATCCGTACACCCATCCTCCCATGGGTTATGGTTTCCCTCAGGGAGGGGCTAGCTCCTCTAGCAATTTTCACCCTCCCGATAGCATGTATCCAAGATACAACATGCCTCCTCCTTTTTCCCCACCTGCTTACCACAATGTTTCCCAACCTCCTTATTATCCATATCCATAGCCTAGTGCTCCAGCTCCTCCAGTATTAGCACCTCAGCCTCCCTTGCCTTCTCAACCCCTGCAACAGCAGCCACCACTCCCCCAGGGTCAAGTGTATGCACAAGAGGGTGAGACTAATCCTCCTACTTCCAAAACGAAGAGGAAAGGCAACCAAAACCAATCTGCTCCAGGTAATCCAGGACCCAATCCCTAGGGGAATACACCTAACGCTGCTAACCAGCAACAAGGCACTCAGCCCAAGCAGGACAGGCCTATTCACATGAACAAACCTTATTATTGTTGCGGTGTCTATGGTAAATATACCCACGATTTTCCTCTTTTACCTCAGATGCAACGGATGTGGGAAGCTCAAGCAACATCCCGAGGACAACAAGCTTCCCCTTTGGATCCTCCCCATGGTGCACCTACCCAGCCAGCTGTGTTTACCAATACTTTCCCCCAACAAGGATTCGTGGCTACTCAACCCCCTAAAGGTCAATTAGCCAGTCAACCTCCTCCATCTAGTACCTCTGATAACCAAATTCTCATGATGAAGTATGACCAACCCAATATTGTTGATCTTAACCTTCATACTCGGTCCCGTCAGTACAACAAGTGCCCCGGTACGTCTGCCCCCGAGCCCCCTTATTTAGGTCCCACAGAGCCTCTTTTGACACCCAATGGTCCTTTATAGATCCCTCAACCTAAGGAATAGGTTTATACCAAGATCCCCAAGGGACCATTATGCCGAAACGCTTCTTTTGGTAAATGTTCCTACTCGTATAGTATAGTAGATGATTTGGCACAATCCCTTGTTTTCATCTGAATGCTGGAACTCCTCCAGTTGTGCCCTTCACAACGAAATGCTCTAATAACTACCATAGGAATTGTGGATCCTTCAGATGATTGTTTCATCCTCTTTGATGTTGACCGATCAGAACATCCCCTCCTTCCTGATTTTGTCACCTTCCAAATCCCTGTCAAGATCTGGAATGCCAACATCTCCCATTGTATCATTGATGAGGGGGAATCCACATGTGATGGCTTCTTCAGTTTCGAAGCAACTCGGATCTCTAGATTTGGCGCCTTCCACTATCACCGTTCGTGCATGGGATGGCTACTCTTCCCAACCCATAGGATTATTCTGTAAATGTCCTATAACTCTTGCGGGCAAGACTGTTTGTGTTGGCATAGAAGTCATGGATGCCCCCTTAGAATACAAAATTCTATTGGGTCATAGCTACAGTTATGTGATGTTTGTTGTCCCATCTATGGTTCACCGTAAGATGTGATTTCCTCACAATGGAAATATTCCCACCATTGACCAGTTCACATATTCTGAATGGAAGTCTAAGACCTCCCCTAATTCCATCATCTCTTTGACGGCCAATAAACAAACAGTCGAAGCTTTGACCACTGTTTCACTTGAAGTCTACAAAGAATCCTATTTTCTTGGTTCTTTCCCTGGTATTTCTCCTCCTATCTCTGATCCCAGCTTGTCAAAAATTTGAATGATGCAATCATCTCGATCAGACCTCAAACAGACTGGTTTGACTAGTGAGCAGTCCCACCCTCTGCAACGTGCTCCTAGAACCTCAAATCAACCTTTAGGACCCCCTCATCTAGGCCCCTCACATACAGCTGGTATCCATGAGCCTATCTACCCTCCTAGAACGGTTCCTGCTAGCCTTAATCATCTCGGAGTTGTCTCGCCTGGCCATTACCCTTCTAGTTAGATACCGTTTTTAGCTCCCCCTCCTGGATTATTCTCGGTAGCTATTATGGCTACCTTATCTCTTCCTAACATGACCCTGGGGATCCTAGTCTGGTACATTGATCCCCCAACCACCATCCCACCTGGTCAGCATAAACCTTATACTGGTTTGACCCTGTTCCAACCAATCGCCATGACCCCTCCCTTTGCTTCTCTGCCTCATCCACCTCAACATGAACCTACTCTTGTTGCGAAAGCTTCAAGCGAGGGGGGAAAAGCTCACAAGAAGGCACCTAAGGACAAGGCTGCCTAGACAAACCCTACTCCTCCTTTGCCTCCAAAGCATACCCCCCTGGTGTGCTTTATGTGATGTTGTCAGTCATGCCACCCATAATTGTCCTGAATTGCCTCGTCTCAAGCCCATGGTCAACGAAGAATTTCCTGAGTCTGATATCTCATAAGTCCATGTTACTTTACCCGATTCAGCCAATAAAATAAAGAATTTGCACACAAATCACCCCTATGCTTTGTGTGATTTCCATGGCCAATATACTTACTTCTGTTTCCACCTCAACGAGTATCACTCCTCTTTGGAAGCGGTTTGCCAATTCGAGGCCAAGCGCAATGAGTCCACCACTCCCTTATTTGCGCATTTTTCTTTAGAGAAACTAGAGGACACATTGACTCCCATTGGCATTCCCCCTCCTGATGTCGAGATCACATAGCCTTCAACCACCATTTTCTACCTATCATGATCTATGAAACCCATGGTGGAATACCCCTCCGGGACTTCCCCTTCTGTTTCGCCTGACCTGCGTTCAGCGATCGCCTCGGGCTCAACATTGGTGGATCCTCCATCTACTTGTTTTTCGGTCACCCTTTTTGATGATGTGCATGTGAACCTTTCTTCTCATGATGATGAGTTAGGTAGCTTTGTTGTGTCAGGTGGTCTTTATTCCACTAGTCAACCCATCTTCTATCACGATGAAGACATTATGGAAAAAATCACCACCCTTGACTTTATCTATCCCCCCTTACATCGAAACCATACATTCAAACCACATACACCTTGTGGTCATTACATTGAAAAACAATGTTTTGGTAAGGGGGTACCCATATTTGAGAGTTCAGGAGAAGCAATTCTCCACAACCCTCATAGTGCATCTGGTCGTGTTGACTCTAGTACCATCATTCTTCCCCATTTATAAGAACCCCTAGAGTCCCATATCACTTCAGATCACTCTAGGGATGATCCTCTTCATCATTCCTTCCTCTTACATTAGCAACCCAGTCCCCTAGAGATTGTTGTTGACGAACTTATGGGTTTTCTAGGAGAGCACCCATTCATTATCTCCAAATCCGCTCTTTGGGATAGTAACAACATGTATGAAAACCCAAAAACTTAGTCCATTTTCGTCATATATGCAGTACCAAAAGATGTTGGTAATCCTCCATTCCATTTCTTGAATTGCATAACCATAATGAAAACAAATGGCGCACCACAACATAAAAATGTGTTTAGATTCCCCTTTTCTGAATACATTTTGGCATGACCATAACATGCTTGTGGGAACCTATGCCACTCAACTATAAAATTCCCAAATCTCAGCCAAAAACAAAATTGAAACCCCCATTCTCTGACAGGTTTCACTTTTCAGGTCATTTCCTGGGATAGGTCGCAGTTTTATGCCCAATACTTGCCACCTAAGTCGCATAACAGACCCCAAAAAGTGTGACCTGGCTTGTTCATGAGCTCTGGGTGCCTAAACTGAAATTTTGATCCCCTTAATTGAAAGAGTATGGTTAGGCCTCTTATCTACAACTGAAGCATCTTAGTTCCATCAGTCGGTTTGTTTGTTATGATTACCGCAAGATTTAGGGCCTTTTCTCCTCTCTAGATTCACCATAGCTACACTTGCAAATGAATCAAATTGGAGGGAAAATGGCTTATTAAAAGAGAAACCCAAGATTTTTGTTTCACCTGCTACGACCAAACCGTTAGCACGGTTTAAGAAACCATTAGCACCGTTGGAAAGCTCTCACCGAGATCTCAAATGTCTATCCTTTAGTTTTTTGTGATTTGATTCTCCACCCGGACACAATTTTTCCAAGAAGGGTCACTTCACCACTCCTCAAAATCAAATTTCTTCACTTGCAACACTTGTACTTGGGGTGCCACTTTTCCTTCATACTTGTCCATTTTTGTGTCAATTTTTGTCACGAGTAACCATCTTGTACTCATGTTTTATGGTCCCCACTGGGCTTGTTTTGTGTGGCAGCATCATCGAGTCGCCCTTGTTTAGAGCATCCGAGTTGAGTCGTCATCGCATCCATGGAGTCTATCTTGAGTCCTTGTATCCCGCTATAGTCATCCATCATTCATGTATTTGTTCCTCTATCATGTCACACATTTTGGCCTTCAGTCATACTATTCCCTATCCCCTCTAATATTGTGTCAATTGCTACTAGGTCATCCATGCCCTTTCTGCTCTAACAAGGGAAGTTGTCAACTCACTACTCAATACCTCCATTCCATAATTATCCCTAGTGTCAGTCTATCAGTCGCTCTACCATTATCTCTCGTGACTTAGTTGAGGATCCCTTATTTCCTCACCTATGGTAGACCTCCTTCCATCGACATCAAATTATTCATTCCAGAAGACAGGTCTAGAGGGTGGTGTACCTTGGTTCTAGCTTCCACTCTTGTTTAGTGTTGCATATTAGGAAACGAGACTCTCTATTGCCCTTTGACTTGATTGTTTCTTAGCTCCAACTCCTTATGGCATAATCAAGATCCGTATACTTGATGGTTCAGTGATGCAACAGATTGTACCGGTGATTCCTGGGTGTGTGTGAGATGCTTCAGACCTCATGAGGGGGTGGCCCTTCAGGTAGGCCCCCACATGCCTGAATGAACTCTCTACTAGAGCCTTGTATGAAGCTCCATAGATTTGATGGTTCCGACCTCATCCGCTTGGAACACCTATTTATTTTTCATGTATCATTCAGACTTTCAGAGCCCTTTCCTATTTTAAAGGGCCTCTTTGGTTGTACTTATATCTCATGTACTCATATATTATTGTATAAGTCCTGGTTGTTGTCCCAGGAACAATATACATGTGGGATCCATTGTCCTGTTTTTATCTGGCCTATGTTTATGTCATCGTGTACTATATAGTTCATTCCCTTGTTTACTAGACACATTATTCTTTGTACTTTGTTATCTCGGCGAGCATAGGTATGCCTCCCCCCCCCATGTAGAATGGGTACTCACTCATAAAAGAGACTTGTCACACCTGCAAGTCTCACCTCCTCGGGGTCTTATCCTCTTGAGCTTTAGTCTACCTTATATTTCTCTCTCTCTAACTCCCCCTTCGATGTCTAGTGATTGAGTTCTTACAACGTACTTCGGTCATACGATTAGCTCCTAACTCTCGCACGCTAGGGGAAATCTGTTACACCAATTTTTGGTCATCTAACATGTTACTATTAGATGGACCAAAGTACACCATGTAAGATGAATTTTACCCTAGTAAAATTGCTTTCACTATGAAAAATAATTTAGTAACCCATTATTTATTAAGTTGTTTATGGTCTAAATAGGAAACACCGTGATGAAATATTGAATAAATCCCTATTTGTTTGGTTTTCCTCAAGGGTAATTAATTAAACCATAGTTTAATTAATATTCCTAGTTATATTTAACCCCAAATAGGAAAATTAATTAGATAAATCACTATTTATCTTATTATTTTATAGGAATAATTATTTAAATAATATTCCATGTTAACTTTGACTAAATCATTTATAGATAATTGAATAAATCACTATTTATTTAATTATTACTCAACCATATTCTTGAAATAATAAATAAATCATTTATTTATTTATTATTTACAAATAAAGAGATTTTACCAAATTCAAATTCTTTTTCCCTCCAACAAAAATAATGAAATATTCCATAAAAGTTGGATCTATATTTGGTTAATAATATTTTAATTATGCACCAATATCTAGACTAACTCAATATTTTTTTATAAATAGAAGGGTTTTTCCATTCATTCACTACCTTTTGTTGCCTAAAGATCACTATGGATCTATACTTTTGGTTTGACTTTGATCATCCATCATTGTCATATTTTTCTACCATTTTGCTTGTGAGCTCCCTTTGGGTTTCATTTTTGTCTCGGCTTTCTACACTATCAAGAGAGAGAGAGATATTAGACCTGAAGCACTAAGGACATACAAGAACCCATCCCATTGAGGGGGACTAGTAACATCTTTCTATGTTCCCTTCCCAGGTGTCACAAATACAAAAATTCTTTAAAAAATATTCTTCTCTTGTGTATTGGATGCATAGAGAAACTCTTTTTTTTATTTGTTGTTTAATGTCTTTAACTGCATAGATCTGGATTTTGTAGCATTTGTCTTGGTCAACTAACTGTAGATCTAAAGAAATTGACAACCATATTTGATGTTAGGGCTGTTTCTTATGCACAGCTAAAGTGAGATTTTTTTGTACGCTTATGATTGGAATTCACACTAACATATCCAATTTTTAAAAATAATGTTTTGAACGCATACCTCTTTCTGCCCCTTGACATTTATCTCTTTTTTCTTTAAGATAAGAACATGTACTGAAAACCCCCATCCTTGTCTTCTTATGAATATGAACATTTTCTAATTTGTTTTTCCACACCCTTATAAAATATGAATATGTAATAAAATTACCAAATCCTTTAGAAAATTCTGCATAATCTTTGTATAACCTGTAGATTTCTTGTCTCGAGAAATTAACTATAATATCTATTGCATCTTTATTTGGCATACACTCTCCATGCTTTGAAAATAAGTCTTTCATCCATGACATAGTAGTATTTTCTAACGACCCAGACTCCCATTTATAACGTACTTTTGAATAATATGTGGGATTGTTTTCTAGTCTTTCTTGGATTCTTGACAAAGGAAAATTACCAATTGAATGCAATATTTTGAAAGCCTTTCTATATAGAAATACATTTCCAATATGATAATCATAACCTACTAGTGTAGATTGCATGCAACCCACTAAATATGAATTTTTTATGCTTTTATTCATTGAAAAATATGTTTTCCTTTTCTCCAAAGAAAAGTTGAAATCCATATGTTTCAAGTAATCCCTTCGACAAAATTCACTTGAAATCAAATGAATGACATAACTTATTTTTGTGACAAATGTTGTACTCACCCTTGTATAACTAGAATGTTTTGGATTGATATGAAAAGGTCTACTCCTACTCCTAGTTACAATATTTTCTTGCAATGGCTTCATCATTCCATTATCCTTTATAGAAGCAGTTTCATCAGCATTAGGAGGAATATTATCCTCACTATCATCATTATCAACATATTTAATAATTTCATCAACATCATTTCCTGGAAAATATTCATTACCATCATTACTTGAAGAAAAAATTTCACAAGAATCATCTGCGCTTTTGAAACCCTGATTGAGATGAAATTCTTCACCATCTTGATCCATGCTTTGGAATTTTTCCCTTGGAGGATTCAGTTCTTCATCACCATGAGTTTATTTGAAATGGTCACTTAGAGAAAATGCATTATTCATATATGTGCCTCTGAAATTATCATTTGAAAGAAAATCTTCATCCTCCCCTTCCTCATTGGTGCTCTCATAATCCTTGGGATTAGGACTAAGTGGAAGGTTTGAATCTATGTTCACTAGAAATTATTCATCCCATCCCTCTCCTTCCTCACTGGTGCTCTCATAATCCTAAGGATTAGGAATAAGTGGACACCTTGACTCTCTATTTATTTGAAATTCTTCACCCCCCCTTCACTAGTGGTGCTCACATAATTGTTAGGATTATGCCGAAGTGGATATTTTAACTGTGCAAATTATTCATTCCTCTCTTCATCAGTGGTGTTGGCATAAAATTTAGGATTAGGATGAAGTGGATATTTTGACTCTAGAATTTTTTATTTCCCTCCTCATCAATGGTGCTCGCATAATCCTTAGGATTAGGACGAAGTGGATATTTTGACTCTAGAATTTTTTCATTCCCCTCTTCATCAGTGGTGCTTGAATAATCCTTAGGATTAGGACGAAGTGGATATTTTGACTTTGGAAATTCTTCATTCCCCTCTTCATCAGTGGTGCTCGCATAATCCTTAGGATTAGGACGAAGTGGATATTTTGAATCTGCAAATTCTTAATTCTCCTCTTCATCAGCAGTGCTCGTATAATCCTTAGGGTTAGGACAAAGTGGATATTTTGACTCTGCAAATCCTTCATTCCCCTCTTCATCAATGGTGCTCATATAATACTTAGGATTAGGACGAAGTGGATATTTTGACTCTAGAAATTCTTCATTCCCCTCTTCATCCGTGGTGTTCACATAATCCTTAGGATTAGGACGAAGTGGATATTTTGACTATGGAAATTCTTCATCCCCTCCTGTTGGGAAAAATACTGAGAGGGGGGGGTGAATCAGTATTTAGGGCAAACTGAAACTTTTTACTTTTTCATGCTCTAAAACCCATACGCTACTTTGTTGAAGCCAACTAGCGTATACACGTGGATATCCTTCATAAAACTCGCGTATACACAGAGATCTAATTATGCCATTAGTCCTTCACTTATATCATTCCATCATTCATTCATTAGATGTTCTATAAACAGTAAACATGTGCAGTAAGAACAGAATAAACCATCACACAAAGCATCACACATGAACACCGGGATTTTTAGGTGGAAACCCAAGTCGGGAGAAAACCACCGCTGCAGTTGCTCGGCCTTCAATATTTTATTATAGAGAAAACATCTTACAACATATGTGCTGGCGCAGACTTGACCAGCACGCAGGCACCCACCTGCGCTCGTTTACCAGCCTCTCCTGGAAGGGAGCTCCAACCCCCTGACTCGTTTACCAACCTCTCCTGGAAGGGAGCTACGACCCCCCGATCTCGTTTTACCAGCCTCACCTGGAAGGGAGCTACGACCCCCTGACTGAAGGCTACAACCCTCAGCACCACCTTGGACCACGTTTCATCAATTTTCACACTGGATCCAACAACTTCAATAGGACACCACTTGCAGGACACATTTCATCATATTTTTAAATTGAACCCTTTCCATACTTTTAAGCTCAAACATACATCACCAACGGATAACACCAATTCGGACAACCTGGAATCGGACTCTTGATGTGATGAATGCCTCTCAGTCTTTTGTACCCATGCTTGACAAACTGGTTACATCATTTCACTTCAACGATGTCGCGTATATACGCGCTTCCCGTCCACATCAGCCGGTGTATACATCGTACATATTTCATTGCGCATACGCGCTTTCTCTTCAGCGAAGCCGCGTATATACGCGCTTCCTCTGCGGCGAAGTAGCGTATAGATCTTCAATAATTATAGAGCAGCATACTTCTTTAGATCAGATATTCAGTTCAGATTCAACCCTTTACTTCAGACAGATGTTCGCATCATCACAGATCTAATCACTCCATAAACAGATCTAGTAGATACAAATACATTTCAGATCTAGATATCCCGCTTCATCATTTCTTCATAGGTGCATCATAGATTCAGATCTATCATCAAACCTTTACCCTTTCCATACAGATATACTTCACAGAGAAGTATTCATTCAAGCTCGGACATCTTGCACCCACACTCATGATTTGCACAATGAATTTCTTCTCTTTATATAGGTTTACCCTTTTTCAATACCATGAGCCCATTTTTCAATACCATGAGCCAAAACAATACCATGAGCCCAAAACTACATTACTTCCGATGGTATTCCTGGACGGGGTCATTTAGACGAATCATTACCAATACAATGGGTCAATACCATAGTGGTTACCCACAGTTTTGCACTTTTTGAGCGCTTTTCCCATACGCGACTTGTACGTTGTTCCAGCGTGCATCGCGACCCCTAAACAAATCGGCCTGTGTATGAGACATACTCTTTTCATCATAGATCTATCACATGCTGAATTCCTTTCTTCATTGCCTTCTGTACTCACTGTAGATACATCAGATTTAGTTCATCAAGACATGTTCTATCAAGCACAACTTCATCAAGTAAGTTGCCATCATCTTGCCATCCAAGGACAATACTCAGCATCATATTGCTAACAAACATCACTTCATATCATATTTACATCATTTACCAAGTCCATCAGGTTACGAATAATCTTCATCAGGTGGATTGCCATCAAGGACAACACAAGTTAACAATCTCATGTCTTCATCTTCATTCGGTGGGTTGCCATCAAGGACAACACTGTTGCATCATATTTCCAGCACCTCTTCATCAGTAGTGCCCTCATAATCCTTACGATTAGGACAAAGTGGAAATTTTGACTCTGGAAATTCATCATCATGCCCTTCATCACTAGTGCTATCTTAATCTCGAGGATTAAGACAGTGGAATAATTGACTCTCGATTTACAGAAATTTATTTTTACTGCCCTTCATAAATTTTGTTCTCATCATCCTTAGGATTATGACCAAGTCAAAATTTTGGCTCTATATTCATGATGAACGATCTCTTGTTATATTCATCAATTTGAATAGAGTTGTTTTGTGACGAAGATGTTGATGCTACAGAAAGAAAAAATTCACTATCATAAGAACCCATGACTTTCAACAAGAAGATGTTGAATGATACAAATGCACTCTCTCCCAATTACAATATATAGCTTAAAGATTGAAATTTTCCTGTAAAATCCCCACCCCCAAAATTATCGCTAAAAGTTTTCCCTCCAAATTTTCCACCCAAATAAATTTCATTAAAACATTTCCCTCCAAATTTCGTTTCACAAATTCGTTTCACATATTTCCGTACAAAATATTTGTTAAAAATGTATTTCAAAACATTTTAATAAACAGCTGGTCTTCAAATATTTCACCCTACTTTCTATTCAAAATATCCCCAAAATATTCCTTTCAAGCATTCATTCCAAACTAAAATAAAATAACAATCATTGTTTCTATTCCACACATGACATCAAGTCTTCTCGGTTTTGTTGGAGTAATTTTGTGGAGGCGTTGCGTTGGCATTGATAACACATTGAACAAGAGTTTTTTGCATTTGAAAGGTTAGTTTTACTTCTACTTTGTCCATTTAGAGATGGATTTCACGAAACTCAATTTTTTACAGTTTTTAGGACTTTTTGGGGTTGCTCGGTTCTTCCACGAAACAAAAAACCAAAAAATGATGCACATCAAAAGAACAAATATATTTATTTTATTTTTATTTTTTCTAAAAGTGAAACTGAAAAATAAAATAAAATAAAATAAAACAATAATAATAATAATAGTAATAATAGTAATAATAATAGTAATAATTTTTTATTTAATTTTATTTCAAAACATGAAATTTTATATCTTTTAAATCGCATTAAATATTTTAATGTTTTTTTATTTAAAATAAATTATAGATTTCATATATATATATATATATATATATATATATATATATATATATATATATATATATATATATAACGTTTTTTTGGATAGTTTTTATTAAACCATTTTTTTTTTATTATAAATATATTTAAAAAAAATACAATTTAATTTTAAAATAATTTTAGTATTTTATTTTTGTTTTCTAAATAAAATAAAAAAAATTAAATTTAAAAAAAATTAAAATTTAATTTATTTATTTTATAATTTTAATTTTAGACAATTTAATATTTTATTTGTTATTTTATTATTCTCTTTTTTTATTATTATTTTGATTTTATTTAAAAATAAATAATTTTTTTTTTGCCGCCCTCCCTTATTTTATATATATATATATGTTTTCTTTAAAAAATATATGTTTTTTTTCCCACTTCACGGTACTTCACGGTCCCTCCCGGCTGACCTCCGGCCCCTAGTGGGTGGAAAAATTGCTTTTATTTTTTAAAACAATAAAATGTTATAAATAAGAATTTATATTTTAAATTTATAAAATTAAATTTTAAAATTTTAAAATTATTTATATAATAATAATTTTAAAATTAAATTAAATTTTATAATTTAAAAAAAAAAATTATATTTTAAAATTTTAAAATTAAAATTTTAAAATAAATTTTAAATTTTTAAAATTGTATTTTAAATTTTTATATAAAATATTTAGTTTTTATAATTATATTTTAAATTTTAAAATTCAATTTATTAGTTTTATATTTAAGAAAAAACAATTAATATTAAAAAAATTGTAACATTAAAATTGTTTATTTTATTTTTTTTAACTTGAAAAAAAAAACTTAATATTAAAAGTGATAAAACTTTAAATTGTTATTTTTTTTTTTAAATTTTGTTTGGAAATTAAAAAAAAATACCTAAGTTTCAATTTTTTAAAATAGTTAAGGTTCAATTTTTATTTTTATTTTTTAATTGTTTGAAAAAACAACTTTACATTAAAAAAATTTAAAACATTATTTTTTTTGGTCATTTCCTGACCTTGACTTTTTCTAGTTTCCATGGTGAGTTCTATGAGGAAATTTGTGGTGTTTCCATGGGTTCTCCTCTTTCCACTATAGTTGCTAATTTATTTATGGAAGATTTTGAAATGAAGACCCTAGCCTCAGCTCCTTTTCGCCCTAGGAAATGGAGCATGTTCATGGATGACACCTGTGTCATTTGGCCCCATGGTCGCAAAAAGTTAGATATTTTTCGTGGGAACCTGAATTCCCAAGATATTTTATTTTATTTAAAAATAAATAATATTTTTTTCGTCCTCCCTTATTTTATATATATATATATATATATGATTTAAAATAATTTGTTTTTAAATGAAAAACAAATATTTGTTTTTATAATTTTAGAAGTATATAGTTTTATTTCGAAAATTTATATAGTTAATTTCATTTTTTTATTTTAAATCTATATAGGTTTACACACATATTTTTTTAATTTATTTTATAGACATTAATTTGCGATTAATTTTAAATTTATATTGGAAATTTTTAAAAAAAATTGAGTAATTAAGATATGTGTTTTCTCATTAACACACACACACACACACACACACACACACACACACACACACATATATATATTTCCTTTTATTAGGAAAATGGCATTAAAAAAAAGACATTTTTGTGAATGTTTCTAAACCAAGGGTAGAAACTGCCAAATCTAAAGTTGCAGTTGGATGCACTATGAATACTGCTGGATGCAATAAGGATATTGTTGGACACATTATGCATACTATTGAAGACACAAAAATTGAAAGACGTAATAAAATTCAAGCAAGTGGCCCACCAAGTTCATAAAAGTTTTTTTTTTTTTTCCCTTCTGAATGGAAGAATGGAGAGGAAATAAATAAAATTGATTTTTCATGGTATCTTGAAGACAATGAAACAGAGGATGATATACATATCTATCTGATTTATGGTATGATTCACTTAGGGAAATCATATCAGGTGATGGGCAGAGTACGAGACATATGTTTGGTGAAAAATACAAACACTATTTATGTTCTTGCAAGAATGACTAATAAACATTACAAGGTTAGATATCGTCTATCAAAGGTCAAGTATGATACATATAAAACATCTACAAAGTTGTCTGCAAAAATCATAAGAAACATTGCAAATAACATTATAAGTATGCTTATTTATATTTCAACTATGCATTATTGTAAGGATCATTCAATTTTTTATAAATTATTGATCATTGACATGTTCTATTTTGTTTCATAGGATTTTGTTGAGCCTCTTTAAAATATGTTTGAGGGTATTTATTATATGGAGCCAAATGTTATGACTGTGATCAAGACTTTCCACACAGACAAAGAAGAGGAAATGATAATGAAGCAAAGATCAATAGATCGTGACATTGCAATAGTAAAAAGATGATATCAACCAAGAGTCACTAAGGTGGGTCAATCTAGTAAACCTAAACATGTTGCTTTTGAATATGTGTAAGATTAAAATGAAAATTATGATCGAATTAGTAAGGAGGAGATTAGAACCATTGTGCAAAAGGAGAAAAAAAATTAGAAACCAAAAATAAAAAAGGCAAAATATGTATCTCTTTTACCTAATAATGAAGAGTTTGTTTAAAAAAAAATTGATATGTTAACCGATAAGAAGAAGAAATCAAATTTGGTCAACCTGTAAAAGTCATGAGCAACAGTGAAGAACAAATTGGAAGCTCTAAAGGAAGTAGATAAATCATAACACAACGTGTTGAGTTAGAGGATGACATTATTAAAAAAAAACAAAATTTCATTCGATCTGAGTTGAGGAAGAATACATTAATTTGTGGTGGCCAAACGTTTGAGCTTAATGTCAGCCAATTTTATAGGCTAGATGAAGGACAATATCAATATCAAATTAGAAAGGCACATCACCTACATATACATAATCTAAAAACATTGTTCAAGTTCAATCCATATGTGCATGTGGTGGATTATGTGGTTCTTGTTGATCCACGTCAGGTTCTCAACAAAGAGGAATTTGGCAAGACACAATGTTTTGATTATAAATATTATGTAATTGGAGGGAACCATTCGGTAGAGGGTAAAACACAATTGATTGAGGAATATCCCAATAACTATCTTTTTCAAACATAAAAATGCATCATTTACGTTGATTTAACAAAAACAAATCAAATTTATTGGCATGGGATCATAATGTAGATAATGAGTACAAAATGAAAATCATTGTCATCCAAAGGGTCAAATTTACTCATAATGAATTCATAGAAAAATGTGGTGGGATAAGGCACAAGTTAGTCTAACATTTCGAAAGGAATGTTTAATGGAAGCAAGTTATCAAATTGATGAAAAAATGAAATAAAAAGATCGAAAAATGCATTCAAATATATTCATAAGCATGGATAACATTTTTCAGTTGGAATTT
The DNA here is from genome assembly GCA_034641835.2 of Pinus albicaulis. Taxonomy (NCBI): domain Eukaryota; kingdom Viridiplantae; phylum Streptophyta; class Pinopsida; order Pinales; family Pinaceae; genus Pinus; species Pinus albicaulis. Next base: position 945,767,477 of record CM076575.1, read on the forward strand.
AGAACTGGGGAGATATGGGAATTGATTGATGAGATTTTTGAGTAGTGGGAGAATATTTCCATAAAAAATTAGAAGGTTAAAAAGAGTAAACCCATAACATGTACCAACAGTAAGAAAGGTCTTGAAATTAAGCAAATTCCAAAGGATATGACTATCACGCCTTAGAGAACAAGGCAAAGAGTGAAGGATGAGAAACTAGTCAAATCAGTACTATCCCGTGTGAAGTCGGGTGAATTATAAATGGATGAAATTTGTGGATATTTTTAGAAGTAAGTTTCTTGAATTATTTCTACTTTTACTTTTATTATAATTTTATTTTAAATAAAACATAATGTTGTTGGTAGAATTTTTTATATATATCCCTATATTAACAGTTTTAACTTTATTTATTCAGTTAGAATATTTATATGAAAATACAAGAACAAATGGTGAAAATGTTGAATGAAGACAGTTGGGATGATGTTGTGTGCCACTACCTAGAGTCAAGTTCTATAGCAAAACTTAGTGATTTTTATATTGCATTCAATAAGGTATGTTTATTTATACATTCATTTTATTCATATGTAAAATATTTTTATTTATTACTTATACACATATATTTTTTGTTTCATTAAATATGTCTAAGAATGATGGAAATTGAGTACCAAATAATTTCAAAAGCTATATTGAAAAAATTAAGTTGGAAAAGATGAGAAATAAGCATCTTATGAATGCTTAACTTGATCCTACTCTTAATAATTTCATTTGGAATGGGCTTGACAATATATAATATCAAATAATACAAAGTGATTGCCAAAACATTGCAAAACTCATACCTAAAAGGGAATATGCCCTAGCTATTGCAGATATTCCTCATGGTTTCAATTTCCTAGACATTGAATATGATAGTGAACAATATACTTATCAAAATTTTAGTAAAGTGGTTACGGGATTTCAAGAAGTCACAACATCACCACTTTGGAGATTTGTGACATTTCACTCAAACACACAGTTTGAAATTTTATTAAGAAGCTTCAAGGGAAAAACAAACTCAAGGATGCAACTTACATGGTAATACATTGAAATTGTATGTTCGATTATTGTTGAATTTTTTCTATTTATGTACAATTTAATTGAACTTTTACTATGTTATGTTACATGTACAAGTCAAATCTTGTTTCTTCTGAAGGTAACCCTATTATAAATGATTGTGAGTTCATCCATGTTGAATGTTAGACAAAATAGGGTAGCTATAAGTGTATTCTTCTAAATCAAGTAGATTGGAAGAGTCATAGTCAAGTACTAGTTCATGATGTTGTTGTAAGAAAACTAATATATGAGGATAAATATGCAAAAAGAGATATAGTTAACATTTATCATAAACCAAAAGAATTGATTAACTTCTTATAGATCTATGTTCAAATGAAGGAGATTGAGTTTTGGATTTATTCTCAGGTTCATGTAAGTTTTATTATACAAATTTGAATTTAAATATTTTATTTTTTAGTTTTTATGTGTTTATACTAATTTTCTTATTTATTTATTTTATGCTTGATGATTAGGTACAACATTAGCATGTTTCCTAAAAAAAGGAAGAAATCACATTTCTATTGAGAAAGACCCAGTGCAATGAAAATTTATTCAACAAATAATTAATGCTCGCCAATTTCTTCCAGATGCGAAGAAAGAAGTTGGTTTGAGGAAAGGGGATTTTAATGAATCACGTGTGGAAAAAAAAGAAAAGGAACCTCAACCACCATTATATGGAATGATTGGAAAAGGACACTTTGGAAGATTTGCAGACATGAAAGATTCATTAGAAGATGAAAATGACCAAAATGAAGCATAAAATGTTGCAGAAGAAGACATTAATGATGTTCTAGAAGATTTTGAACATGGATTAGTTGATATTATTGATGGTATTTAAGTTAGGCTTGCAAATAAAGCTCAGTTTTGAGAGATATTAGATAGTTTTACTTGTAATGTTTAGACTTTGATATTTTATGAGAAGAATCCTTATTTTATTTTTTTAAACTGTGATTACTATTAATTTTTGACATAAAATTCATAAAAAAATTCTATTTTATTAAGTTTTATGGTTAATATTTTCCCAAAAAATTAGTTTATTTAACATGTTTTTTTTAACAAAAAGTCTCTAAAAGTGTATTTTTTCCATTGTATTTATATTGAAAATGTGTATTTTTTTTGTCATATGGTTCAAAATATTGGTATTTTAGCGACAATTATTTGATGTGCATTGAAATATTGATTAAAAATACATAAATATATAGAAAACCCAAACTTTAAAATATTTACCCTTTTATAAAAAAAAATAACTATGCGAAAAAATGAATATTTAATTCCATTTTTTTTTAATTTAATTAAAAATAAATAAAACAAGTACATAAAAGCACTTAAAAATAAACATCTTAGGGAAGAAGAATACATTAGAAAATGTGAAGTGCCAAAATCAACCCTCTAAAAAAAGTGGGTGATGATGCACCACGACTATTCAAAATCGATATGAAAATCATCACATTAAAAAAAAATAAAAAATTAAAGTGCAAAGAAAATGCTCTTAAAAAAAGGGGTGATTCTGCATCAACACTCTTCAAAATCGGGTGTTTTTTTGCTATCTCAAATAAGTAGATACCAATTTAGTTACCTATTTTATCGGTAACTATGTTCCTTCCTCGGATCCTCTATCTTCTTCTAGAGGGCATTTCCCTCATTGACCTTTGCGAGCTTCTGTGAGATTGGTAGGGTTCTCATAGTTTCCCAAACCTCCTCCAGGTTCTACTACTTCTACTGAATATCTTCATGTAATCAATGCGTATTTGGATATTCCTGAAGAGACGTCCGAATATGTAAGCTCTCATCCAATAGCTTCCCACAATCTGCCACTATATGGATATGCAGGCCACTGCAACCTTCAGGTTAGAGACCCTCTACTCTCTCACTTCCTTTCGTGTGGTTGGTTGTAGCTTCATTGATAGCTCACTGATCTCCATCTCATACGTAAATTGCACATCCAAAATGTTATCCTTGTATCATTTGACTGCAAGGACGAGCTTTGTGACCTTTCCATCCACTGATTCCTCTTCTCAGACATCAATATCCATATCCTCATGGCATGTTGTGTCGACCACCTCTTTAAGTTGTTGTTGCTACTGTATTTCCTTATCCTTATCCAGGATTACCTGGTCGAGCTTTTGCTTCACCAACTCACTCTCTCTCTACATGAATGTTTAACTGTGAATTTTTTTGATCATGCTGCTTCAACTCATCTATGATCTCTTGATGAAGCTTGTGTAATCTTCGGAGTGGCACCGCTGTGATGTTCATCTTCACATGCCTCCACTCTCTGGCCTTCTACTGTACCTTGGCAGAGTCAAACTGTAGTTCTCTGGCAAGTATAATAACTATATATTTCCATTCACACTTGCTTTTATTCTTCCTCACTATCTCTCACATGTTCCCGCTTTTTTTGAAGCTCAACACGTCTCTTTTCTTGTTTCCACTTTAAGCTATTCACTCTGGTAATTTTCTTTCACGGACATCTCTATTGCATGCGTCTAGGTTGCGGTGATGCTATTTCGAGCATATCAAGTTGTTGTGATGTTGCTGTGGGAATATTAGGTGATGCTTCCATAACTCCGCCTAATTACTTCTCACCAAATCGACAAATAACTTCTTCAAAGGGATCCTCAGATGACATATGACAACGAAAATTTCTGCAATTTATCCGTAATAACAATATTCGAACTCTCAAGACAACAAAGTGCCAAAATATAGGCAGGACACATCATTTATAAAGAAATAATTTCTATCCTCATCATTAGCTTAGGTTATGTTCATTAATTGCATATATATCACTAGATTCAATCAATTTTTCCTCATAAATGCATATTTCTACGTGTTTCAACGAAAACTTTCCTTTTTAATGGTTGTATTTTCTCGACAAAATTTGATGCATCCCATATTGTAGAGAGCAACTCCTCTTTCATTTAGGATTCCTACATCAAAATTCTCTCTACAACATAATAGTCCAGTGCCCACTTTCAACTAGAAGTGGCACTAAGAATTTTCCTCTTTCTTTAGAGAGAAGCTTTAGGGGTAGGGTTTTCCCTATACAACTTCAACCTGCTGCCACTTACTCTTCCTTGAACCAATTCTCCATTTAACTTTGGTAATTGAACTGCACCTCCATTAGTAATATGCTTGATAATGTGTGGGCCCAACCAATGCATCTTAAATTTTCCTTGAAACTTTACAAACTTACTGTTATAAAGGATAACAAGGTCTCCTATCTGGAACTTCTTCTGCTTAATATGTTTATCATGCCAAACCTTTTATCTTGCTTTCTGTACCTTCTGATGGAATCTTGACATAAATCAATATTCATCCAAAGCAAGCAACCACGACATTATTTCCTCCATTATATTAGGGTCTGCTATATATGTAAAAGCTACAATCCTCAAGCTAGGCACGATGTACTTCATGGGAATCACATCTTCTTGCCCATAAACTAACCTGAAGGGTGTTTGACCTGTCAACTTATTACATGTGGTCCTATAAGCCCATAAATTTTTTGGAATTATAAGGTCCCAATCATCTCTATTCACATTTCATACCCTAGTAAGTGCATTCTCCAAAATCTTATTAAATGGTTCTATTGTTCCATTGGCCTAAGGGTGATAAGGGGTACACTTCTGATGATAAACTTGAAACTCCTTAGTAAATGCTTCATTAGTATTATTTAGGAAGTTTGGACCTTGGTCACTCATCAAAATCTCCATACATCCAAATATAGACAATATGTACTCAAAAAGAAACTTTGTAACAATATTTGCATTGTTGTCCCTTATTGGTTGTGCTTCAGCCCATCTTATCAAGTAATTAGTCACTGTATATGTACCTTGCACAAGTCCTCTTTCCAGGTGGTTTTATGGGTCCAAATAAATAAATGGCCCACTTATCGAAGGCTTCTAATGTAACTTGTGGTACCAATTACGTCTCACATCTTCTACAAGGCTTCTAGGTTCTTTGACAAACATCATATGCTCGACAACACTCATTCACATCTTTATGTAGTGTAGGCCACTAGAATCCTACTCTCAAAGTATTATTCATAGTAGCTTTTCATGCATAGTTTCCACCAGCTGCACCCCCATGAGCCTCTACTAGAATCATCTATCTTTCATGTTTAGGAACATATCTGCACAATATGTCATTTGGTCCTGTGTTATATAAATATCCTTCTATTAATGAAAATTTAGCTTCCTTAGCCCCTAATTATTTATTTTGTTGCATAGTGTACTCTGAAGGATCCATTCATGTGGTAAAAAACTAAATGATATTTGTGAAATCATCATCTTCCACTCTGATTGCAAATAATTACGCATCAGGGATATTATTCTCTATGCTAGTTGGATCTTCATCTGTTTTCAGTCTTAAAAGATGGCCAGGTCCTACATTTAGTTTCCCTGGTTTAACAATGATCTCAAAGTCGTATTCCTTGAATACATTAGGGGAATTTTGAGGTCTAAAATGGGCCTCCTATGGAAATTATAAAATAATAGTGGAAATAAAAAATAAGATTTGATGACATCATCAAATTTTAGAGATTAAAAAGAAAAAACTATTTTTCAACTTGTATTTTCAACTTATCTCCCAAATTTTTTACTCAAATTTCGAGTGGGAGTACTCGTTAGATGCAAAATTTAATTCCTCATCCAAGGAGTACCCATGTTGCATACTTTCAATCGACCCTGCTACACGAAAAATGAGAAATACATGAAAAACATGGTTGCAATCATGTTTTTTCATGTACTTCTCCTTTTTCACGTAGTAGGCTCCATCGAACATATGCAACATGGGTACTCCTTGGATGAGGAATTAAATTTTTCATCCAACGAGTACTCCCGCATGAAATTTGAGTGAAAAATTTTGGAGATAAGTTGAAAATACAAGTTGAAAAAATAGTTTTATTATTTTATTATGTTTTAATCTTTTTACCATTTTACTTAAAAAATGGTGAATCATCCCATGGTTGACATCATCATATTGAATACTATTGGTTCTTATAAAGTTTATTTTGGTTGTACATTTTTCTTAGGAGGCCCATTTTAGACCTCAATTTTCCCCTAATGACAATAACCATATGTAAATATTTCCTCCTAAAATAGGATTATTAACCAAATAATTTAGTGTAGAATGTTCTGTAATAATATTAAAGTGTGACCCCAACAAATAGTGTCTAAACTTATTTAAAGCATACACCATGGTCAATCCTTCCCTTTTTGTAGTGGTGTAATTCTTTTCTTCTTTAGATAAATTTCTACTTGCAAAAGTTATAGGATGATAAATCTCTCTTGCACTAGGTTGTGGTAGTACCACTCCCAAAGCTATACAAGAGGAATCCACATCGAAATGGAGTTCCTTATTCTAATCGGGGAACACTAGTATAGGTGGAACTACCATTTTTCTTTCAATATGTCGAGGCTCTTCTCACAATCTTCGTTCCATTAAAAATTTACAGCCTTCTTCAAAAATTTCTCCATTGGTGTAGTGATATGAGCACACTCCTTTATGAACTTCCTGTAATAGCCATTATGTCCCAACGTACTGTGAAGCTATCTTATTTTCTTAGGTGGAGGAAAGTTCACAATGATAGTAATCTTAGTAGGGTCCCCTATTAGTCATTTCTTAGAAACAATATGTCCTAACAATATCCTGAAGGGTACAAAAAATATGCACTTATTTAGGTTTGAAGAGATCTGATATTGTCTATATGTGTCGAGCATAAGTTTTAAACTTCCAACATGTTTCCTCAACAATCCAAATACTGTCCAATCATCAAAATATACCTCTAAAAACTTGTGGATGTATTCCTCAAAAGTTGTGACCACCACCCTAGAAAATATAGAAGGGGAATTTTTAATCCAAAATGAAATACTATGTATTGATATGAGCCCCATCCTATAGAAAATGTGGTCTTATTCAGATCTTCAGGTGCAATCCAAATCTAATGGTAACTTGAGAATCCATCTATAAATGAGTAATGTTGGAATAGGGTTCCCCGACCTCCGTTTTTGTATAATTTTGTAATAGTTGGTCCTGCGTAGGGGTTTTGGGGTGGGTCAAAGCCCCTAATGCTTTGTAATGGGTTAAAGGGTAGCTCTAGGGTCTACAAACCATGGTTTGTGGACCATAGGATAGCGAAGGATACAATATTATAAATAGATAGATAGTTGGGTCAAGTAAGTAATTAAGTCGATAGATTGATGCTACGTGTGAACTGTTAGGATCCGTTTGGGTTGTTTTGGACAAGGACTCTTGCTGGCTATGTGTGTGGAGATCCTCAGTCCTGCTGTGTGCATGGGCTATATTTAGGTTGTAAGTGGATTTCTGATGCTAATGAATGAAGAATATAGTAATGTATTTGTGTATTATTTGAATAGATTATGTTTACTGCTAAAGTGCATCTGTGATATTTCTTTAGGTTGCAAATGTATCTGTGGTTTGTAATTAATGCGAATACATATGTGATCTGATATTAGCTGTGATTATAGCACTCTATGATGGTATTTGGTAATGTGCATGTGGATGTAGATGTATTGATTAAATCTATTGATGATAATAGCTTTTTTATGGTGATGTGTTGATTACACTTCTTAAAGAGCTGTGAATAGAATTATTTGTACAAACCCAATAAGCTAAAACCTAGATCTGCCTCAAATTACATTATCTCTCTTAGGGTGCGGAAACCTGGTTCCAACACCCTCCCATACTACTTCGAGTGAGACCTTGGCCTGTGCAAGTAGGTCATTGCCAAAAGGGCCAGTAGTATAGGGGTTTGTTGGAAAACCTTCACCTCCAAATGTGGGTTAGGACCCCTCAAGCGAATAAATGGTTCCATTGTCGGGACTGGGAGCATTTTGAGAGAGAGATTGGGTAATGCCATAAGGTCATTGGAGACCTAAAAGGCTGGAAATCGAAGAGTGGTTTGAAAGACAGATTCAGGAATTTTTTGTAAAGGAGAATCGCAGCACGAAGTTGACAGCTAAGAAATGGAAGAACAAGTACATCTTCGCCGAAGCCTATGAGATTTTCTTTGTAACCTTTGCACACGAGCTGTAGGAGTGGTTGGAAAGGCTCATTGAATTCCAGATGTGTTGGAAGGATGATCAGGTTATGCAATGGACACCAGAATTGATTCAACAGCTGGAGAGGACTGACAATACGATCACCCGTATAGTAGATCACTAGGTGGATAGCATGTTCGGAGGATTCGTGACAGAATTCACAGTCAATCAGTTCGTATCCTACTCTAAGGTAGAGCAAAGATTCTTCAAAGCTTTCTAGGGTAAGTTCTTGAAAACACTGCCATTGCTAATCAAAATATTACTGTGTGAAAAGGGCGTTCTATGCAGCCACACCAAGTGAATGAACTCTGATCTGAGTCGAGAGTACAACACAAAGTAGTAAGTACTATCGCAATAATTGAGAAGGAGATAGATCCATCTAAAGTCCATTAAGAGAATCGGTTGAGCACGAAAGAAATAGTCCTCCAGCTACACCACCTTCAAATTAGCATAAGGGTAAGAACTCACCCAAACCTCCGCCACCACTAGAACAAGATATAGCCACACACATGAAGCTACCCACCTTCAAGGGTGTAGGAGATGAAGATATGGAACGATTTTGGTTTGTAGCAGAATCAATATGGACTGCACAGAATGTGGCTACAGATGTTGTAAATAGAGCACAGTTATCCCTTGCCTTTGAAGGAAGGGCCTTGGACTCGTATATGGGATACATAGAACAAAATGCAAATCCATATATTCAGGAGATTAAGATAGCTTTAAAATGGAAATTCTGAAAGCCCAAGTCCTACTCACAGCTATTAACTGACCTAAAATACTTTAGACTAGTACGCACTGAGTCTGTATGGGAAGATGATCGATGGTTAAAGAAGGTTCAGAGATGGAGAATTTAAGTATGATGATAGAAAACAAAAGGAATGGTTTAGCGCTATGCTGCTACCTCACCTACACGGACCTATGGGTAGCAGGCGATTGAGACGCAAGAGAAATCCTTGGAGATTGCTATGAAACTAGAGGCTACACCAAGAGAAGATTCCCAGTTTGCGGTGCAACGGATCTAGGGATAGCTGGAGGAAATGCACCTTGAAATATAGAATATGTGAAAATAATGAAGGAAATAGGCTAGCCCAGACATATGGTGCATAATATGTAGGGTGTCCGGCCATACCAAGGATCAATGTCCTCTACCGACAGATTACATGCAGGCTGGGGGACCTAGACCATTGCACCCTAAGGAGGCTATGGGGCCAAGTGGTCTAACATTATGGTGCACTGATTATAGTGTTTCTAGGCTACACGATACTAACCACTATCCTCATCTTGGTGATTATGTTCCATAATTGAAGCCACAATGATGTTGATTCTACTCCTCTGTGGGACATGAAGAGCATAAGTGTGGGACCTATGACTTGTGGATAGATCGAGGAAACCTATACAGGGTACATGCTAACCCTTCTTCACCACTATCTCCCACAAGGGGCAAGGGATGGGGAAGGGGTGGAGGCACAGGTTAGGGAAGAGGAAAATTGATTTGTTACAACTGTGGAGAAATAGGGAACTTTGCGAGGGACTATCTGAACCCTGCGAGACAATCTTGTCAATATTGTCGACAATTGGACCATGCGATTGAAGACTGTCTAGTCCTGATAGCTAAAATGTAGGAAAAACAACATACAACTATGCAGAATGTGCATAGGGTTAAGGCAGAACTACATGATGAAGGACCAAGTATTAATGTCATAACACGTATTGGCATGGCTATTGGAGGAGCTCAGGAGAAACCCATGGCTGAACCTCTTATCTGAAAAGAAGTTGTCAAGTAGGAAAGCTACAACCTATAGAAGGAGAAGGAAACCTTCGTCACAGCTCACAAAAAATTTACTAAGGATGAGGCATCTAATTACAAGGCTCCAGCAAACCTAATAATGGACAGCGAAGTTAAACCATTTTTTCAAGAATGTATGAAGCTTCTACACAACTAGAAGATAGTAGAAAATATTCAAGCACTAATATACATCCATGCAGAAAGAACTAACCCTCTCATGGAAGTTAAGGATGTGCACAAACTTTACAAGCATAATAAATGCACTGGTCGAGAAATGTGACTAACAACGCAGATTGGCGACAATGAAATGAATCAAGTTATCTTGGACCTGGGGTCAAATGTGAACGTACTACCAAAGCAGACTTGGAAACGGATGGGATAGCCTAAGCTGGAATGGTCTACTATATAGTTGTGCATGGATAACCAACAAAACATCATACCATTGGGGAGGCTGTCAAAGATTATGGTAGATATCGCAGGAGTTAAGGTATGTGCTGACTTTGAGGCAATTCAAATTGTGGAAGATGCAGACCCCTATCCTACACTCCTAGGACTGGATTGGGAAATAGACATGGGAGGCATTATCAACCTATAGAAAAGGAGCATGGTTTTTGAGAATGAGGGTACGAGGGTGATAGTCCCACTAAACCCTGCGGAAGGAGAGTGATATACATAATCGGTGCGCGAAGAAGAGGATGTGGATCATATCTATAAATTAACCACTTGGGATGAGGATTGCATCAATCCTATAGCTGATGATGACCTTTGCTGGGAGAAGGACAGTGAATGCTTCTCTGACTCCGACGGGGAGATAGAAAATTGGCAGAATCAGTTACATGATGTATCTACACTGCGATATCTTAGAATCACAAAGAACTTTCGATGTATCTCCTCAGAGGTAAGAGAAATGCCCTACTTTGATGGTTTTGGTAATATTAGGGAGTTTTCGCAAACATTTGAAGCTGAAGTCCCAAGGGAGTGAAGGATGTGGTCCCTTAATCTAGCCATGCACGCAACCCTGGCATGGTGGTGAGAAACTCACATTAGGGGAATTTTGAGGTCTAAAATGGGCCTCCTAAGAAAAATGTACAATCAAAATTCACGTTATGAGAACCAATCACATTTTAGGGGATGACATCATCCCTAATGGTTGAGGTGGCATTGTTTGAGTTAAAGGTACTTATTTGTCACATTCTCAATGGTGGATAAAAACTCATGGTTAATCATGGTAGTGCTCTAAGTACTTTGAAAGTCAAAGTAAAGTAGTCATAGTAAATTTCATTCCACACTTTTTGAATAAAATTCATACATAAAATAATATATTACATTTATTATATTAATTTTATATAGTGCATTAATTAAATGTTATTATACAATTTAAATAATATAAAAATTAATTAATAACATATTATATAATTAAGAATTTATGAATTTATACTTATATTTTATTTTAATTTATTTAAGTACAAATGAAAAATGCATTAGTTGTTAAATGATAATGACTTTTTCTTTAAAAACACATTCTCATTTATAGTCACATCAATACAATATTTTTATTAATTTTATTTGATACAACTTTTGAATTGAATTTAACCATGGTTTGTTGTGTAACCAGCTCCACAAATAGAAGAAAAGAGATATGAACGCCTTAGAAATGAGCCACTTCGAGGGGGAAACCTCCAATACATTACATAAATGAACAATTCTTGGATGATACAATTTACAAAACCTCCTTTCTATATATAGGAGCCCATGGGAGGCATGACATAATCTGGTAGACACATTGTAATCCTATCCATTAACAATAATAATTTAAAGACTAATGTTTAACAATATGGGGGTTGCAGGGGTACAATAATAACAATAAGGGGTTACACTAACAACAATAAGGGACTATACTAGTAATATAGGGGCCTAACATGCCCCTCTCCTTCAAAAAAGTGTTGTCCTCAACGCTTGAGTAGCTCTGGGTGCTTCTGTATAAAATTCTCATCCTCCCATGTAGAATCTTGAGTGGTTAAGTTCTTCCACTTGATGAGATACCCTGAAATTGATCGATTCCATAGCTGTCGAGTTCTTGTTTTTGTGACTGCTTCAGGTTCCAATATGATTTTCCCTTCCTCATCAAGTTCTGGAAATATTGTTTGAAATGGAAGATCTTCACCTATAACCTTCTTTAAGCATGAAACATGGAAAATTGGATGCACTCGTGAAGAAGCAGGAAGCTCCAATTTGTATGCCATAGTACCAATCTTTTGCAACACCTTGTAAGGACCATAGTACTTTGGTGATAATTTATCATCCTTCTTAGCTTGCTTGAGGGACATTTGTTTGTATGGTTGTAGCCGTAAAAATACCCAATCTCCTACATCAAAACTTCTCTCACTGCGATGTTGATCTGCCTTTTGTTTCATTCGATTTTGTGCCAAATTCAGGTTATCCTTTAAGAGTTGGAGAACTTCTTGCTGATGCTCGATGTGATCTTCCACTGCTTGAACCTTCGAATTTTCCCTTAAAGATGATGTGATTGATGGTGGATGATATCCATAAAGTGCCATAAATGGGGTCATTTTTGCTGCCGTATGGAAGGAAGTGTTATACCACCATTCCGCGAGAGGTAACCACTTGACCAATTGTGTTTGTTTTTCAGATACAAAAAAATGAAGATATCCTTCCAAACATTTATTTACTATCTTTGTTTGACCATCAAATTGAGGATGATAAGATGAGCTATGAGCTAATTGAGTACCCAAACAAGAAAATAACTCCGTCCAAAAATTTCCAGTAAAAATGGGATCTCTGTCGCTCACAACAACCCTTGGGCTTCCATGTAGCTTTTGAATTCTGTCCATAAATGTAGTAGCAACTGTACTTGCTTTAAATGGATGAGATAATGTACAAAAGTGTGCATACTTGGTAAGTCTATCAACTACCACCATGATGACACTCTTTCCTTCGGACTTAGGTAAACTTGTGATAAAATCCATTGAAATCTCCTCCCAACGTTGACTTGGAATGGATAAAGGTTGTTGAAGTCCCGGGGTCTTAATTGTTTCCACTTTATTCTGCTGGCAAACCAAACATTCCGCCACAAACTTTTGAATATCAGATTTAAGGCCATCCCAAAAAAATTCTTTCTTCACCCTGTGGTAAGTTTTTAAAAATCCTGAGTGTCCTCCTAAAGGAGAAGTGTGCAATTCCGGAAGAATCTTTTGTTTTAGTTGGGAATTCTTACAAAGATATAAGCGATCTTTGTACCATAAGGAATCATTTTTCCAACTAAATGTATCGGATGTACTAGGATCTTGCTGCAACTTTTGAATGAGTGTCCATACATCTTTGTCCTTCTTCCATTCATCTCTTGCTTTGGTTATCCAATCTGGTTGGATAATAGAAATGGCATAAAGCAATGATTCCACCTCTTCATTCTTTCTTGAGAGTGCATCTGCAACAACATTAAGCTTTCCTTTTTTGTAGATTATTTCAAAGTCATAACCCAACATCTTTGTGACCCATTTTTTCTGCTCTTCTGAAGATAGTCTTTGTTCCAAAAAGTGTTTAAGACTATCATGATCAGTTTTACCTTGAAGTGTCTTCCCATTAGGTAAGTTCTCCATTTCTTTAGTGCATGCGGTATTGCTAACATTTCCTTCTCATAAATAGGTTTATGAAATACTTTCCTTTGATTGGACGAATTTCAAAAGAAATGGGTCTTCCTTCCTGCATTAAAACAACACCAATTCCATTTCCTGAGGCATCACATTCCACAATAAAGGTTTTTGTGAAGTCTGGCGTAGCTAAGACCGGTGCTAGGCACATTGCCTCTTTAATATGTTCAAATGCCTTAGTTGCTTCAGGAGTCCATGAAAATGCATCTTTCTTCAATAATGTTTCTTAGAAGTCTTTTACTTGTATCCCACAATTCTGTAACTTAGTAATAACTGTTAAGCTAAGAAATCACCTCACAGCTGCTTCTGTGTCTTGGGACTTCTTCATTCATAATGGATTTAATTACTTTGAGATCCCTACTTTCACCCATAAACAAGGATATAATACAATAGAATATTCCTCTGTGCTCTCCAAAGAAACATTTGGATGTTTTTGCATATAATTGTTTCTCCTGCAATAGTTTGAGCACCCTGTCAACATGTTCAACATGATCCTTCCAAGACCTGTTGTAGATTAGTATATCATCAAAAAATACTAGCACAAATTTTCTAAGGAAGGTTTGAAAATGGAATTCATCAACCCTTGAAATGTAGAAGGTGCATTGGTAAGGCCAAAAGGCATGACCAAAAATTCATAATGACCCTCATGAGTTCGAAATGCTGTTTTTGGAATATCTTGAGTCTTCATTCTAATTTGATGATATCCTGAACGAAGATCCAACTTGGTAAAATAAATTGCTCCATGTAATTCATCCAATAATTCATCAATCAGAGGAATGGGAAATTTATCTTTAATGGTGAGCTTATTGAGCTCCCAATAATCTGGACACATTCGCCATGATCCATCCTTCTTGTGTACCAATACTACAGGAGCAGAGAAAGAACTTTGACTAGGTTGAATTATACCCGCCTCTAACATTTCTGCAATCATACGTTCAGTTTCGCTCTTTTGGAAGTAAGGATATATATAAGGCCTGATGTTTGGAGGAACACTTCTTGGAATCAAATGAATAGCATGATCATGATCACGAATAGGTGGGAGTCCTTTGGGAATTTCAAACACCTTGGAATGATTGTCCAAGACTTGTTGGAGATCTGCAGAAATAGATGATTTTGATGTTGGAACTTCTAGTGAGCATAATTGTGCAATTACGCCTCGCTGTTCTTTCTTTAGAAGCTTTATCATGACATTAGAGCTTATTATCCTTCCTGGCTTCCCCGCAATACCCCGTAATTCGACTTCCTTTCCTTCTGAAAAAAATTTCAAGAAAAGTTCTTGAAAATTAAAAGCTACCGTCCCCAAAGATTGTAACCATTGTACTCCTAATACAACATCAGCACCTCCCATAGGAATGGAAAGCATTGGAATAGTCAAAAAATATTCCCCCATGGTTAGCTTGATATTATGGCATTTTCCAGAGAAATTTATAGTTCCTCCATTTGCAACCATCACTTGACATTCTAGTGCTGGGTATACGAAACAATTTAATTCCCTGGCTACCTTACAATGAATAAAATTATGGGTGCTACCTGAATCAATCAACACTATTACCTTTCTCTTCTTGATTTGTCCTTTTATCTTGAGAGTTCGAGGAGTGGTAATTCCTTCCAGTGCATTACACGATATGGTCGGATTCATTTCTTCCTCTTCTGGGGCTGGTTCCTGGTGTATATCCTCTTCTTGTTCATTTTCTTCTTCCTCTTCACAATCTATGTAAAATAATTTCTTCTCAGCACACTTATGACCTTTAGTGTATTTGCTATCACAACTGTAGCAAAGCCTTTTTGCTCTTTTTTCTTCCAATTTTTGTGGTGTCAACCTTGTAGGTTGTGGAAATCTAGGCGTAGCCACACTTCCTTCTTTATAGAATTGAGTGGTAGGCTTCCTTGTTGCCATAATTTTACATTCAAATTTTCTTGCCAACCTGAATGCCTTCTCCAATGAATCGGGTTCCAGAACGCGAACTTCATGTTGAATGTTATCCTTTAAAGTGCCTATGAAGAGATCAATCCTGTGTTCCTCTGGAATATCAGTTACCCTTATATTCAATTTTTGGAAGTCCTCAATGTGCTACCCCACTAAACCCTTTTGCTTGAGATTTATCAATTGGCTAAAGAAGGTGTTGCTCTTTGTATCCTCATAATGTGCTATCATTTCCTCCATAAAAATTGACCAAGTGACAATTTTTTTATGGGAGCAAAACCATCGATACCATACAAATGTATTTTGTTCTAAATGTAAAGTTGCAATGCGTACCTTTTGTGTGTTTTGCACGTTATGGAGATCAAAATATTGCTCCATCTGTAGTATCCATGTTACAGGATCCTTTCCATCAAACTTCCTCATATCCATTTTTGGAATATGGCGGTTCTTCCCGCCAACATTAGAGTTTATGAAATCATAATTAACATTGATTTTGTTCTCATCATGAGGTTCTTCTACTATCTTTTCACCATTAGGAAACATTTCTTGTATCAACTTTGTCAAACCTTCGATGTCTGTTTTTAGATCATTCTTCATGTTTTCCATGTTGTATTTCATGTCATCCATCTTAGCTTCCATGCCAGCTTCCATGCCATCCATCTTAGCTTCCACACCATCCATCTTAGCTTCCACGCCTTTCTTCAAACCATCCATCTTCACTTCCACACCATCCATCTTAGCTTCCATGCCTTTCTTCAAACCGTCCATCTTCACTTCCATGCCTTTCTTCAAAACTTCCATTTCATTTTTTGTTGCTCTTTGCGAGAGTGAAATTTGTTGCACTTGCTCTTGTAATTTTGATAGATCATGTTGCGATTCTTCATCTTCATGAGTCATGGTAGAGCCTTCTGAAGGCTTAATGGGTGTTGAATTATTTTTAGGTGCCATTTTAGAATCCAATATTGATACCTATTCTAAAATATTCCCTTGGAATCAATTCAACTTGATTCTTCAAACAAGACTTATGCAATTCGGAAAAAAATACACACCTTTTACTTGCTTTGAGGAGCTCGATATTGAAATTGAATTATCTTTGTAATTGAAAATCTGCAATATCTGAAATTCAGCCCTATAGTAGCCCTCTAAAGCATCTTTCAAATGCTACAGGTCTGATATAATTTGGATTCCCCAAGACAAAGTTGTGTCCAATCTCCCACAATGACCTAATTTTGGACTGGTTCAGTAGAGCAAATTTGTAGGACTTGCCACGTGTCACTGTTTCGTCCTTTGTCTCTGAAATTGATAGCCAAGAAACTACATTCCATGTAATTGCAACCAATTTTTATGGCACTCAAATCCACTACCCAGAGAGAGATTTATTGAACTTTTCCCACGATCACCTCTTTGAGATGAAATTCAGGAGCCTGAAAAAGCACTACCTTCCACAAATCATATCTCTAAAAATATTGCGAACCAAGCTCTAAAATATTTTTACAACTTTCCTCAGGATTTCTGCTTCGCACCATATGAATTTCAGATTCTGAACCTTCGTAGAAAACAATTTATAGCGAAAATGCCACGATGACCTCTTTAGGAGCTTGAAAAAATACCTAACTTCCACAGATGATATCTCGGAAAATATTGCGAAAAAATCTCTGAAATTTTTAGAAAATCTTCCTCAGGATTTCATCTTCACACCCTAAAAATTTCAGCTTCTGAAACTACGTAGAAAAAAATTTATAGCGAAAATGCCACGATGACCTATTTGGAGTAGCGAAACCCTAGAATCCAAAGCTCTGATACCAAATGTTGTGTAACCAGCTCCACAAATAGAAGAAAAGAGATATGAACGCCTTAGAAATGAGCCACTTCGAGGGGGCAACCTCCAATACATTACATAAATGAACAATTCTTGGATGATACAATTTACAAAACCTCCTTTCTATATATAGGAGTCCATGGGGCCATAATGTAATCCTAGTGGGCTACAATGTAATCCTAGCCGACCTAACAATAATAATTTAAGGGCACAATAATAACAAAATGGGGGTTACAAGGGTACAATAATAACAATAAGGGGGTTACACTAACAATAATAAGGGACTATACTAGTAATATAGGGACCTAACATGGTTACATGGATTGTGGTGCAAAAAGTGAATTTGAAATTCATAAATATTATTTTATTGATTTAGCTATTATTTTATATTTCCTTAGGAGGCCCATTTAAGACCTCAAAATTCCATAATGTAAGGGGACGTTCGAAGATTGGGAGGAATGTCGTGAGATGATGGTCCTACGGTTTGAACTGCTGGCTCATCTACGCGTAAAAAATTTCCTTGACCCAATAGACCTGCACGAGCACTTGTCTACATGGATGGAGGAATGATGCGAAATAACTATAGACGAATGGGTCCACCTATTCATTCATGTCTTGGGGCCAATCCCCACCGCATGGTATTTAGATGCAGAACTCCACCAGCGCACCCGCCATTAGGAAACAATGAAGGACAAGTCTGTAGAGACATTCGATTTGATAGGTGGAACGAAGGTACTCGACAAAGCTCTACAGGATATAAATGCCTTAGTATTTTATGAATCACGCCCTCGTGCAGCATATGGGGCGCCAACGTGGCAAACACAGATGCAGGATATTTTCAACTGTCGCAATCTGTCAATGGAGGAATGTGATGAAGACCCATGAAATATCTCTATCCTGGAGTCAGAGGCAGAGCACGAAGTTGTAGGATCCCCACTGCAGATTGTCGATGTCACTAAGCCTCTTAAGCTGCGAGAAATAAACATTGGAACAGAGGAGCAACCTAAGCTAGCTAAAATTGGGGACTACTGGGATGATGATACTGTTGTAAGAGTTGCAGAACTCCCCGCTAAATATTAGGACCTATTTTCGACAAAATTCTCGGAACTCAAAGGGATTAAAGGGGACCTAGGGGTCATGCACATCACTCTAAAACCAGATACGTGCCCTGTGAAGCAACGCCCTTATCGATTGAACCCCAAATATAACTATAAAGTTAGGGAATAGCTTGACAGACTGATAGCTTCAGGTATCATCGAACCAGTAGAATAGTCCAACTGGGTAAGTCCTATGGTAGTCCAGGAGAAGAAGACCAAAGGAGAAATAAGAATCTTTGTTGACCTACGAAAACTAAACAATTCTTGTGTTCACGATCCTTTCCCTACGCCATTTTCTGATGATATTCTTGATAACGTGGGAGGACAGGAAGCGTACTCATTTACGGATGGGTTCTCAGGCTACCATCAAATCAGGATTGTAGCTGAAGATCATAGAAAAACTACATTCACCACTGAATGGGGATCTTTCCAGTACACTTTCATGCCATTTTTGGCTCAAGAGTGCTCCTGCCATCTTTTTGCGGGTGGTGGTCATAGTACTCAAGGAATTCATTCAAAAAAATTTGGAGGTATATTTTGATGACTGGACCGTATTCTGGTTCATAAAGAAGCACGTCTAAAACTTGCACATGATGTTGGATTCCTGTAGAAAGCATCATATTTACCTGAATATCAAGAAGTGCATATTTTGCATGCCCTTCAAGATCTTGATAGGCCTCATCCTCTGTCAAAAAAGGTTGACGGTTGACCCTACCAAGGTCGCAGTTATCCTCAACCTGGCAGTCCCTACAACTGAGAAACAACTACGCTCTATCCTCAGACATATATGAAACTACGGGAAGTTCATTCGGGGGTACACGTTGATCACAACTCCATGAAAAATTTGCTAAAGAAGGATTTTTCATTTTTTTGGGATGAGGAGTGTTAGAAGAGCTTCAAACTACTCAAGGAAAAGATGGTTTCTACACCTATACTCATGTTTCCTGACTAGGCAAAGGTTTTCCACGTTCATGTAGATGTGTGAGGGATCACCCTAGGAGCTTTCCTTACGCTGCCTAGGGATGAAGATATTGACCATACAGTTTCATTTTCTAGTAAGAAAATCTCTAGTGTGGAGTGCAACTACTCCACTACTGAGTGCAAGGGGTTGCCCATGGTATATGCCCTGCAAAAATACCAGCATTATCTATGAGGAGGGCACTTCAAGATGTTTACAGATCACTCGAATTTTAAGTACCTAGTGAATAAACCTTTGTTGGGGGGGGGGGGGGATATTTGTCGATGGTTGTTGCTATTTCAAGAGTATGACTTTGAGATTATTGTGAAGCTAGGTAAACTGAATGTCGGGCCAGACCACTTATCTTGAATCAAAAGTGGTGAAGATCTGACCAACCTAGAAGAAGGACTACTTGATGCGCAACTATTTTTTATTAAGGTAGTTGATGTGCACTTCATCGACATCATTCACTTCTTAACTACGGGGATGGCGCATGTCGAATATTAGGTACAATAGAAGAAATAGCTGGTCACCTGTGTAGTAGATTTTACCATCATAGCAGGCCATCTATATAGATTGGGATTTGATGAGGTTTTGCGAAGAAACGTTTTGGAGCATGAAAGGCACGCCATCTTAGTAGAATCTCACGGGGGTGTAGCAAGAGGTCACTACGCAGGGAAAGCAATGATGCAAAATATTTTAAGAGCTAGATGATGGTGGCCCACACTGCATAGTGACTCTCATGATTATTGCAAAGCCTATGACACTTTCCATAGGATAGGAAGACAATCATGTAGAGACGAAGTGCCCCTATAACCATAGATGGCCCTGTAGGCGTTTAATAAATGGGCGATAGATTTCGTTCGTCCCATCAAACCGCTAGGGAAGAAGACAGGCACATGCTATATCATCACCACGACTAATTATGTAACTAGATGGGCCAAAGCACAAGCTATGAAGAATTACACTGCTGAAAACATTGCACACTTCATTTTCGAACATATCCTAACCAGGTTTGGCTATCCTAAGATCTTGATGAGTGATAGATGTACGCATTTTTTTAATGAAACAATACATCCCTTGATTGAATAATTTCGGATCCACCACATGCAAAGCACCCCGTATCATCCACAAGAAAATGGAGCTATAGAAGCTTTTAATAAAACCTTGGAGAAGGAACTGACCAAGGTCTGTAATTTTGATCACAGCGACTGGGACATGTGCATCCCATTAGTTCTTTGGGCCTATCAAACCACTTGTAAGAAGTTGACTAGAAAAAAATTGTTTCGAATGGTTTATGGAAAGGAGGCCATTATGCCCATTGAATATATTATTCCTAACCTATGCTCTGTAGCCTTTAATAACATGGTAGAGCCTTATATCATGGAGGAGTGGTTAGCGCAACTCGTGGCCTTGGAGGAAGGTCGTTTCATTCCTAAGTTCCATCAGCAAGTTCAGAAGGCCCGAGATAGGGCATGGCATGATCAAAATATTTGGCAAACGACATTTGTGGAGAGAGCATTGGTCCTGTTATACGATAGCCAGTTTTCAAAACACCTGGGGAAGTTCCGTCAGCACTGGCTAGGCCCCTATACGGTAAAGGAAATTACTGACAGGGGAGCGTTATGGTTAGCCACTGACGGCAACAAAGTCGAAAGTCGCCCTGAGGAGAGTTTGCACTACTGTAATCATGGCTCTGTCAGCATTTCCCTTCTGAAACCCTGTTCCTTGCTCCACGTAGCCTTCTTCTATTTTCTTGGAGTTTTATTTATCAAATTCATGGAATTTGATAAACAACCATTATCCACAACCTTTGAGTTTTAATTTATATCCCCAAATTTTGTATTAATAGTCCAACACTTTATAACCAAATGACGTCGCAATAGACCTTCGGCCCTGGGCCCACATATATATCAATGGTCCAATCAAATGCTCGTACCGTACCTGTTTATCCTCCGTGCATCTTTATCAAATGATCACCGTCCGATGGCTCCTTCCCAAATTAATGGTGTGCCACGATATCGCTCAGCTTCCTTGGTCGAATGTTAATGTGCGATGGCATGCAGCAACGACAGTTTTCCATGGGTCCACCTTGCCACATGTCGAATGCTCTATGGAATCACTCCCCAACCAAGAAATACCTCTTATCACTGAAAGGCGGTGCGATATGGGCAATCCAGCCTCGTAAATCCGCTCGCGGTTTTGGGAACAGTGATTGACCACGGGTTTAAGTCGGGTTTGCGCTATTATTTTATCCGCTCAGTTTACTAACTGAGGGTTTAGTCCTGGTTCCAGACTTCAATTAAAAACAAATGAATTAATCTCTTTATTAAGCGGGATTTCACCAATATTAAACAGAGTTCGACAACGATGGCTTTTCTACACAGACCTCACCTGTGCGTGGAAATTCTTCATTTATTCAGACAATTGAGAGAAGCAATGGGTAGAGGAATACAAAGATTACGCAGTGACCTTATTCAACAAAAATTTACTCATAATATCAATTCAAACCAAATTGAGAATCAACGAGCACTGAACTTTATTCAGTAGGAAACCATTGCTCAATACACAGATTTTATTGCAAAAACCTCCATTCTCCCCTCCCTTGCATTCGGGGGAATAAAATTTATATACATCAACATATGACTCCTCGGTTCCTCTGTGAGGATCGTTTTAGAAAATCAAAAGCCTAATTACAATAATTCAACTAACTGAAACATGACAGATGGACTAACTGAACTAGTCAATTTCTACAACTCTGACTAATCTAAATGATACAGTCAGCTGAGGTATTGACACCTAGCTGTTACAATTTTAATGATTTTGAACCCTCCTAGCCACAACATGTGGAAAAAACCTCCTACATTGCTGGCTAGTGTCTAATGCCCATGCATCAGACTCCGGAGGGAAATTTTCTTCATGGGCTCCTGTCCATGAGGTCTTCCACTGATCTACCTATCTTCAGCAGCATTCTTTCAGTCATCCAAGTGGCATCTTCCTCTGGCTTATCCTTCCATTTGATTAAGTACTGAAAGTACTCCTGTCCTCTGGTCCCTTTGAACACTCTTTTGTCCAATATCTTCTCTGGTTGCAATGGTTGTGCTAGAGGTAGAAGCTCTTTCCACTCAATTTGTCCCTTGGTTGCTAGTCTTTCTTTTGCACCACCATCTTCATACTTGTACAAATCTGCAACATTAAAAATGGGAGATATTCCAACATCAGGAGGTAATTCAATCTCATAAGAATTTGCAGAAAATTTTTGAAGTATCTTGCATGGCCCAATATTTTTGAACTTCAATTTGTTATACTGCTTCTTTGGGAATCTCTCCTTTCTCAAGTGTGCCAAAACCAGATCTCCTACTTCAAAATGAACTTCTTTTCTGCTCAAGTCTTCTCTACTTTTGTATTTGATGCTGCTGCCTTGTAGTTGCTGTTTCACTTTTTCATGTATGGCATGGATCTCTGAAGCGAACTCCTCACCATCAGCGCTTCTCAGCTCTGCCTTACCTAGATTTCTTAACTCTGATATTCCTCTGGGGTGCATTCCATAAATAATATGGAATGGGCTCTGCCCTATGCTCCTATTTGGTGAGTCATTATATGCATATTATTACTGGGGTAAAATATGGTCCCACTGCTTGGGATGCTCTCCTGCAAGACCTCTCAACAAAATTCCCAGACTCCTATTCACTACCTCAGTTTGTCCATCAGTCTGGGGATGATAAGCTGAGCTGAAACTTAGTTTGGGACCAATTTTCTTCCACAATGTTCTCCAAAAGTGACCCACAAATCTGGTGTCTCTGTCTAAAACAATAATCTTGGGCAACCCATGCAATCTAACAACTTCCTTAAAAAACAAGTTAGCAACATGGGTGGCATCACTAGTGTTATAGCATCGAATAAAATGTGCCATTTTGGAGAATATGTCCACCACAACAAAGACTGCATCATTCCCTCTCTGAGTCTTGGGAAATTCTAGAACAAAATCCATACTCACCATGTCCCAAGGCCTATCTGGAATAGGCAAGGGAGTGTACAATCCTGCATTCTGGCTCCTTCCTTTGGAATATTGACAGATTTTGAAACTCTTCACAAACTTATCCACTTCTGTCCTCATCTTGGGACAGTAATAGAAGTGACTCAGCTTGTCATAGGTTTTATCAGTACCAAAGTGTCCAGCAAGTCCACCACTATGCTTCTCTTTGATCAAGTTTTCTCTCATGGAACATTTTCGTACACACAGTTGGTTTCTTCTGAATAGTAAGTCATCCTGAAAGAAATAATCCAGCCATTGGCTTCTATCTATTAAAATAGGATTACAACATGCCTCAAATTCTTCCTTGAAATCTGAATCTGTTTTGTACAATTCTTTGAGAAAATCAAATCCTACAACTTCAAATTTAGTTTCTTGAACAAGCATGTGCCTCCTACTCAAAGCATTGGCTACTTTATTTGCTTGGCCACTTATATGTTTCAAAACAAAGTTAAAACCTTCGAGATACTCAACCCATTTGGCATGCTTATGCTTCAGCTTGGGCTGTTGTACAATATACTACAAAGCATCATTGTCAGAATACAATACAAATTCCCTGGACATCAAATAATGTCTCCACTTCTTCAATGCCTAAACAATTGCATAGAATTCCTTCTCATAAGAGGAATACTTTATCCTGGTGTCATTTAACTTCTCACTGAAATATGATATAGGCCTATCATCCTGACTCAACACAGCTTCAATGGCCTCCCCACTAGCATCACACTTCACTTGAAATGGTTTAGTAAAATCAGGCAGAATCAAAACAGGCTTCTCAGTTATCTTTTGCTTCAAAAGTTTAAAATTTATTTCTGATTCAACAATCCACTTAAATGGTTGTTTTCTCTTATTTATTGTCTCAAGTATGGGTGCATTGATCTTACTAAAGTTTCTTATAAACTTTCTGAAAAAACTGGCAAGTCCATGGAAACATCTTACCTCAAAAACATTCCTGGGTGAAGGCCACTCCACAATCGCCTTGACCTCTTCTTGGCCCATCTTCAATCCTTCTGCAGAAACAACAAAACCCAAATACACCAACTCTTCTTTCATGAATGAGAATTTCTTCAAATTTATCACCATTTTCTCTTGGTGCAGCTTTTTCAAGACATGATTAAGATGCCTTAAATGTTCTTCTTTAGTTCTGCTGAAAACTAATATATCATCCAAATATACTATCACAAATTTACCAATGAATTCCTTCAATACTTCATTCATAAGCCTCATGAAAGTACTAGGTGCATTTGACAACCCAAAAGGCATTACCATCCATTCATACAGTCCTTCATTTTTTTTAAAAGCAGTTTTCCACTCATCACCCTCTCTTATTCTAATCTGATGGTATCCACTTTTTAAATCTATCTTTGAGAAATATTTAGCACCACTCAAACAATCCATTAAATCCTCAACTCTGGGCAAAGGGAATCTATACTTGATTGTGATCTTATTGATTGCTCTGGAATCAGTGCACATCCTCCAGCCTCCATGTTTCTTTGGGCTCAATAATGTTGGTACTGCACATGGACTCAAACTTTCTCTGATCAACCCCTTGTCCACCAATTCATGTAATTGTCTCCTGATTTCCTCATTTTCCTTGGGAGTCATTCTGTAGGCTACCTTATTTGGCAGATTTGAACTAGAAATTAAATCTATCTGACGGAAGATCTTTCTCACAGGTGGCAGATCATCAGGTAAATCATCCACAACAATGTCACAATAATTGTCTAGCATCTCTTGGATTTCTACTAGAAAATCGGAAATATTTGTAGAAGTAAGAAATACTTTAGGTTTTCAAACTAAAGCAATACTTACCTTTTCCTCTTCTATCTGGTGTAGATATTCCTTCCCGCTCAACAACAAGGTCTTTGGATCAATCACTCTGCTGGATGGCTCTCCTTCTTCCATGGGTATCAATGTATGATGTACCCCATCCTTGAATAACTTGTAAGTGTTCTTCTTGCCATCATGCATTGCTGCTCTGTGAAACTGCCAAGGTCTACCCAGTAGTATATGACACACAGCCATGGGCATTACATCACACAGGACCTTATCTTTGTATTTTCCCATTTGCAGCTCTATCTCACTCTGTTCTTTTACAACCAGTTGGTGCCCTTTATGCAACCAGGACACCCTGTAGGGAGTTGGATTCTCCCTTGTCTTCAACTTCAACTTCTCTATCACCTCAGTGGAAACCAGATTGTCTATGTTGCCACTATCAATGACTAGCTGGAAGCATTTCCCTTGGACTTTTCATATGCTCCTAAACAAAGTCTTCCTTTGTGCAGGCTCAGTGACCTCTTTGTCTTGCTTCAACAGGACATTATTTACCACCAAGGACTCTCCCCTCTCTGGAAGAATTTCTTCTTCAATTTATGCCTCTTCTCCAGCCTGGGAAACAACAACATTTCTTGGACAAGCAACCACATTCTCTGGACACTCATAGTGCTTATGTCCCACTTGCTGACATCTATAACACCTCAAATTTATACCTCTGCCTCTGTCTCTGCCTCCTCTTCCTTTTCCTCTGTAACAACCCCTTCTACCCCTTGCATCATCCTCTATATATGCATTCTCAGGTGAGCTACTATTAGCTCCATCCCTGGGTGTAGTAGGCTTTCCTCTACCACCCTGACTTCCCTTTCCTCGGAAAGTACCTCTCTTCTTGCCAGATTGTTTCCTCAGGAGTTTCTCCTCTGCTTTCAAGGCCATCTGGTAGCCCTCTTCCACTGTCTTAGGAGACAGAAGACCAATCTCATCTTGGATCTCCAGCTTGAGACCATTCACATATCTGGCAGTCTTCTCTGGTGTGTCTTGAAATTTCCCAGCTCTTATGCTTACTCTGTAGAATTCCTCTGTGTATTCTTTCACTGTCAGTAACCTCTGTCTCAGGTTCTGCATTTTCCTGTACAGTGTCAACTGATAATCACTAGGAAATAATTTACCTTTTAATTTAGCCATCATTCTGGTCCAGCTTTTTATAGGTTTCTTACCAACTCTCCTTCTTTCTTCCTGCACTCCATCCCACCAAAGTGCAGCATGTCCCTTCAGCTTTTTCACCGCAAACTTCATCTTTTTATCCTCGCTTATTTCTTCATAGTCGAAGCGCTTGTTCATTTCGTTTATCTAGTCCACCAGTTCCTCTGGATTCAGTCCCCCTGCATAACTCGACACTTCAATTCTGGGCTTAACTGCAGACCCCAAAACAGTTCTGAGGAGTCTCATGTCAGGAGGAATCTCAACATTTTCTTCCACTTCTTCTATCTCAGGTTCACTGGTGTCTTCAAGATATCTGGGTTGTCTTTGCTCTATGGCATTCATTCTGGCCTTGACCCTTTCTAACATCTGCAACACCTCAGCGTTGGCAACAGGCCTCCTTCTGCCAGCCCCTCTACCAATTCGGATTGCCATGTCATCTCTCAACAAAAAAACTCAAAAAAAATAGCTCTGATACCACAAATGATGACAACAAAGCTGAAATTCACCCTGAGGAGAGTTTTCACTACTGTAATCGTGGCTCTGTTAGCATTTCCCTTCTGAAACCCCATTCCTTGATCCATGTAGCCTTCTTATATTTTCTTGGAGTTTTATTTATCAAATTCGTGGAATTTGATAAACAACCATTATCCACAACCTTTGAGTTTTAATTTATATCCCCGAATTTTTTATTAATACTCCAACACTTTATAACCAAATGATGTTGCAATAGACCTTCGGCCCCAGGCCAAAATATATATCAATAGTCCAATCAAATGCTCGTACCGTACCTGGTTATCCTCCACGCATCTTTATCAAATGATCACCATCCGATGGCTCCTTCCCAGATCAACGATGTGCCACAATATCGCTCGGCTTCCTTGGTTGAATGTTAACGTGCGATGGCGCGCAGAAACGGCGGTTTTCTGTGGGTCCACCTCGCCACGTGTTGAATTATCTATGGAATCTCTCCCCAACTAGGAAATACTGCTTATCACCGAAAGGTGGTGCGATATGGGCAATCCGGCCTTGTAAATCCGCTCGCAGTTTTTGGAACAGTGATTGACCACGGGTTTAAGTCGGGTTTGCGCTATTCTTTTATCCGCTTAGTTTACTAACTCAGGGTTTAGTCCCAATTCCAGACATCAATTAACAACAAATGAATTCATCTCTTTATTAAGCAGGATTTCACCACTATTAAATAGAGTTCGACAATGACGGATTTTCTACACAGACCTCGCCTATGCGTGGAAATTATTCATTTATTTGGACAATTGAGAGAAGAAATGGGTAGAGGAATACAGAGATTATGCAGTGAACTTATTCAACAAAAATTTACTCATAATGTTAATTCAAACCAAATTGAGAATCAACGAGCACTGAAATTTATTCAACATGAAACCATTTCTCAATACACGGATTTTATTGCAGAAACCTCCGTTCTCCACTCCCTTGCATTCGGGGGAATACAGTTTATATACATCAACATATGACTCCTCGGTTCCTCTGTGAGGACCATTTTAGAAAATCAAAAGCCTAATTACAATAATTCAACTAACTGAAACATGACAGATGGACTAACTAAATTATTCAACTTCTACAACTCTGAATAATCTAAATGATACAGTTAGCTGAGGTATTGACACCTAGCTATTATAATTTTGATGATTCCAAACCCCCTAGCCACAACATGTGGGCAAAACCTCCTAAATTTCTGGCTAGTGTCTAATGCCCCTGCATCGGCCACCCTATGCCATGATATGGTACCAGGATATGTCAATGGAATCCAGCTCAAACTATACGAGATCAAATGACTACATGGCTGGAGTAGCTATATGGGGTGGAATACATGCAGGTAGGGGGACAAATGTAGGGAAGACCGTGGTACGCATAGGGATCGATCACAGGTTTGGAGGCTCGAAGAGGTGTGCTGGGAGCGCAGGGGTGTGCTCAGAGCATAGGAGGTGTGCTAGGAGTGCAGGAGGTGCACTTGGAGCACAAGGGTGCGCTCAGACCGTAGGAGGTGCACTGGAAGAGAAGGGGTAATACATGACTGTGAAAACTAGCTATTGGAACAGTAAAACAGGGTAAAAAACAAATTTTACCATTGAAAGGAGTGGGTGGCTGGCAATTATTGAGGTGAATTCCTAATATTTTTTACCGTTTACTTGATGGTAAGTTTCTGATAAGCCCCACCCAACATTTGGTTGATCTCAAAGGATAGAAAAGTTGAAGGATAGTGCAGAATATGTATCTTGAATATTTTGTGCTTTGCGAAGTTCTGTGACTATTGCGCTTTGTTAATGTCTAAGCATGCTACCCCTTCTGATAGTAGCAACCCTGAGTTCATTTTCCACACAAGAATGACTGTGACTAATCTCACTGAATCTTCCCATACTGTGGCCTTGATGGAGAAAGAATCTAATGAAGTACTGGAAGTCAACCCCAAAGTTGAGGAGGTTATGTCCAGACAGAACAAGCGAAAGCATAAGGGGAATGGAAAATGCCAGGAGAAAGGGCCAGGGAAACCTATGAAGTGGGTTGGGGTGAATCCATGCACCTCCCTTTGAAACATGAAATCCCCACGAACGGTGCCCTAGGCAAATTTTCCTAACCCCTTAAAGAGACCTCTGTCTGCTCAAGAAGAGGCCTAGATCGCTGAACCAATAAGTTGGCTACCACCCTATGTTCGGCCTCACCAGCCCTCGGTGCGCACGCCAAAAAATCTCGATGGGATGCACGCCTATCTGCAAATGCCTCTAATTCCGGGCAAGGTCCCTATCATTGGATATTCTTGGGAAAGCTCCACATGGTCAAGTTCGATCATCATGACCTATCAAACCTAGAGGCCTTCCCCGAACTGGCATCGAAATTATATCTGGAGAGGGTATTGGAGGATGGCATACTGAAGGTAATCCCTATGCCATGGGCAAGTGGATTGGTTCGGTCCAGGTTATTAAAATTACCACGAACGCCTAAATTTGACCACTACAATATCACTGACAGGATTGTGTGACAGTTGCTTTCTCTGGTCCATGACAGCTTCTTATGGATTCAGGACCGCATTCCCATAGATGCAGTGCTCATTCACCGTATCAGGGGTCTGCCCATGAAAGGGATGAATCCCATGGAGCACATCAGGAATAAATATGAATAGTAGATCGTTGATAAGGTGCGTGATGATTATCATGTTGAACAAAGCACTAGGGGGTTCATGATCAACACTATCAACGACCTCGGTGCGCACATGGGCATCTGGTTGTTAGCATGCAAGATGATGCGAAAGTGCCAGGTTGCCACAGTCCTTGCATATGTAATCCAATTTTTCGGTCGCTGCAAAAAGGGGGTCTACTTCAACTGGTCCTAGTTCCTGTGCACTAAATTTTTGGAGAACGTGCACATAGCCCAAGATCATGGAAGGAAATTCTACTACTCTTGCGTGCTGCTACTCATCATGTTGGTCGCATGGGAATGTTGAAAGATTCGATCCTCCCTGAGATAGAGCCGAATATTTGTGAAGGGGCATGGTATGTGAATCTGTGGGATTTGAAGGATGAAAATCACATTGAAGATAATAAGGTATTTTGGGTCATGTTTCAGAGTGGGCTCGCAACTGCCATCCACTCCCGACTGTGCTTGTCACCAAAAATCTATGACAAGTACAAGAGCATCACAGGGTTTCAAGTCACAATGCATAATGTCCAAATTAGCGGCCACAATGATCCAACGTGGGTATCGCTCCTGTATATGGTTGCTGACAAGGAGATTGACCACCTTATTGCTACTTGGCCTTGTTGGAACAGGGTCTCCTACGAGCTGTGAAACTGGTCCGATTTTGTATATTTTTTATTATAATTAGGCTAGCATAGGGGTTTTGGGGTGGGTCAAAGCCATGATAGCATTTTAATAGGTCAAAGGGTAAACCAGGGGTCCGAAAACCACAGTTTGCAGACCATAGGAAAGTTTAGGCTAGATTATTATAAATAGAGGAACATTTTGAATTGTAAGGCAGAGAAATGAAGAGATATTGATGTGAATTGTGGTTTAATAAATCTGTTTAGGTTTTTGGGGAAGGACTCTTGTTAGCTGTGTGCGCGGAGATCCAGAGTCTTGCTGTGTGTGGACCCTGTTGCTGTGTGCACAGGTTGGGATGGGTATTGTAAGAGGGAATTGATGAATTGGTGAATAAGAAAGGCTGTTGAGAACTAGATCTATGTGTACAGTTTATGTGAATCATTGGTAATTACTGTATTATGCATATTCTATATTCAGCTGCAAAAGTTCTGCGTAAGTGTTCTTAGTTCATCTAGATCTGTTTTGTTCTGTTTTATGTAATACTGAGCTATTGTCTTAGAAGTATATGAATATTGAGCACCATAGTATAATTTAACTTGCGCATGTGGATGTGAAAAGAGACCTATAAGTTCTGCCCAAGGAGATCTGGATGTGTTGAGGTAGGACACAACTCTTCTTTCCTTACCTATCCTTTCACAGGGTGCAGAAACCTGGTTCTAGCACCCACCCATACTACTTCGGGTGAGACTTTGACCCGCCCAAGTAGGTCACTTCCGAAAGGGCCAGTAGTATAGGGCTTTGTTGGAAAACCTTGAACTTCAAACCTGGGTCAGGACCCCTCGAGCCAACAAATGGTTCCGTTGCCAGGACTTGGAGAATTTTGAGAAAGGGATCGGGTAATAACAAGAGAGTACTGGAAGTCTGACAAAGAAGAAGAGCAGGTGCGAGTGAATGAGCTCCATTCTGGGAAAAATAACAACGCGAAGTGGTAAGTACTATCAAACCCATCAAGAAGGGGACAAATCTAGCTATAGCCCACAGAAAGAAATAGCTGCACCAAGCCCGCCAGTTACATCGACGTCAGAACTGCGTAAGAATACAAACTCACTTGAAACCCTGCCAGAAGGAGACATGGCAGCGCACTTGAAATTACCTACCTTTAAAGGTGCAGGAGATGAGGACATGGACCGACTTTGGTTTGTTACAGACTTGGTATGGAATGTGCAAGGTGTGGTGACTGATACTGTCAAAAGGGTGCAATCATCCCTACCCTTTGAAGAGAGAGAACTAGATTGGTATATGCGGTACATATCTCAAAACGGGAGCACATCCTTTCAAGATGTTAAGGACACCCTAAAACAACAGCTCCGAAAACCCAAGTCCTACTCTCAGATCGTAGTAGACGTGAAATATTTTAAGCAAGGAACAACTGAGTCTATATGGGAAGCTGATCAGAGACTAAAATAAGTAATTAGAGAGGGACGACTTAAGTATGACGATAAACAACACACCGAATGGTTCATCGCTATGCTACTACCTCACTTG
The DNA here is from genome assembly GCA_034641835.2 of Pinus albicaulis. NCBI lineage: Eukaryota > Viridiplantae > Streptophyta > Pinopsida > Pinales > Pinaceae > Pinus > Pinus albicaulis. The sequence goes on from CM076575.1 coordinate 945,799,201, forward strand.
CGTATACCTATGGACCACCAGACCTTTGAGTCACAGGAAAAAGCTTTGGAAGCCACCATGAAACTAGAAGCCACGCCTAGAGAAGACACTTTGGGAGGAGTACAGAAAATTCAGGAGTAGCTCGGAGCCATGCACATGGAGATTCAGAACCTATGGAAGGAACGGGGAAAAGGAGCTAGTGCAGACCTATGGTGCATACGATGTCGGACGTCTGGACATACGAGGGATCAGTGCCCACTACTGGTAGATTACATGTAGGCTGGAGGCCCTAGTCTGCTACGTCCAGGCTCAAGTGGTTCTACGTTATGGTGTGATGATTGCCGGGTAGCTGGACTACATGATACAACCCAGTGCCCTCGACTAAGTACGAGAAAAATAAAGCAACAATGGTGTAGATTCTGCCAGTTAGTAGGACATGATGAGTAGAAATGTTGCACTTACGAGCTAGAGATAGATCGAGGAAGCTTGTATAGGGTACAATCAAACCCTGCATCACCTAGATCTCCCGCAAGATTCGGTGGCTCCCCAACAAGGGGAAGGGGAGGTCCGGGGGGGAAGTGCAGGACGAGGACGTGGGCAGCTAATATTTTATAACTGCGGGGAGGTAGGAAAATTTGCAAGGGACTGCCTAAAACCTACCAGGAAATTTTGTAAATATTGTCGGCATTTGGACCATCAGATTGAGGACTGCCCAATCTTGATAAAAAAAATGCGAGAGAAACAACCAACACCAACACAAAAAGCACAAAGAGTGAAGGCTGAACTACGAGACCGAAATTCAAGTGAAACATGCAGTAGGATGGCCACGAAGGAGGATACAGGGGGTCCTCCAAGCCAATAGGCATTTGACAACCGAGAAGTATTGGACCACGAAATAGGACAAGAAATAATCCACTAGGACAATACTAAGACAAGAAACTCTACTTTGCAGACTATACAGACACCTGCACACCTAGGAGTGGATGACGAGGTGAGACCCTTCTCGCATGCGTGTATAAAACTATTACACCATTCATGGGCCGAAGAAAACCTTCAAGCAGTAATAGATAGTTGTGCAGGGCAGTCCCCCCTATCTCCAGAAGTTCAGGACATACACAAGTTAGGCAGATGTAGGAAACGTACCAGTAGGGAGATGAGATTAATTGCCCAAATAAGTAATTATGAAATGGATCAGGTTGTCTTAGACTTGGGGTCAGATACAAACATGCTACCTAAGAAAACTTGGCAGCGAATGGGAGAACCCAAATTGGAGTGGTCCAATATCCAACTGTGTATGGCCAACCAACAGAAGATTATACCTATAGGAAGACTATCAAAACTCATGGTAGATATTTCTCGGGTTAGGGCCCAGGCGGATTTCGAAGTAATTCAGATTGTAGAAGATGCAGACCCATACCCTGCGCTCTTAGGACTCGACTGGGCCATAGATATGGGTGGTATCGTCAACCTAAATAAAAGATGCATGGTATTTTAAAATAACGGAACAAGGGTGACAGTACCATTATATCCTATGGAAGGAGAACGCTACACAGAGCCGGTACGCGGTAACAAAGAGGTAGATAACATTTATAAGTTGACCACGTGAAACGAGGATTGGATCAATCCCACGGCGAAGGGGGTACTCTGCTGGGAATTAGACAGTGAATACTTCTATGACTCTAACGAGGAGATGGAGAATTGGAAAAAACAGTTGCATGATGTCTCGCCACCACGATGTCCTCGGATCGTGAGGGACCTCTGCTGCATTTCTTCAGAGTTAAGAGATCTACCACATTTTGATGAGTCTGGTAGCATCCAAGAATTCCTAGGAACAGTAGAAGCTACGGTTCCAAGAGAATGATGGCTCTGGGCCCTTAATCTATCTATGCGTGGGACGCCTATGTGGTGGTGGGACACCCACAAGGAAGCATTCCAGGACTAGGAGACATGTCAATATATGATGATCTTACGGTTCAAAACTCTGGCTGACATACGCACCAAGATGTTCCTCGAACCTGGAGATCCCCATGCGCATCTACTCGCCTAGATGGAAAAATGTTCCGACCTAACTACAAAAGAGTGGGTTCATCTATTTATTCATGCCTTGGGCCCTATCCCTGTCACATGGTATTTAGATGCAGAGCTACATTAGTGCACACACCACTGGGAAATACTAAAAGATGACTTTATAGGAACGTTTAGACTAATTGGGGGGACGGAGGCGCTCGACAAAACTCTGCAGGACATCGATTCTTTTGTATTTAATGACTCACACCATCACGTCGCACCAGAGTTCCTAACATGGGAAGCATAGATGCAAGATATAGTCAACTGCTAGAGCTTGGCAGTAGAAGAAGAGGAAGAAAATCCTCAGAATGTCTCTATCCCAGAATCCGAGGGGAAACACCTTGTCATTAGATTCCCACTGCAGAATATTGATGTGACTCAACCTCTCAAGCTATGCGAAGTTAATATCACGATGGAAGAACATCGTAAATTGGCTAAAATTGGGGACTACTGGGACCATGGAACTATCGGCAAAATTGCAGAGCTACTTACGCAATATCAGGACGTATTTCTGACAAAGTTTTCCAAGCTCAAAGGAATTACGAGGCACCTATGTGTTATGCACATCACTCTGAAACCAGAGGTGCTCCCCGTAAAGCAGTGGCCTTACCATTTGAACCCTAAATATAAGAAAAAGGTCAAAGAAAAACTGGACAAGATGCTTGCTGTAGGTATCATTGAACCGGTGGAATAGTCGGATTGGGTAAGCCCAATGGTTATCCAGGAGAAGAAAACAAAGGGGGAGATACGCATCTGCATAGACCTATGAAAGTTAAATGACACCTGTGTCCATGACCCCTTCCCTATGCCCTTCTCAGATGAAATCCTTGATAGCGTGGGTGGGAAGGAAACCTATTCATTCATCGATGGTTCTCAGGGTACCATCAAATCCAAATTGCACCTGGAGATCGAAATAAGACTACATTCGCAACAGAATGAGGGTCCTTTCAGTATACAGTCATGCCCTTTGGTCTCAAGAACGCACCTGCTATCTTCTCAAGGGTGGTAGTTCTTGTATTCAAGGATTTTATCCATAAGTTCCTGGAGGTTTATTTCGATGACTGGACGGTATTCGGCTTGGTAAAGGAGCATGTCTCTAACCTGTGGTTAATGTTGGACACATGCCGAAAGCACCAGATTTCCTTGAATATCAAGAAGTGTATCTTCTGCGTGCCTTTCGAAATCTTGCTCGGCCACATGTTTTGCCGACAAGGGCTGATGGTTGATCCTGTGAAGGTAGTTGTAATTATAAACCTTGCATTCCCAATAACGGAGAAACAACTGCATTCTATTCTCGGACACACGGGTTATTACAGGAAATTCATTTAGGGGTATGCACTGATCACAAAACCCATGGAAAAACTTCTAAAAAAATATGTTTTCTTTTTTTGGAATGATGAATGTCAGAAGAGTTTTGAGCTACTCAAAGAGAAGATGATCTTGACACCCATACTAATATTTCCTGATTGGTCAAAGGAATTTCATGTACATGTGGATGCATCAGGTATCACCTTGGGTGTTGTCCTAACTCAACCTAGAGAGCAAGATATTGATCACCCAATTGCCTTTGCAAGTCAAAAACTCTCGAGCACAGAGCGCAACTACTCTACCACCGAACGAGAAGGACTGGCTATGGTATACACATTATAGAAATATCAACAGTATCTATTGGGTGGATACTTTAAGATGTTAACCGATCATTCGATGTTGAAATACCTGGTCAACAAGACTATGTTGGGGGGGGGGGAATATTTTCCCCTGGCTGTTGCAATTTTAGGAATATGACTTTAAGATCATCGTCAAGCCTGAAAGGCTGAATGCGGGTCCGGGTCATCTGTCCCACATTGAGACAGGGGAGGAACCCACTAACTTCGAGGAAGGATTACCAGATGCACATCTGTTCGCCATTAAGGTTGTTGATGCACAAGCAGGATACACACTCTGGTAATTAAATAGCTCCAGGGATGATTGGTAGACCCGCAACCATAGCGACTCGGGATGAGTCACAAGATTGTGTTTTGGGAATGTTGGAACAGGGTCTCCTACAAACTGCGAAACCAGTCTGATTTTATATATTTTTTATTATAATTAGGCTAGCGTAGGGGTTTTGGGGTCGGTCAAAGACCTGAAAGCATTGTAATAGGTCAAAGGGTAAACCAGGGGTCCGAAAACCACATTTTGCAGACCATATGAAAGTTTAGGCTATATTATTATAAATATATGAACATTCTAAATTGTAAGGCAGAGAAATTAAGGGATATTGATTCGAATTTTGGTTTAGTAAATCTATTTAGGTTTTTGGGGAAGGAATCCTATTGGCTGTGTGCACGGAGATCCAGAGTCCTACAGTGTGTGGACCCTACTACTGTGTGCATAGGTTGGTATGGGTATTGTAAAAGGGAATTGATTAATTGATGAATAAGAAAGGCTATTGAGAACTGGATCTATGTGTACTGTTTATGCGAATCATTGGTAATTATTGTATTATGCGTATTCTGTATTGAGGTGCAAAAGTTTTATGTAAGTGTTCTTAGTGCATCTAGATCTATTATGTTATGTTTTATGCAATACTAAGCTATTGTCTTAGAAGTATATGAATATTAAGCACCATAATATAATTGACCTTGCACACGTGGATGCAAAAAGAGACCTATAAGTCCTGCCCGGGAAGATCTGGACATCTCAAGGTAGGATGCAGCTCTGCTTGCCTTACCTATCCTTTCTCAGGGTGTGGAAACCTGGTTCCAACACCCACCCATACTACTTCGAGTGAGAATTTTACGTGCACAAGTAGGTCATTGCTGAAAGGGCTAGTAGTATAGGGGTTTGTTGGAAAACCTTGAAATCCGAACCTCAATCAGGACCCCTCAAGCCAACAGGCCTCCAAATTGGAAACTTGACTTAAAATAAGGTATGAAGGACATTGCAGGTACGAGCACCACGAAGGTCACCCCACTCGACACCACCAAAGAAACCAAAGGACAGGGCAAGAATTCTGAGAAAGGAGTGGATCCAGAATCACAGAAGGATTCGCAGTAGTATCTGGGCGCAGAGGGTCTGGATGTGGGAGGGGATGACTCCCCTAGAGGTACAAAATGGACCGGTGTTCTTGTTAAAGGCCCAAGGAAAAAACAACGAGATACAATACCGGATCGGGAGAGTGGGACTACTCTGACAGAGGAGGATCTGGAGCAGATTGGAGACAGAGTCACCTTGGCATCAGAGGATAAATGACTGGCTTTGGAAGAGCACCAGAAGGCCATGGTCACTATGCTTCAGTCTGAACTCTGAGTCCTATATCTCAAAACCAACACCCTATAGATGAGTATGATTCAGAAAAGGCCAACCCTAGCATCAAGCAATGAATTTATCAGCACAATGGAAAGCTCCCTCTTCCCCCTACAAGGCACATCATTCATCCTAAACCCACTTGCCTTAGGATCACAAGTTTAGGCCTATGTAGAGGTACAATTAGATTTAGCCCAATTGCCACATGAACCATTGCAGGTCCTCCATGCATCCCTTTTTGAAGAAATTCAACACAAAAACAACCAGGTGCACCAACAACTTAGTAAAATTGAGCAGATGATTATGGAGAAAACCATCGAGGTGTCCCAGGTGCAGGCTACATGTACCCTCGCTGCCACATAGTAGACAAAATTGGAACGCCTAATCAGTAGGCTCTATGCAGATGTCACTGAGGATATCTCGGTTTCTGCCACCCCCCAGGCAAAGATTGAGGGGATTTTTGCAGCACTCAGGGCTTTGAGGACACAAATTACGATGGTCAAAACATAAATGTAACAACATATTGCTGCCTTATAGACCAAATTGTAGCCAGAAATGCCCCTTGAGGTAGGAGCCCAGTGAGTCGCGCCAGTCACAAAGGTCCCCTGTTGGAATGGGGCTACCTAAGCTACAAATTTTGTATATTTTTGCATTAATTAGTCTAACATAGGGGTTTTGGGGCAGGTCAAAGCCCTAAATGCATTGCAATGGGTCAAAGGGTAGACCTAGTGTCTGCAAAACATGGTTTTCGGACCACATGATAGCGTAGGCTACATCGATATAAATAGATGAATAGTTTCAGTCTAGAGGGAGACATGAATTAAGACTGACGCTATGTGTGAACTGTTAGATCAGTGTTGGGTTGTTTTGGGTAAGGACTCCTACTGGCTATGTGCGGACCCTGATAGGTTGTGTGTGTGGGCTAGTTTTGGTTGTAAGTGGATGTGAATGTTAATGAATGTGAAGTATTGTTAAAGTATCTATGTGCTATATGGATCGGTGATTTTTCCTGCTGAAGCATATCTCTGATGATTATTTAGTTGCGAATGTATCTATTTTTTTTCATAAGTATATCTGTGATGTTATTAGCTGTGATTATAAAATCCTCTATGATGATATATGCTAATGCACACATGGATGCAAATGTAATAATTAGATCTGATAGCTGTGTTATGGTTATATGTTGAGTATCCTATTAAAAGGCTGCAAATAGACTCATTCTAGGTAAACCTGGCAAGTTATAATACAGATCTACCTCGAATTACCTACTCTCTCTCAGGGTGCGGAAACCTAGTTCCAACACCCTCCCATACTGCTTCGGGTGAGACCTTGGCTTGTGCAAGTAGGTCATTGCCGAAAGGGCCAGTAGTATAGGGGTTTTTTGGCAAACCTTAACTTCCAAACCTGGGTCAGGACCCCTCAAGCCAACAAATGTTTCCGTTGTTGGGACCGGGAGCATTTTGAGAGAGAGATCGGGTAATGCCACGAGGTCCTTGGAGACCTGAAAGGGTGGAAATTGAAGACTTGTTTGAAAGACAGATTCAGCAGTTTTTTGTAAAGGAGAATTACAGCACAAAGTTGATGGCTGAGAAGTTGAAGAACAAGTACATCCTCATTGAAGTCTATGAAATTTTCTTTGTAACCTTTGCGCATGAGCTTCAAGAGTGGTTGGGAAGGCGCATATAATTCCAGGCATGCTGGAAGGACGATCAGGTAACACAATGGACACCAGAATTGATTCAAAAGTAGGAAAGGATTGACAATACGATCACCCATACTGTAGGTCACTAGGTAGATAGCGTGTTGGGTGGGTTTGTGATAGAATTCGCAGTCGATCAGTTCGTGTACTACTTTGAGGAAGAGCTGAGGTTCTTCAAGGGTTTCTGTGGTACATTCTTGAAAACATTGCCTTTGTTAATGAAAATATTATTGTGCGAAAAGGGCATTTTGTGTAGCCACACCGACTGAATGACCTCTGATATGAGCAAGAGTAGAACATGAAGTGGTAATTACTACACGAACTAATCAAGAAGGACATAAATCTATCTACATCCCATTAAGGGAATCGACTATGCATAGCCCTCCAACTACACCACCTTCAAGTCAGCATAAGGGTAAGAAATCACCCATATCCCCACCACCACTACAAGATGATATGGCCACACACATGAAGCTACCTACCTTCAAGGGTGTAGGGGATGGAGATATGGAACGATTTTGGTTTGTCATAGACTCAGTATGGGCTATGTAGAATGTGGCTACCGACGTGGTAAAGAAAGCGCAACTATCACTCGCCTTTAAAGGAAGGGCCTTGGATTGGCATATGGGATACGTAGGATAGCACGTGGATCCATCCATTCTAGAGATTAAGACAACACTAAAACAATAGTTTCGGAAGCCTAAGTACTACTCTCAGATAGTGGTTGACTTGAAAGACTTTAGACAGGGACCCATTGAATTGTTATGGGAAGCTGATCAGCGACTAAAAAAGGTTATCAGAGATGGGGAATTTCAGTATGATGATAACCAACACAAGGAATGGTTTATCGCTATGATGTTGCCTCACCTACATGGACATATGGGTTAGTAATCGATCGCAATGTAAGATAAGGCCTTGGAGATTTCTATGAAACTAGAGTTTTCACTGAGGGACGATGGTCAGTTTGGGGTACAGTAGATCCAGGGGTAGTTGGAGAAAATGCACCTTGAAATAAAAAGCCTACGAAAAGAACGAGGGAAAGAGGCTAGTCCAGACATATGGTGCATAAGATGCAAGGTGTTCGACCATTACAATGGTCAGTGTCCTCTGCTAGCAGATTACTTACAGGCTGGGGGACCTAGCCCATTGCATCCTAAGGAGGCTACAGGACCAAGTGGTCTAAATTTATGGTGCACTGATTGTCGTGTCATCAGGATACATGATACTAACCACTTTCCCCATATTCATACTTATGTTCTAGAATTGAAGTATAAATGGTGTCGATTCTGCTCCTTTGTGGCACATGACAAGCATAATTTCTGGACCCATGACTTGATGATAGATCAAGGAAACCTATACAGGGTATAGGCTTACCCTTCTTCACCACTATCTTCCTCAAATAGAGGAGGCTCCCCAGCCAGGGGCAGACGAGGGGGGAGGGGTGGAGGTGCAGGTCGGGGAAGAGGACAATTGATCTGTTACAACTGTGGGGAGATATGGCACTTTGCAAGCGACCATATGAACCCTGCATGAAAATTTTTCTGTTATTGTAGACAACTGGACCATGTGATTGACGACTATCCAATTCTGATAGAAAAAATGCAGGAAAAATAGCAGCCACCTATGGAGAATGTATAGAGGGTTAAGGCAGAACTACGTGATGAAGGACCAAGTATTAATGTCATAACATGCAGTGGCATGGTTACTGGAGGAACTGAGGAGAAAGTCAAAGCTGAAGCTCTTATCTAGAAAGAAGTGGTCAAATAGGAAAGCTTGGACCTACAAAAGGTAAAGGAAACCTCTGTCACAGCTCACAAGAACTTTACTAAGGATGAGGCGCCTACTTAAAAAACTCCAGCAAACCTAAGAACAGACGATGAAGTTAAACCATTTCTACAGGCATGTGTGAAGTTGCTACGCAACCAGAAGACATTAGAAAATATGCAAGCACTAATAGAAAATTGTGCAAAGAGGACTAACCCTCCCCCGGAAGTTAAGGATGTGCACAAACTTTACAAGCATAAGAAATGCACTGGTCGGGAAATGCGGCTAACAATGCAGATCGACCACTATGAAATGGATCAAGTTATTTTGGACCCGGGATTAGATGCGAACGTATTTCCGAAGAAAACGTGGTAGTGAATGGGAGAACCTAAGTTGGAATGTTCCACTATCCAGCTATGCATGGCCAACCAACATAATATCATATCATTGGGAAGTCTATAAAAAATTACGGTAGATATCGCAGGAGTTAAGGTCTAGGCCGACTTTGAGGTCATTCATATTATGGAAGATGCAAACCCCTATCTTGCGCTCCTAGGATTGGATTGGGAAATAAACATGGGAGGTATTATCAACATAAAGAAAATAAGCATGGTGTTTTAGAATGAGGGTACAAGGGTGATAGTTCCACTAGACGCTGCGGAAGGAGAGCGATATACAGAACTAGTGCGTGAAGAAGGGGATGTGGATCACATCTATAAGTTGATTGCTCTAGAAAAAGAATGGATCAATCCTATGGATGATGGTTTTATTTGCTGGGAAAAGGATAGAGAATGCTTCTCTGACTCCGACGGGGAGATAGAAAATTTGCAGAGTTTTCTTAGAATCACAAAGAACTTCCAATGCATCTCCTTAGAGTTAAGAGAAATGCCCTACTTTGACGGTTCTGGTAGTATTAGGGAGGTTTTGCGAGCATTTGAAGCTGAAGTTCTGTGGGAGCGAAGGCTATGGGCCCTTCATCTAGCCATGCGTGAAACCCTGGGAAGGTGGTGGGACACACATAAAGGGACGTTCCAAGATTGGGAAGAGTGTCGAGACATGATGGTCCTATGGTTTGAACCTCCAGTTCACCTGCGCATAAAGACTTTCCTTAGCCAAGGGGACCCGCGCGAGCACTTGTCCACATGGATGGAGAAATGGTGTGAATGGACTATGGAAGAATGGGTTCACCTATTCATTCATGCCTTGGGACCAATCCCCGCTACATGGTATTTAGATGCAAAAATACACTAGCACACCTGCCACTGGGAAACATTGAAGGAAGAGTTTGTAGGGAAATTTGGGTTGGTAGGTGGAATGGAGGAAAAATCTCTGTAGGATATAGATGCCATAGTATTTAATGAATCACACCCTTGCACAGCATAAGGGGCACCAACATGGGAAAAATAGGTGCATGATATTGTCAAATACACAATTTAGTAATATATGAGTGTGATGAAGACCCGTGAAATGTCTCTATCCCAAATTCGGAGGGAGAGAACATAGTTTCTGGACCCCCACTACAGGCCGTCAATGTCACTAAGCCTCTGAAGCTGCGAGAAGTAAACATTGGAATGGAGGCGCACCCTAAGTTAGCTAAAATTGGGGACTACTAGGACGATGATACTGTGGGAAAAGTTGCAGAACTCCTCACGGAATACCAGGACTTATTCCCAACAAAATTCTTAGAACTCAAAGGGATTACATGGGACCTAGGAGTCATGCACATCACTTTAAAACCAAATGTGCACCCTGTGAAGCAACACCCTTATCGGTTGAACTTCAAGTAGAAACAAAAAGTCAAGGAAGAAATTGACAAGATGCTTGTTGCATGTATCATCGAACCGATCGAACAGTTAGATTGGGTAAGTCCTATGGTGGTTCAGGAGAGAAAGACTAAGGGATATGTATGAATATGTGTTTACCTATGCAAATTGAATGATGCTTGAGTGCATGATCCCTTCCCTACGCCATTCTCATATGAAATCCTTGATAGCGTGTGGGGGCAGGAAGAATACTCGTTCACAGACGGGTTCTTGGGATACCATCAGATCAGGATCACACCTAAATATCATAGCAAAACTATGTTAGCCACTGAATGGGGATCGTTTCAGTATACTTTCATGCCGTTTGGGCTCAAGACCGCCCCTGCCATCTTTTCGCGGGTGGTGGTCACAGTTTTCAAGGAATTCATCCACAAGTTCTTGGAGTTGTATTTTGATGACTAAACCATCTTCAGATTGGTAAAGAAGCACATCTCAAACCTCTGCATGATGTTGGATGCCTGTAGAAAGCACCATATTTCCCTGAATATTAAAAAGTGCATATTTTGCGTACCCTTAGGAAATTTTCTTGGTCACATAGTCCGTTGACAACAATTGATGGTTTATCCCAAAAAAATAGCAGTTATCATCAATTTGGTAGTACCCACAACTGAGAAACAATTGCGCTTTATCCTTGTAAATACAGGCTACTATGGGAAGTTCATTCAAGGATACGCGTTGATCACAATGCCTATGGAAAAATTTCTAAAGAAGGATGCTTCATTTTTTTGGGACAACGAGTGTAAGAAGAGCTTCGAGCTACTCAAGGAGAAGATGGTATTTGTGCCTATCCTCATCTTTTAGGATTGGGAAAAGGTTTTCCATGTTCACGTAGATGCGTTAGGAATCACCCTAGGAGTTTTCCATATGCAGCCTAGAGACAGAGACATTGACCCTCCAGTTGCATTTTCTAGTAGGAAAATTTCTGGTGCGGAGTGCAACTACTCCACTATTGAACGTGAGGGGTTGGCCATGGTCTACACACTGTAGAAATACTGGTAGTATCTATTATGAGGGCACTTCAAGATGTTTACAGATCACTTGGATTTGAAGTACCTAGTGAATAAGCCTATGTTGGGGGTGGAAATCTTCCAGTGGCTACTATTGTTCCAAGAATATGACTTTGAGATTATTGTCAAGCGAGAGAAGTTGAATGTTGGGCCAGGCCACTTATCCAAAATTGACAGTGGTGAAGAACCAACCAGCCTAGAAGAAGGATTTATTGATGTGTTGATATTTGCTATTAAGGTATTTGATGCACACTTTGCCGACATTATTCACTTCTTGACTATGGGCATGGCACCTATAGAGTATTCGGTACAACAGAAGAAAGAGTTGGTAACCCGTGCAGTCAACTTTACCATCATCGCAGGCCATCTGTATAAGATGGGTGCTGACGAGGAGATGCAAATATATGTTTTGAAGCATGAAAGGCACACTATCTTAGCAGAAGCTCATGGGGGCATAACAGGAGGTCAATACATAAGGAAAGAAATGACACAAAACATCTTGAGATCTGGGCTACGGTGGCCTACACTGCATAGTGACTCTCATGACTATTGCAAAGCCTGTAATACATGCCAATGGATAGGAAGGCCATCACATAAAGACAAAATTCCCCTGCAACCACAAATGGCCCTGAAAGAGTTTGAAAAATGGGCCATCGACTTCGTTGGGCCCATCAACCCACCAGGAAAGAATACAAGTGCGTGCTACATCGTCACTGCCACTGATTATGTAACCAGATGGGCAGAAGCACAAGCTTTGAAGGATTGCAATGCAGATATTGCTACGCACTTCATTTTTTAGCATATTCTAACCAGATTTGGCTGTCTGAATATTTTAATGAGCGATAGAGGTACGCATTTTGTTAATGAAACAATACAGGCCTTGAATGAAGAATTTCAGATCCACCACGTGAAAAGCACCATGTATCACCCATAGGAAAATGGAGTTGTGGAAGCTTTTAATAAGATCTTGGATTAGGCACTGACCAAGGTCTATAATACCGATCACAGAGACTAGGATGTACGCATCCTGTCAGTTCTTTGGGCCTATAGAACCACCTGTAAGAATTTGAATGGGAAGACATCGTTTAGGATGGTCTATGGCAAGGAGGCCATTTTTCCCATGGAGTATATTGTTCCTAGAAAGCGCATCATAGCCTTGACCAATATGGCGGAGCTTGATATCATGGAGGAATGGTTAGCGCAACTTCTGGCCTTGGAGGAAGATTTTTTCATTTCTAACTTTCATCAGCAAGTTCAAAAGGCCTAGGATAAGGCATGGCATGATCAACATATTCAGCAAAAGACATTTGCAGAGGGAGAATTGGTCCTACTATATGATATTCAGTTTGAGAAACACCCAGGGAAGTTCCATCAACACTGGCTAGGTCCCTATATGGTAAATGAAATCACTGATGGAGGAGCTATCCAGTTAGCCATGCTGCGTGGTGATATGTTACTAGGATATGTCAATGGAAGCCGTCTCAAACCATATCAGATCAAATGACTATATGGCTGAAGTAGCTGTACGGGGTGGAATACACACACAAAGGGAGGGAATTGCAAGTAGGACCCTGGTAAGCCCAGGGGTCGATCGTAGGTTTGGAGGCCCAGAGAGCTACGCTGGGAGCGTAAGGGTGTGTTTAGAGCATAACAGGTAGGCTGGGAGTGCAAGGGCGCGTTGGGAGCATAGGAGGTGCGAAAACTAGCTGTTGGAATAGTAAAACTTGGTAAAAAGAAAATTTTACCATTGAATGGAGCCGGCGGCCAACAATGAATGAGGCGATTTGTGAAGAATTTTTACTGATTTCTTGATGGTAAGTTCTTGATAAGCTTCACCCAACTTTTTCTTGATCTCCATGGATATAAAAGAAGAAGGATAGCTCAGAGGAGGGTTCCATGCATCTTGAGAAGTTTTTATTTTGTACGAGTCTGTGACTATTGTGCCTTGTTCATGTCTAAGCATGCCCCCCCTTCAGATAGTAGCCACCCTGACTTCATTATTCACACCAAAATGACTACATCTAATCTCGCTGAATTTTCCTAGACCATGGCCTCGATGAAGCAAGAATCTGAGGAAGTATTGGAAGTGGACCCGTAGTCACAGAAGGGTTCGTAGTAGGGCAAGAGTACTGGGAAGGGTGTGGAACTGGCATCACAGAAGGGTTCGTAGCAGGGAATGAGTACTCGGAAGGGCATGGAACTAGCATTGCAGAAGGATTCGCAGCAAGATCTGGGTGCAAAAGGTCTAGATGCGGTAGGTTTTGACTCCCCTCGAGGAACGAAGTGGACTAGTGACACTGCTAAAGGGCCATGGAAGAAGCAATGAGCTCAATGGTTGGAACGCGACATAGGAGTTATGCTGATAGAATAGGACCTAGAGTAGATCACAGATGTGGTCACCTTGGCTACAGAAGACAAATGGCTGGCTCTGGAAGAGCAGCAAAAAGCCACAATCAATACACTCCAGGATGAGCTCTGGGCTCTTCTACTCAAGACTGATACCTTGAAAACCAGTATCATTCAGGAAAGGTTGACCCCAACAACAAGCAGTGTAGTAATCAGTACACTGGAAATCCACCTCTTCCCTCTTCCGGGCACAACCCTCATACTGAGTGCACCTGACTTATGAGTGCAAGTCTAGGCCTACGTAGAGGTACAGTTGGATCTAGCCCACCTGCTGCATGAATCGTTGTAGATCCTTCATGTGTCCTTGTTCAAAGAGATTCAACATAGAGACCATGGAGTGCACCGGCAACTTAGTACAGCTAAGCAAAAAATTGAAGAAAAAATTAGTGAAGTATCTTAGGCATAGGCTGCATGTACCCTCGCCACCATGCAATAGATAGAGTCGGAGCACCTAATTAGTAGGCTCTGTGTGGGCATCACCAAAGATATCCCGACTTATGCTACCCCCCATGCTAAGATTGATGGGTTGGTTGTAGCGCTTAATGCCTCAAAGACCGAGATCCAGGCATTCAAGACGGAGATGGAACAAAAAATTGCGGTCTTGTAGGCCCAATTATAGCTAGAAATGCCACCTGAGATAAGGGCCTAGTGAGTTGTGCTAGTTACAGAAGCCACCAACGTCATTATAGGTCAAATTCTTCAGGGTGTAGAAATGTTCGAAACAAATATGCAGCTGTGGACCAAGGTGTAGCGAACCCTCTCCTATGTGAAGTGAATGAAACACTGCATCAGAAGGAAGAAGAGTTTGAAAAAATGGAAGCTACACTAACCACTCTAGTCACCACTTAGTGCTTGTCCTAACTGTGCACCAGCCATGTTCTCAGAGACGACATGGAAGCTCTTCGGCAACAAAAGAAGTCTTTGATTGATCACCTCAAGCCATGGGCTGATGAGGCCCTCAAGCTGTCTCAGGATGTAGATATCATAGTAAAGTAGCTGAACCAAACTTTGGAGAGTATTGTTGCTGCTACAGAGGGTCCAACGTCGCAGAAATTGGTGGAGATTGCTCAGAATGCTACTGTGCAAAGTGAAGGAGTGTTGCCCCTACTAGTGGATGTGATCAAGCAACTTCAAGCAAAGATGCAAAACCCACGGCCACAGTCACTTGCGTTGAGTCAGAGGATTGTATTGAGGTCCTGTTGGAATGGGGCTACCTAAGTTGCGAATTTTGTATATTTTTGTATTAATTAGTCTAATGCAAGGGATTTTGGGGCGAGTCAAAGCCCTGAACGCATTGTAATGGGTCAAAGGGTAGACCTAGAGTCCACAAACCATGGTTTGTGGACCACAGGATAGTGTAGGCTACATCGATATAAATAGATGAATAGTTTCAGTCTAGAGGGAGGCATGAATTAAGACTGATGCTACGTGTGAACTGTTAGATCTGTGTTGGGTTGTTTTGGGTAAGGACTCTTGCTGACTGTGTGCACAAAGATCCTCAGTCCTACTATGTGCGGACCCCACTAGGCTATGTGCGGGCTAGTTTTGGTTGTAAGTGGATCTGAATGTTAATGAATGCAAAGTATTGTTAAAGTATCTGTGTGCTATCTGGATCGGTGATGTTTACCACTGAAGCGTATATGCGATGATTATTTAGCTATGAATGTATTTGTGTTTTTGCATAAGTATATCTGTGATATGTTATTATTTGTGATTATAGATGCTCTGTAATGATATCTGGTAATGCGCACATGGATGCGAATGTACTAATTATATCTTATAGATGTGTTATGGTTATATGCTGAGTATATTATTAAAAGGCTACGAATAGATTCAATCTGGGTAAACCTAGCAAGTTATAATACATATCTTCCTCGAAGTACCTACTCTCTCTCAGGGTGTAGAAACCTAGTTCCAGCACCTCCCATACTGCTTCGGGTGAGATCTTTGCCTGCGCAAGTATGACATTGCCGAAAGGGCCAATAGTATAAGGGTTTGTTGGCAAACCTTAACCTATGAACCCGAGTCATGACCCCTCAAGCCAACACCACCAATACTATTACATATGAGATTTCTCAGGGTGCAGAACTGTTGGAGACAGTTATGCTGTTGTGGTCTAAGGTGCAGTGCGACCCTCTCTTGCAATATTTTACTCAAGAACTAGGCTAGAAGGATGAAGAGTTTGAACAACTCAAAGCTACTATGTCATCATTGATACCTGCTCAGTGCCTGGCATGACTGCGTACTAGTCACCAACTTAGAGATGACATTGAAGAGATTTTCCACAAAAAGAAGGTTCTTAGCGACCACCTTAAGCCTTGGGACGATGAAGCCCTCAAGCTCTCTCAAGACATAGATATCGTAGTTAAGCAACTAAACCAGACTTTAGAGAGCGTCACTGCTGCTACAGAATCTCCAACTTCACAGAAGTTGGCAGAGATTTCTCAGAATGCTACTGTATAGAGCGAAGGAGTGTTGTCCCCACTGGTTGATGCGATCAAGCAGCTCTAGGCTAAGATGCAAACCCCCTGGCCTTAGTGACTTGGGACGAATTACAAGATTGTGTTGGGGGCTTGTTGTAACAGGGTGCCCTGACCTGCATTTTTGTATAATTTTGCAATAGTTGGTCCTACGTAGGGGTTTTTGGGTGGCTCAAAGCCCCTAATGTTTTGCAATGGGTTAAAGGGTAGCTCTAGGGTACGCAAACCACGAGTTGCAGACCATAGGATAGCGAAGGCTACGATATTATAAATAGATAGATAGTTGGGTCAAGTAAGTAAGTAAGTCAATATATTGATGCTACGTGAAACTGTTAGGATCTATTTGGGTTGTTTTGGGTAAGGAATCTTGCTAGCTGTGTGCGTGGAGATCCTACGTCCTGCTGTGTGCGAACCCCGATAGGCTATGTGCGCGGGCTATGTTTGGGTTGTAAGTGGATTTTTGATGCTAATGAATGCGAAATATAGTAAAGTATCTGTGTGTTATCTTAATAGATTATGTTTACTGCTAAAGTGCATCTGTGATATTTCTTTAAGCTGTGAATGTATCTGTGATATGGAATTAATGTGAATACATTTGTGATCTGGTATTAGCTACGATTATAGTGCTCTGTGATGATATTTCATAATGAAGATGTGGATGTGGATGTATTTATTAAATATGTTCATGATAATATCTTTGTTATGGTGATGTGCTAATTACACTGCTTAAAGAGCTATGAATATACTTATTTTGTATGAACCTAATAAAGCTACAACCTAGATCTGCGTCAAATTACCTTCTCTCTCTCAAGGTGCAGAAACCTGGTTCTAATACCATCCCATACTACTTTGGGTGCGACCTTGGCCTACACAAGTAGGTCATTGCCGAAAGGGCTAGTAATATAGGGGTTTTTTGGCAAACCTTCACCTTCGAAACTGGGTCAGGACCCCTCAAGCCAACAAGTAAGCTTCCTGACCTCCTACATTTTCTAGCATTTCATTTGTGAAAGGGGTAGGGAGAGTATCATGTAAACATGCATAATTCAATTTTATCATATCAACATAGATCCTACCTTCTCCTTGAGTGTTCTTCACTTGCACCACCATAGGACTCACCCATTGTGATTCTTGTACAGGTTCAATAATTCCTACAGCTATCATCTTATCAAGCTCTACTTTCACTTCCTCCTTATACTTTGGGTTCCATTGGGGGAATTTTGAGGTCTAAAATGGGCCTCCTAAGGAAATTATAAAATAATAGTGGAAATAATAAACTAATATTATATTACATCATCAAATTTTAGAGGGAAAAAATAAATCCTACTTTTTCAACTCATATGTTCAACTTATCTCCCAATGGGTTTACTCAAATTTCAAGCTCAAACACTTGTTAGATGCAAAATTTGATTCCTCATCCGAGGATTACCCATGTTTAATACTTTCAATCGACCTTGCTACATGAAAAATGAGAAATACATGAAAAACGTGATTGTAACCATGATTTTTCATGTATTTGTCATTTCTCATGTAGCAAGGTCCATCAGAAGTATGCAACATGAGTACTCCTTGGATAAATAATTAAATTTTTCATCCAATCAGTACTCCCACTCGAAATTTGAGTGAAACCATAGGGATATAAGGTGAAAATACAAGTTGGAAAAAGTAGTTTTATTATTTTATTATTTTTTAATCTTTTACTTCTTTACCCCAAAAATGGAGAATCATCCCCCATGGTTGACATCATCATATTGAATATTATTGATTCTTATAAATTTCATTTTGGTTGTACATTTTTCTTATGAGGCCCATTTTAAACCTCAAAAGTTCTCTAATGCAACCTGTAAGGTTTCTGTTTGGTCAGCTTTGCATTAGGCTTAAGGGGAATATTCATGACTCCTAGATCTCCTATTATACTCTTCATCTCTAAAAATTTGGTGGGAAACAATTATTTATTTTAATGCAGTAACTATGTAACTTTACTGACTGTCTCCTCATCCTATTAGTCTCCTATTGTTGCAAACTTGGGTTCCTTCTCTGATCCTATGTTTACCTTCTTGATCTTCAGTGGCTTTGTTATGTCTGGTATCTCTAACTGAGGTCCAATTACTACACAATATCCTTTTGACTTTTCTATGTTGATGTTGCGAGGATATTATTCTTTAGTTGAAGTAAGGTTATAGCACTCCAATGCATTTTCAATTTGCACAACCCAATCAAGTTTCTTCCATGTCAGTGGGGTTACATTCTCAAATATCCTCTTCTTGACTGTTTGAAGGGCCCTATCCATGTATGGGAAATCGTCCTCAAATTTAAATGTTAGTATGAAGCCATCAACCATGTATGCTCAGTTCTTGGTACCATGTCGAAGCTCCGTTTCTAGGTACCGGTTCTTAGGGATTGTCTCTAATGTATGAATGAATCCATGTACCCATTCTTGTTGTGGAATCTCCTTCCATGTTCTAGTGCATAGTTGGATATGCTTCATAGGATTAGTTTCACCATCATATTTTATATCCATTATCTCCATCTCTGTATCTATCTGTCCAAACCTTATCCACATCAGTATTCTACATTCCTTTCAACCTCCTATATTCTTCTTGTTTGGATTCTACCATTTAGCAGGGGTAGATTTCAGGGCTATATCCAAGGCTGACAACTTTGATTTTCTGGAACTTGTTCTTCATAATCATTAAGAAAATTATTTACATCACCTAAGCCATCATAAGAAGGTAGGTTTCATACCTTAGATATCATACATCAAACTGATTTGGTAATTCTTAAACATCTCCTTATGGATAGTTCATGCTCCCTATTCTGCCAGTTCTCCAAATATTCTTATGAGTATGAGGTACAAGAACTATCACACTCCCAATTCAAGTTTCCATGTACAGTGGGGATAACACAATCATGTTCCTTCACTGTCATTTGATAGATATTTTCTATGTTAGTTAAGAAGTATTCTTCTTTGACTGGTTTTGCATATCTTACTCCTTCTGATGGATCAAAGGGATCTCTGAGAATCTAACACGCAATTTTTTTTTCTTTTCCTTTTATGAGAAATCACATATATTAAAAATCAACCAAAAATATCAATTTATTTTCCTAATTTATTTAAGCCTAATGAAAAATGATATGCAATGTAAGATTCTAGGATACGTCAACAAGTCCCAAGGAAAACAATCAACGGAAAAAAAACTAGCAAACAATACAAGTCAAGAAGTGAAAAAATGCACTTATACAAACCACAACCCTTGAAGAAATAATTATGCTTCAATGGACCAACAATGTACCCAAGTCAATAATACCAAAATACCTTTTCTCAAATTCAAAAGTGAATGCAATGTGAAAGAACAAAGTGAAAAAAGAAAAACATAAGAAATTTTTCCTTTTTTCTTTTGAAAATGAAACACAAAATTTCAAACAAGAATCTAACTAAGGATTTCAAAGAAATAGTAAATTCAAAAGACTCAAGACAAAAAAAAGGGTCTTCAAATACAATAAAATCAAAGGTTTAAATCAAGAAAGAGTGAATGTGATCAAAACTTTTAAAACACAGAGATACAAGATTTTCACCAAGATGATTTTTATGAGTCTCAAATGAATGAGATTCCAGAACCTAAAAAAAATAAACTCAAGGTATTTACAAAAAAATAAAATAATGTAAAAAAAATAACCTTCAATCCAAAGAAAAGAAAAAGGAAAGATATGGGCTATAAATCAGTCAAATACTGATACCAAACGATGTTTCAAAGATTAGAAATAGTCTAGGACCTTAGAAATAAGACCAAGAACCCAACTCAAACCATGCAACTCATGGAAACCAAATAAGCCTAGTTTGATAAGAAATCACTCTTTTATACAAACCAAAGTATAAAATAAAAATACCTCAAAACCAAAATTTTCAACCTTGAATAAGTATCAAATAACAGAAGACATAAGAAAAAACCTTCCTAAGCACTCAAAAATGTGAAATTTTTTCACTTTACAGAAATACAATTGACTTTCATCCAATAGACTATGTACATATGCACAATTTTTGAAGACAACCCATGCATACATGGGTTTATTAAAGTTAGCCTTCAAGTATACTTGATTTTTCTAAATAAAAACTAAATGTAGATTGCGAGCTCAAGAAAATGAAAAATTAAGCCAAAATACAAAAGATTAGGTTGAATGATTTGTTTCAATAGGATACCAAAATAACGAAAAGGCTGAAAATAGACAACCCAAAATCCCAAATCAATCTGTAAAACCATTAAGGAAAATACAAGAAAGCATTTCCCTAGAGTCACCAATTCTATTTGCGAGAAATTTTCCATAGGAATAAGGTTGAAATCCTAAACAAGCAAGACACTAAATTCAATCAAGAAAAATCAATAAGACATGCAAAATACTTGAATTACCAAAGATAGGAAAATAAGGCATCCTATAGGTCCTATATTTGTTGAGAATCTCCCAGGGTCCAAACCTTAACTTTTCCTCATGAATTTGTAGAACTCCAAGATGGATAAGAAGACACAAAAAAATCGCAACCTTCAAAGTACATATTCATATAAATAAGTCACATCATAATAATATCCATTACAAATTCACATTCATAAATATAAACAATGCAATGTGAAATGGGACATAAGTTTCTTTACTAAAATGAGAACAATAAGAGGTGGTTAAGATACAATATGATCTTGGTTGTTGGCACCGTGAAACCTTCCTCTAGATCCTTCCTACCCATGCCAATGAAGGCCTCCTCTCTAATAGAAGTAGCATGGTGTGAGATAAATGGGGCATAACATGTATGCATGGAAACAAGAGCTTCCTAGAGACATGGAAGTGTAGAGAGAATGGGATGGGATAATTTCAATGAGCAATAATTCCAATGATTAGGATGTCTTTAGCCCAATCCATATGGTGTATTTATAACACCAAAACCCAATTAATTCGTTCAGGAGATGAGGTCCAGTAGGTTGGTTTCCAGTCTAACCCATAAAACCTACTCGAAAAATAGGGTTATATATATATATATATATATATATATTTAAAATGTTGAATGTGGGAATATTTCATAAGGGTTGTGTATATATGAAATGTTACTGTGGGAAAATAACATATAAATTTTAAAAAATTATTTTTTAAGACGAGGACATGTCTGCAATGTAAAATGTATCTTCCTATGCTAATCAAGAGCATCTAATGAACATGAGTGGCAAGATATTTTATAACAATGTTTCACCCACCTAAAAGTTTTCTCGAATAATAAAAACAAAACCATAATGCGAGGTATTACCAAAGCTATAGTATTGTTGAGGGTCTAGCCCAAGCACCTTGTTCCATGTCTACCATGGACATTATGTAGAGTTATCCTATGCAACTTAGAGCCTTCTTGACCACTGTCAAAGGGGTTGATTCCATGGATTCAAATTTGATCACCTTTAAAATTTATACTAGTAATTTTAGGCTATCTCATTAGGTCACTTTTTAGATCTTGGTGCACATCCATAATTGAGATGTGTGTCACACTTTTGTTTATGGAGGATCTTCCACTTGTATCATGACATCATCATTTTAGAAATATCTTAGTTCTCTAGCACTCATTAATTCAAGTACTACTCTTCAGGCCTTTAGTGTTCATACTTTTCTTCCTCGGCGAGTTATTCTAGAATTATCCATTGGGATAGGGTGAAAAGCTATTACCATTTATGTAGAAGTTATTGACACCCCTCTTGATTATAATCAAATCCTTATACGTAGTTGGTTCTATGATATGACTATTGTTGTGTCATTGGTTTTTCACATTATTTTCTTTCTTTATGAAGGCAAGGTTGTTACTATTTTTATACTTGATTATTGCATGTTGATGACCAAATTCACCACTACGAGAACTACTGGGCCATTTATTAGAGACAACCCTCCAACTTATGAGAATTTTGGCGCAATATTTTTTAAAAGCATGTTTCTTATAGGTGTTTTCCTTATCTCCACACCTGATATTCCAACAACCTTTGTAGCTTCCATTCATATGATATCTTCTAACACTAGTGGATCCCATCGATTACCTAATCCTTGGGTAATGCCTTTCGCTTCGAATATAAACTTGTATTGTAAGCATGTGATATGCGCATGTTACTATATTTTTTGTCAAAAGATAATGATTTAAGACCATTGTTGTGGGATCTTTTTCATTATGTGTCCAAGGCCATATAGTGGTTAGATTCATTCAATTTGTTAATAAGTATTTAGTGTGTATCATTTCCCTCAAGTAATGAGGAATTTTCCTATGATTCAATACATGATTCATCTCTATTAGGCTTATTATCTAACAAATTCCCTTTAGATAAAGTCCCACTAGTGTGTGTAGAAACTATATTATTTAATAGATAATCAAGCTTTGTAAATAATATTAATGAGAGAGATGTAGCACTCCTCAACACTCTTGGCACATATTAACATGCTTTGGCACACATTAACATTCCTTGGCACCTCGCATGTATTAGAACATCTTGCCATGACTAGGACATCCAAGCACATGTTTCCAGCCCTTAGCATAAAATAACAATCTCCTAGCATGTGTTGGCATGCCTTGTAGTTTCTAGAATGCCCTGGAACACTTTGGCATGCATTAACATACATGAGCACTTGGAACACATTGGAACTTGACATGTATTGGAACCTATTATTAGTGTTCCTAGCATGCCCCTTTTGAAAAAGATAAAGTCTTGACTTAGTAACCCTCTTATGTGTCCATTTCCTTGAATTTTAGTTGGTTCTTCTTTTTATCTCCTTGATACTCCTTGAAAATTATTGGCATACCATGGAACCCTGCAAATACTAGCATGCCTTAGCATCTTGCATGTATTGGCACTATTTGTCACATACTAACACACACTGGAACTCCCTATCACACTCTGTCACTTCTTGACATGCCCTGATATCCCCTAGCATGCCTTACTAGTGCTAAACATACCTTGTAACTCCCTCCTTGTCATGCTAGCTAGCAATCATTGACACTCCTGTACACACCCTCATATTCATTCACTTCCATGCATTTTGACCTAGTGATCTTGTGTGTTTCCTTAGTATTCCCTAATAATCCTCACCATGCATTAGCGTACTCTGTCACACCTTAGCACTATTTGACATGCCCTTCCACTTCATAACATGTGTATCAGTCCCTAAAACACATTGGAACTTGGAAAATGTTGGTGCTTGGAAAGTATTATCATGTCTAGCATTCATTAAGATGCATTTGTATGCTTTTGCATGGTTTATATTAAATTTATTTGAGATCAATTATTGGAAAGTAGATGACAAGTAAAAGAGGATGATTTGGCACTTAGAATTCAATAACACTTGGAACTTGACACCTATTGCCACCTAGTGTTGGCGCGCCTAGCATGCCCCTCCTGGAAAAGGTAAATTGATGAATTATTAACTCTATGATGTGTTAATTTCCTTGTAGTTTAAATTTTCTCTTTTTTTTTCCCTGATAGTCCCTTGCACATATTGTCACACCATTCCAAAACTTGTCATGCCTTATCACTTGACACTTTTTAGCATATTTGACATTCCTTCAAACTATCTGGCACATTTTAGAATTCCCTATAATGCCTTGCCACTCATGCCCTCACAAATATCCATACATGCTTTCATGACTTGGGAACCCAATCAATTCCGTAGCTACTGTATTTCATGTGACATTGGCCTGCTTCAGCTGCAAAAAATTGACCAATTGCACCTACTAAAAGAAGATTGTTCCTTTTTCACCTAAGAACTGCCTATACCTTATCTTAGGCCACTCATGTCCAAGCTGAAATTGTCCCACTTAACAACTTACCAAGACAAGGATCACATCTAGCCATGGCCATAAAAAAAAAAGAAACATAGCTTACATAGGAAATATTTCACATGTATGTCCAGTTCATATAAACAGTAGAGAATTAATCGAGAGTTTGCAGGAACTGCAAGATATAAGTTGGCACAAGGCGAGTTACCAAAAAATTATACACAACAATGTACAATATGAAATTGTCTAAAATATTTTAAAAAATGAGCATTTGTACAAAATGTGCCACATGTCATATACAAATAATAGATAAAGAAAAAATAATGTTGTGCTCTCCCTTTCTGTAAAATGGCCTTGTCGAGCCCCTTATCACAATCATAGGCTTGCCTCTTGCAAATACTATTATGAAATTCTACACATTATGTCCTTGGAACACTTGAATTTAATGGCACTCCCTAACACAGAATCTTATTTGTTCATTTCCATGCATTTTGACCTAGTTCTCCCTTGTGATGCCTCGAAATTTCTCGATGCTCTATTAGTGTGAATTATAATCGCAAGCATGGAAAAAAAAATCACTTTATTTATGTATAAAAAAAACCCTAACATCAAATGTGGTTGTAAATTTCTTTAGATCAGCAGTAGGTGATCAGAATATGCTACCAAAATCCATATCTATGTAGTTAAAGAAATAAAAAATAAAAAATAAGTAAGCTTTTTCTCCATACATCCAATGGACAAGACAAGAATTTATAAATAATTTTCTGTATTATGAAACCTGGGAAGGGAAAATATAAAGATGATACCAGTCCCCCTCAATGGGATGGGTTCTTGCATCTCCTCACTGCCTCAGATACAAGATCTTTCTCTCTTGATGGTGCAGAAAACCCAGACAAAAATGGAACTCAAAGGGAGCTCACAAGGAAAAGTGTAAAAATATGACAATGATGGAGGATCAAAATCAGACCAAAAGTATAGATCAAAAGGTGATCTCAAGGCAACCAAAGGTAGTGAATGAATGGAAAACCCTTCTATTTATAACAAATATTGACTTAGTCTAGATATTGGTGCATAATTAAAATATTATTAACCAAATATAGATCCTTTTATGGAATATTTTATTATTTTTGTTGGAGGGAAAAGGAATTTAAACTTGGTCAAATCCCTTTATTTAAAAATAATAAATAAATGATATATTCATCATTTTAAGAATGTGGTTAAAGAATAATTAAATAAATAATGATTTATTCAATTATTTATAAATGATTTAGTCAAATTTGACAAGGAATAATATTAAATAATTATTTAGATAATTATTCCTAGAAAATAATAAGATAAATAATGATTTATATAATTAATTTCCCTGTTTTGGGTTAAATATGACTAGGAATATGAATTAAACAATGGTTTAGTTAATTATCCCTAGAGAAAAATCAAACAAATAAGGATTTATTTAACTATTTCTCATGGGGTTTCCTATTTACACCAAAAGTAACTTAATAAACTATGGGTTATTAAATTATTTCTCATAAGGAAAGCAATTTTACTATGGAAAAATTGGTCATACATGGTGTAGTTCAGTCCATCTAATAGTAACATGTTATATGAACAAAAATTGGTGTAACAGATTGTCCCCCAAATGTTGTGTAACCAGCTCCAAAAATAGAAGAAAAGAGATATCAACGCCTTAGAAATAAGCCACTTCGAGGGGGCAACCTCCAATACATTACATGAATGAACAATTCTTGGATGATACAATTTACAAGACCTCATTTCTATATATAGGAGTCCATGGGGCCATAATGTAATCCTAGTGGGCCACAATGTAATCCTAGCCGACCTAACAATAATAATTTAAGGGCACAATAATAACAAAATGGGGGTTACAAGGGTACAAAAATAACAATAAGGGGTTACACTAACAATAATAAGGGACTATACTAGTGATATAGGGACCTAACATGCCCCTCTCCTTCAAAAAAGTGTTGTCCTCAACGCTTGAGTAGCTTCGAGTGCTTCTATATAAAATTCTCATCCTCCCATGTAGAATCTTCAGTGGGTAAGTTCTTCCACTTGATGAGATACTCTGAAATTGATCGATTCCGTAGCTGACGAGTTCTTGTTTCCATGACCGCTTCAGGTTCCAATATGATTTTTCCTTCCTCATCAAGTTCTGGCAATATTGTTTGAACTGGAAGATTTTCACCTATAACCTTCTTTAAACATGAAACATGGAAAACTGGATGCACTCGCGAAGAAGCAGGAAGCTCCAATTTGTATGCCATAGTACGAATCTTTTGCAACACCTTGTAAGGACCATAGTACTTTGGCGATAATTTATTATCCTTATTAGCTTTCTTGAGGGACATTTGTTTGTATGGTTGTAGCCATAAAAATACCCGATCTCCTACATCAAAACTTCTCTCGTTGCGATGTTGATATGCCTGTTGTTTCATTTGGTTTTGTGCCAAATTCAGGTTATCCTTTAAGAGTTGGAGAACTTCTTGCTGATGCTCGATGTGATCTTCCACTGCTTGAACCTTCGAATTTTCCCTTAAAGATGATGTGATGGATGGTGGATGGTATCCATAAAGTGCCATAAATGGGGTCATTTTTGCTGCAGTATGGAAGGAAGTGTTATACCACCATTCAGCAAGAGGTAACCACTTGACCCATTGTGTTTGTTTATGAGATACAAAACAACGAAGATATCCTTCCAAACATTTATTTACGATCTCAGTTTGACCATCAGATTGAGGATGATAAGATGAGCTATGAGCTAATTGAGTACCCAAACAAGAAAATAACTCTGTCCAAAAATTTCCGGTAAAAATGGGATCTCTGTCGCTCACAATAACCCTTGGGCTTCCATGTAGCTTTTGAATTCTATCCATAAATGTAGTAGAAACTGTACTTGCTTTAAATGGATGAGATAATGCACAAAAGTGTGCATACTTGGTAATTCTATCAACTACCACCATGATGACATTCATTCCTTCGGACTTAGGTAAACCTGTGAAAAAATCCATTGAAATCTCCTCCCAACGTTGACTTGGAATGGATAAAGGTTGTAGAAGTCTCGGGGTCTTAATTGTCTCAACTTTATTCTGCTGGCAAACCAAACATTTAGTCACAAAATTTTGCATATCAGATTTAAGGCCATCCCAAAAAAAATCTTTCTTCACCCTGTGGTAAGTTTTTAAAAATCCCGAGTGTCCTCCTAAAGGAGAAGTGTGCAATTCTAGAAGATTTTTTTGTTTTAGTTGGGAATTCTTACAAAGATATAAGCGATCTTTGTACCATAAGGAATAATTTTTCTAACTAAATGTATCAGATGTAATAGGATCTTGCTGCAACTTTTGAATGAGTGTCCATACATCTTTTTCCTTCTTCCATTCATCTCTTGCTTCGGTTATCCAATCTGGTTGGATAATATAAATGGAACAAAGCAATGCTTCCACCTCTTCATTCTTTCTTGAGAGTGCATCTGCAACAACATTAAGCTTTCCTTTTTTATAGATTATTTCAAAGTCATAACCCAACATCTTTGTGACCCATTTTTGCTGCTCTTCTGAAGATAGTCTTTGTTCCAAAAAGTGTTTAAGACTATCATGATCCATTTTTACCTTGAAGTGTCTTCCCATTAGGTAAGTTCTCCATTTCTTTAGTGCATGCAGTATTGCTAACATTTCCTTCTCATAAATAGGTTTTTTTAAATACTTTCCTTTGATTGGACGACTTTCAAAAGCAATGGGTCTTCCTTCCTGCATTAAAACTGCACCAATTCCATTTCCTGAGGCATCACATTCCACGATAAAGGTTTTTGTGAAGTCTGGCGTAGCTAAGACCGGTGCTAGGCACATTGTCTCTTTAAGATCTTCAAAGGCCTTAGTTGCTTCAGGAGTCCATGAAAATGCATCTTTCTTCAATAATGTTGTTAGAGGTGCTGCTATTCTCCCATAATTCTTAACAAACTTGTGATAATACCCTGTTAACCTGAGAAATCCTCGCAGCTTCTTTATGGTTGTGGGGACTTTCCATTCCTTAATGGCTTTAATTTTGTTAGGGTCTACTTTAACACCCTCGTGAGATACAATATGACCCAGATATTCCACCTCTTGTACTCCAAAGAAACATTTGGATGTTTTTGCATATAATTGTTTCTCTTGAAATAGTTTGAGCACCCTGCCAACATGTTAAACATGATCCTTCAAAGACCTGTTGTAGATTAGTATATCATCAAAAAATACTAGCACAAATTTTCTAAGGAAGGGTTTGAAAATGGAATTCATCAACCCTTGAAATGTAGAAGGTGCATTGGTAAGGCCAAAGGCATGACCAAAAATTCATAATGACCTTCATGAGTTTGAAATGCTGTTTTTGGAATATCTTCGGTCTTCATTCTAATTTGATGATATCCTGAACGAAGATCCAACTTGGTAAAATAAATTGCTCCATGTAATTCATCCAATAATTCGTCAATCACAGGAATGGGAAATTTATCTTTAATGGTGAGCTTATTGAGCTCCCTATAATCTAGACACATTCGCCATGATCCATCCTTCTTGTGTACTAGTACTACAAGAGCAGAGAAAGAACTTTGACTAGGTTGAATTACACCTGTATCTAACATTTCTGCAATCATACGTTCAATTTTGCTCTTTTGGACGTAAGGATATCTTTAAGGCCTGATCTTTGCAGGAACACTTCCTGGAATCAAATGAATAGCATGATCATGATCACGAATAGGTGGGAGTCATTTGGGAGTTTCAAACACCTTGGAATGATTCTCCAAGACTTGTTGGAGATCTGCAGAAATAGATGATTTTGATGTCGGAACTTCTAGTGAGAATAATTGTGCAATTACGCCTCGTTGTTCTTTCTTTAGAATATTTGTCATGACATTAGAGCTTATTATCCTTCCTGGCTTCCCCACAATACCCTGTAATTCGACTTCCTTTCCTTCTGAAAAAAATTTCAAGAAAATTTCTTGAAAATTAAAAGCTACCGTCCCCAAAGATTGTAACCATTGTACTCCTAGTACAACATCAACACCTTCCATAGGAATGGAAAGCATTGGACTAGTCAATACATATTCCCCCATGGTTAGCTTGATATTATGGCATTTTCCAGAGCAATTTATAGTTCCTCCATTTGCAACCATCACTTTACATTCTGGTGCTGGGTATAGGAAACAATTTAATTCCTTGGCTACCTTACAATGAATAAAATTATGGGTGCTACCTGAATCAATCAACACTATTACCTTTCTCTTCTTGATTTGTCCTTTTATCTTGAGAGTTTGAGGAGTGGTAATTCCTGCCAATGCATTACACGATATGGTTGGATTCATTTCTTCCTCTTCTGGGGCTGGTTCTTGGTGTATATCCTCTTCTTGTTCATTTTCTTCTTCCTCTTCACAATCTATGTAAAATAATTTCTTCTCAGCACACT
The DNA here is from genome assembly GCA_034641835.2 of Pinus albicaulis. Lineage (NCBI taxonomy): Eukaryota > Viridiplantae > Streptophyta > Pinopsida > Pinales > Pinaceae > Pinus > Pinus albicaulis. The sequence goes on from CM076575.1 coordinate 945,828,948, forward strand.
TATGACCTTTAGTGTATTTGCTATCACAACTATAGCAAAGCCCTTTTGCTCTTTTTCTTCCAATTGTTGTGGTGTCAACCTTGTAGGTTGTGGAAATCTAGGCGTAGCAACACTTCCTTCTTTATAGAATTGAGTGGTAGGCTTCCTTGTCGCCATAATTTTACATTCAACTTTTCTTGCCAACCTGAATGCCTTCTCCAATGAATCAGGTTCCAAAACGCGAACTTCATGTTGGATGATATCCTTTAAAGTGCCTATGAAGAGATCAATCATGTGTTCCTCTGGAATGTCATTTACCCTGATATTCAATTTTTGGAAGTCCTCAATGTGCTGCCCCACTAAACCCTTTTGTTTGAGATTTATCAATTGGCTAAAGAAGGTGTTGCTCTTTGTATCCTCATAATGTGCTATCATTTCCTCCATAAAAATTGACCAAGTGACAATTTTTTTACAAGAGCAAAGCCATCGATACCATACAAATGTATTTTGTTCTAAATGTAAAGTTGCAATGCGTACCTTTTGTGTGTTTTGCACATTATGGAGATCAAAATATTGCTCCATCTGTAGTATCCATGTTACAGGATCCTTTCCATCAAACTTCCTCATATCCATTTTTGGAATATGGTGGTTCTTCCCGCCAACATTAGAGTTTATGAAGTCATGATTAACATTTATTTTGTTCTCATCATGAGTTTCTTCTACTATATTTCCACCATTAGGAATAATTTCTTGTTTTAAGCTTGTCATCAAGCCTTCCATGTATGCTTTTAGATCATTCTTCATGTTTTCCATGTTGTCTTTCATGTCATCCATCTTAGCTTCCACGCCCACTTCCATGCCATCCATCTTAGCTTCCAAACCATTCATCTTAGCTTCCACGCCTTTCTTCAAACCATCCATATTAGTTTCCATGCCTTTCTTCAAAACTTCCATTTCATTTTTTGTTGTTCTTTGCGAGAGCGAAATTTGTTGCACTTGCTCTTGTAATTTTGATATGTCATGTTGCCATTCTTCGTCTTCATGAGTCACAGTAGAGCCTTCTAAAGGCTTAATGGGAGTTGAATTCCTTTTAGGGGCCATTTTAGAATCCAATACTTATATCTATTCTACAATATGCCCTTGGAATCAATTTAACTTGATTCTTCAAACAAGACTTATGCAATTCGGAAAAAAATACACACCTTTTACTTGCTTTTGAAGAGCTCTGTATTGAAATTGAATTATCTCTGTAATTGAGAATCTTCAATATCTGAAATTAAATTCTGTAGTATCCTTCTGAAGTGTCTTTAAAATGCCACAGGTCTGATCTGATTTGGATTCTTCAAGACAAAGTTATTTCCAATATCCCACAATGACCCAATTTTGGACTGGTTCAGTAGAGCGAAATTGTACGACTTGCCACGTGTCACTGTTTCATTCTTCATCTCTAAAATTGATAGCCAAGAAATGGCATTCCGTGAAATTGCAACCAATTTTTACGACACTCCAATTTGATGCCCAGAGAGAGAGTTATTGAACTTTTCCCACGATCACCTCGTTGAGATGAAATTCAGGAGCCTGAACAAGCACTACCTTCCACATATCTCCAAAAAGATGGCGAACCAAACTATGAAATTTTTTGACGAATTTCCTCAGGATTTCAGCGTTGCACCACACAAATTTCAGATTCTGAACCTTCGTAGAAATTTTTTTATAGTGCAAATGCCACGATGACCTGTTTAGGAGCCTGAAACAAGACCTAATTTCCACAGATCATATCTCCGAAAATATTGCAAACCAAGCTCTGAAATTTTTAGAAAAACTTCCTCAAGATTTTAGCTTCACACCCTAAACATTTCAGCTTCTGAATATTTGTAGAAAAAAAGTTATAGCGAAAATTCCACGACGACCTGTTTGGAGCAGCGAAACCCTAGAATCCAAAGCTTTGATACCAAATGTTGTGTAACCAGCTCCAAAAATAGAAGAAAAGAGATATAAACGCCTTATAAATAAGCCACTTTGAGGGGGCAACCTCCAATACATTACATAAATGAACAATTCTTGGATGATACAATCTACAAAACCTCCTTTCTATATATAGGAGTCCATGGGGCCATAATGTAATCCTAGTGGGCCACAATGTAATCCTAGCCGACCTAAAAATAATAATTTAAGGGCACAATAATAAAAAAATGGGGGTTACAAGGGTACAATAATAACAATAATGGGGTTACACTAATAATAATAAGGGACTATACTAGTGATATAGGGACCTAACACCAACGTGCGAGCGTTAGGAGCTAATCGTATGACCAAAGTACATTGTAAGAACAAAATCACTAGACACCAGAGGGGAGTCAGAGAAAGATAAATATAAGGCAGACTAAAGTGAGAGAGGACAAGACCCTGAGGAGGCAAGACTTACAAGTGTGACAAGTCTCTTTTATGAGTGAGTACCTATTATCAAATGAGGCGGGGGCGGCATACTTATGCCCGTAAAGACAACAAAGTACAAAGGAGATGGAAATGAGAAAAAATCATGTCAAAGGGAAATAAAGGGTTCCTTTACCTAATTAGAGGCACTGAACAAGAGTGGAAGCTAGAACCAAGGTACACTTCCCTCTAGACTTGTCCTCTATAATGAATAAGCTAATGTAGATAGAAGGAGGTCTACCATAGGTGAGGCAATAAGGGATCCTTAACCAACGCACGAGGGGTAAAAGTAGAGCGACTGATATACTGACACCAGGGATGATGGTGGAATGGGGGGTACTAAGTATCGAGTTGAAGACTTCCCTTGTTAGAGAATAAAGGGCATGGATGACCTGGCAGCTATTGACTCGACTCCAGCATGGATGACCTTCCCTTGTTAGAGCATAAAGGGCATGGATGACCTGGTAGCTATTGAGGGGATAGGAGGCAGTATGACTGGGAGCCAAAATGTGTGACATGAGAGAGGTACAAAGCAATGAAGCATGGAAGAATGTGACGAGAAACAGAGGGAACTCGGGATAGACTCCATGGATGTGATGATGACTCAAATTTGATGCTCTAAAAAAGGGTGACTTGATGATGCTGCCACACAGAAGAGGCCTAGTGGGGACCATAAAAACATGAGTACAAGATGGCTACTTATGAAGAAAATTGACACAAGTGTCAACAAATATGAAGGAAAAGTGGTGCCCCAAGTACAACTGTCGCAAGTGAAGAAATTCAATTTTGAGAAGTGGTGAAGTGACCCTTCTTGGAAAAAAGGCTTCCAGGTGAAGTATAAAATCACGAAAAAAAAAGGCTAGCTACCTAAAATAAATAAGACGTGCGGTTCATGATGGAAATGCTAAGGATAAAATTTCTTAATATAGAGCATGTTATGAGGATTAGGAAGAAGGTGGCCTTCGAGATCCTCTAGAAGGTATTACCCTTTACCCAAATTCTTACTAATGATGTAAGGGCCTAGCCATAGTGAGTCAAAATTCCCATGACCGAGGACATCATGAGCCTGGTCATACACTAGAACAAGATAGCCTTCGTGAAAAGTATGAGGATGGACTTTTCGATCATATTGATCTTTGGTACACCTCTTAGCCACTTCGATGGTTTGCAATGCAACACGACAGTCTTCAAAAGAGAGCTCAAGCATGATAAGTCTTTGTGCTAATGGTTGGGTGTCAGGGAGAAGTTTGATGACTAGGTGAAGGAAAGGGATTTCACACTCGACTGGTAAGACTGTCTCCTCACTAAAAAGAAGGAGGAAAGGAGTAAACCTGGTGGTGGTTTTAATAGAAGCTCTATAGGCCCACAAAGTAGGGAAGAGCATAAGGTGCTAGTTGGCTTTATGCTTGTTCACCGTCCGTTGAAACATAATTTTAAGGATTTTATTGACCGCTTCAACTTGGCCATTACCTTGGGGGTATTAATGTGATGAATATTGGTGCTTGAAGCCCAATAGAGAGGATATCTCACACCATTTCTCATCTTCAAAATGTCGGCCATGGTCAGAGACTAATTGTTTCATAACTTTGAATCAAGCGATAACATGGTTAAAGAAAAATAAGGTTGTGGTAGCTGCTGTGTTAATGAATGTTGGCATGGCCTTAGCCCATTTTGTGAAATACTCAACTACCACAATGATATCCTTATGGTTACAAGAAGATGGAGGTCGACACTCCATAAAGTCTATGACCCACTTACAGAAGCGACTAGCTGAGAAGACAAGATGGAGGGGAGCTAGAGGAGCCCGAGTGTTTGGGGCAAAATGTTAGCAATTGGAACAGTGTTTGACTACTTCAATGCGATCACCAAATAGATAAGGCCAAAAATACCCATTGCACATGATTTTCTAGGCAGTCGCAAGACCAAAGAGGTGGCCACCACAAGCGTCTCTATGGCAGGCATTAAGGTCTTTCTCAGCTTCAGCGTTCATGAGACAACGACGAAGGACAATATCTACACCACGACGATAGAGATCGTCACCGATGAGAAGGTAATGGGGGGCCTGGTGTCAGAAACGTCGTCAAGCATCATGATTAACATGGAGGGTGAACTTTTGGGTTCATAGTTAAGTGAGGATGTCACCATACCAAGGGTCATCTGAAGTAATGGAAAAAAAAATGTTTTTCGAGAAAATCATCATTAATTGGTGCATCCTGCGTTCCAGTAGATAATTCAGAAATGAGTTCAGTGAGGTTTAAACCTTTCTTACTCTTTTTGGGAAAAAATACTGAGAGGGGGGGGGGTGAATCAGTATTTAGGGCAAACTAAAACTTTTTACTTTTTCATGCTCTAAAACCCATATGCTACTTTCCTTTAGTAAACGCGCGTATACACGCGGATATCCTTCTTACAACTCGCGTATTAGCAGAGATCTAAATATGCAGATATTTATTAACTTAGTTCTTTGCAATATTTTGATGTTAAGTTATCAGTAAACATGTGTAGTAACAACAGTATAAACCATCACACAAAGCATCACACATGAACACCAGGATTTTTAGGTGGAAACCCAAGTCGGGAGAAAACCACCGCTGCAGTTGCTCAGCCTTCAATATTTTATTATAGAGAAAACATCTTACAACATATGTGTTGGTGTAGACTCCTACCAGCACGCAGGCACCCACCTGCGCTCGTTTACCAGCCTCTCGTGGAAGGGAGATCCAACCCCTTGACTCGTTTACCAGCCTCTCCTGGAAGGGAGCTACGACCCCCTGATCTCGTTTACCAGCCTCACCTGGAAGGGAGCTACAACCCCCTGACTGAAGGCTACAACCCTCAGCACCTCTATGGACCACGTTTCATCAATTTTCACACTAGATCCAACAACTTCAATAGAGCACAATTTGTAGGCCTTGTTTCATCATATTTTCAGACTGGACCCACTCCATACTTTTAAGCACAGTCAAACATGAAACTGATACATATAACTCACTGACAGATATCTGTAAACCAGTAGAACAGATCAGACTTTTCTTACCATAGACGTCAGCAAACCCTAGTTTGCATACGTGCTTTCCTTTCACTGATGTCGCGTATATACGCGCTTAGTTCACATAAACCAGCGTATACTTCTGTACATATTACAGAGCTAATTTCATTGTGCATACACGCTTTCTCTTCAGCGAAGACGCGTATATACGCGCTTCCTCTGCGGCGAACTAGCGTATGGTTCTTCAGACATTTAGGTCATTGCAATTCTTCAGAACAGATACATCACACAGATATAGCCCTTTACTTCAGACATATGTTCGCCATATCTCAGATCTAATCATTCCATGAATAGATCTAGCAAATACAGATACATTTCAGATCTAGATATCCCGCTTCATCATTTCTTCATAGGTGCATCATAGATTTAGATCTATCATCAAACCTTTACCCTTTCCATACAGATATACTTCATAGAGAAGTATTCATTCAAGCTCAGACATCTTGCTCCCACACTCATGATTTGCACAATGAATTTCTTCTCTTTATATAGGTTTACCCTTTCTCAATACCATGAGCCCCTTTTTCAATAGCATGAGCCAAAACTACATTACTTCCGATGGTATTCCTAGACAGGGTCATTTAGATGAATCATTACCCAATATAATGGGTCAATACCATGGTGGTTACCCCTGGTTTTGCACTTTATGAGCGCTTTTTCCCATACGTGACTTGGAACGTTATTTCCCACGTGCATACGCGACTTCTTCTAGACAAATCCGCGTATGACGTGAGACATACTCTTTTCATCATGGATCTAACACATACTTAATTTCTTTACTCACTGTAGATACATCAGATTTACATCATTTAACAGGTTCATCAAGACATATTCTATCAAGCACAACTTCATCAAGTAGGTAGCCATCATCTTCATCAAGTGGGTTGCCATTTAAGGACAACACTCTATCAAGTGGGTTGTCATCAAGGACAACATTCAGCATCATTTCGCCAACAAACATCATACCACATCAGATTTACATCATTTACCAAGTCCATCAAATCAAGAATAACTTCATCAGGTGGATTGCCATCAAGGACAACACATGCCAACAATCTCATGTATTCATCTTCATTCAGTGGGTTGCCATCAAGGACAACACTCTGCATCATATTGCCAACAATCTCCCCCTTTGGACTTGATGGCAACCACGATGGTGTTTGGTTACCACAACAGATAGGTACATTAAGAATACAATGACACCATGTCACTTTCCCCATTTTTGACACCATTCTTTCTCTTCATTCAAACACCATGTCACTCTCCCCCTTTGACATCAGGGGCAAAGGGCGGATCAAAACCAACACACTCTCCCCCTTTTCTCCTCATGTAGAAGAAGCGTTCTGCAGATCTGATATATACTGAAGTGACCATGCTACCCCTGAGTTCATGCTGAATCTTCAAACATATTTTTCAATGAAGTACATGACTCTATGAACTTCCTATCACCAAAGACTCATACTTACATCAAATATCCAACCAAGAGGATTTACATATGAGACTCAAGCACCCAACCAAGTGGGTTTACACATTTCAACTCAGCTACCCAACCAAGTGGGTTTACAAAATTTGACTCAGCTACCCAACCAAGTGGGTTTACAAATTTGACAAGTCCTTACATGACTGAATATTACAAATTTACATTATGGGTCTCAACAAGACCTTTTCATCAAATTACAAATATGACCATTTATGACCAACACCAGAAAGTCCTCAAGAAAGAGAACATATTTTAGAACCATCATAATGCCAACAAAGCATTATACTCATCAAAGCTAATGCTCCCCCTGAATCTGTGCATCCAAGCATCCTTTCCATATGACTAAGGCTCCCCCTTAGTTTGTGCATCTTGAACACTTTCACCAACAAATCATCAAGGCATATTTATCAAAACATTAGAAATAGAATTATGAGAACTGGAACACCACCAGAGATACCAAACAGTATCAGAGATACCAAACAGCACTGCAGCTGTGCTGAAGAAAGCTGACCCCAAACAGAAATTTGTCAGCAACCAGACATACGTGGTTTTATGTGCATGAACTCGCGTATATACGCGACTGTGTTTCAGGAAATCTGCGTATCCAATACCATCTTCTATATTTTAACCAGATCTGATCCTTTGTGAGGCAGAGACAGTGTTCAGCTTCTTTCTAAGATATTTGAATACTTTCCTGGATTACAGATAGATAGAATAGTGTAGTTGTGTCTTCAAGTGTCATCCAATGGTTGTAGCATAAGCACATTAGTAACCAAGCCTTCAAATTCTTTGTAGCATCAATACATTCTTTTCAAGAGAGATTACCATACCAGACCAACATCTTCAAATATGAGTCTAGCAATCATCCATGTGGTCCAATATCATCAATATCTTCAAGATTTAACATGATGAAGCATATGTAGGGAAAAGGTCTCAACCATAGTAACAAATTCTACATGATCTATTCTTATCTCTGAGTCACAAGACTTCCAATTTCATCCAACTAATAAATTTCAGCAAGCAGTAAACAGGGTTCATAATAAGCTATGTATCAAGCCATCATGAGTATCACAATAATCAAGAATAAGCAGTCATAGTGCCAACAATGCAATCATTAGTAATCAAATTGCTGCTTCCCCTGAACCAGTGCTCCTCAGAGACTTCAAACAGCATCAACAGAGACATGCTGACCCAGACAATTTCTCAGCAACCACACATACGCGGTTTTTTGTGTATGAAATTGCGTATATACGCGACTGTATTCAAGGAAATTCGTGTATACAGATTAATCTTCAGAGCTTTAATCAAATCTGATTCTTGGTATAGCATAGACTACTCCAAACTTCTATCTGAGAAATTGTTTCTTGCTGAACCAATCGTTTGCTGAACCCAGATTCCTAATCGAGACTCGACAAAGAATGCACCACTACTAGTTCCTTTTCAATCATCAACCTGTGACCGGGTCTATGTTTCCATCATCATCATAGTGTCTTATTGTTGAAGTCAGCTTTCATCTCAATCTCTTGTCTTCATCAAGCTGAACTTTCCATTTCTTCTTTGTAGAAACATATGTGGGAATCATCAAGAAATATAGCATGAGCAAACAACATAGACTTGTATCATCAAATATCTGAGAGAAGAAAGATAAGACAATGTATCCATGACTTCAAGTGTCATCCAACAGGTGTAGCATGAGAACATTAATAATCAAGCCTTCAGACCTTTTCACAGTATCAACATATTGTTTCCAAGAGGAATTATCATATTAGAACAAATTTTTCAATAGTCAATATGTGTCAAGCAGTCAACCAAGTGATCTTATATCACCAATATCTTCAATATTTAACATGCGTTCTACATGCTCTGTCCTCATCTCTGAATCAAAAGACTTCCATCTTATCCATGTGTGAAAACAAAAGATACTCTTCACCAAAAAGCAATCAGGGCTTATTCATAATCTCATCATAATAGACCATGAATCATGTCATCATCATTGAGAAATAAACTGATACAATGTCGATAATATAATCACTAATAGTCAGACTGATGCTCCCCCTGAACCTCTGCTTCTAATCTTCAGCTGTCATCCCAATTCTCTTATCATTAATGCATACGCGACTGTGTCTGCTGGAACTCGCGTGTATACGCGACTTTTGTTCATCGAACCCGCGTATGGAAAGTGAAGCATAGAAATTTTTTTTTTCACATTCCTTCATCTCCCCCTGAACTTGTCCTTCCTGTACCTGTCTTCTTCATATCAGATGCTCTGTCAGAAATACATATAACCAGAATAATCAAATCAACCATGAGAGTCATCATACATTGCACCCCCTGTGAGGATACATTACGAAATCTCATAATGTATCCCACATCATTCCTGCAGTCAATAAGAGAAGTAAGCTTCAGAAGCAGATGACTGCAGTAGGGTCAGTATTCCCTACATTTCTGACTGGTCCTCCTTCTTTTTCCAAATTTTCTTGAACTTCCTAACTGTGTGCTGAAAATTGTCCACTTTCTCAGATCTGTTCAACCTGCACTCCTTTTCTACATGTCCATACTTGTTACAAGAATAACATGTCATGTGTCCAGAGAAATAAGCATAAGAATTATAATGAGTATTTCTAATCTTCCTCCTTTTGCAATCAGCTGCTTTATGTCCATACATGTTACATGAAAAACAATATCCCTTGAAGAAACCAGAGTACCTTTCTATGTAGGATCTGTTAGTTTGTGGCTGAAATATTCTGCTTCTGCAATTTGCTGCAACATGCCCATAATTATGACATTTAAAACATTCAACATTCTTGAATGATATCCTTTTAGATTTCATCATTCTTGGTTGAACTTTTGTTTCTTTCAACACTTTAGGTTTTGTATTGACATCCTCTGAATTTTTAGCACTTCCTTGTGAACTAGATTCTCCTTTAACAGTTTCATGGAAACCAAGACCAAGTTTGATAGCAGGAGACCTTTTATTACTTAGAATATTGTCGAAGATATTAGTACTATCTTGAAACCTCAAAATTTTAACCTTTTCTTCTAATTTACCTTTGAGAATGTTTACCTCAACCTCCAAGGCTTGAAATTGCTTTGTCATGCTTTCTTCTTTCCTTCTTCCATCTTCTACTTGATCCTTCAGATTTAGAATCTCTTCTTTCAACCAATTTTCGTTTTCTTCACATATTTTTTGCAGCTCTTCATTCTTCTTATTTGATTTTTCCAGATCTTCTTTGAGAGAGATGATTTCTGCTTCAAGGTCTTCCTTTTCAAATGGTTGTAGAGGTTCTTCATTCTTCTTACTTTATGCTTCAAGATCTGCTTGTAGAGAGATGATTTCTGCTTTAAGTTTTTCACCTTGATTGGTTGCATGAGCGTACAATCCTTGATACTTGTCTGTCTATCCATTTAGTGTTTCAATCTTTTCATTCATCCTAGAGATCACATCTTTGTAGATAGATTCCTTCCTTTCAAATTGATACCAATCATTACTTTCATCATTTGCTTCTAGACTTTCACTCTCCTTAGATGATGTTTGCTGATCTTCAACTTTAATCTTGACAGCTTCTTCTAGATCCACACTGTTACTTTCACTATCTTTGCCTTTGCATATACAGGTAAGTGAAATACAAGAACAACGATCAATTCCTGTTTCATCTTCTTCACTTTCTACTATACATGATTTCTGAGGTATCTCCTTTGCTTGAGTAGCCTTCTTCTTTTGCTTCTTTGCCATGAGCACTTGTAGAGCTTGGTCAGAATCTTCTTCATCTTCACTGGACACTTCATCATCATGTTCATTTGCATAATAACTCTTCCTCTTTTCAAATTTTTTCCCTTTACCATATTTATCTCTATAAGACATTTAGCAGCATAGTGACCAATTCTTCCACAATCAAAACATTTGAAGGGAAGTTTACCTTTGAATCTTCCAGTACCTAGTTGGAGTTTTCTCACAAAATTCGCTTCTTCTTCTTCGGATATATAGCTGGATTCTTTGACAACTTCCTTTTATTTTCCTTTTGCAGACGCCTTGAAAGAAGCTTCTTTGATTTGAGAAGGACCTCCTTGTCTCATTTCAAAAGCAGTCAGAATACCATGTAATTGAACAATAGTAAGAGTTTGAAGATCTTGCCTTTCTTCAATAGCTGAAACTTTAGAGTCAAATTTTGAAGTCAAGGATCTTAAGAATTTTTCCACCAGAGTATTATCGGTTATGGTTTCACCCAAATTTCTCATTCGATCTACAATATCATCTAGACGAAGAAAGAAACTGGCAATACTTTCATCACTATGCATCTTTAAATTTTCATATTCAATTCTAAGAGTTTGGAGTTTTGCACTTTTTACCTTTGTATCTCCTTCATAACTCAGAATGATTTTGTCCCATATTTCTTTTGCTGAATTTAGATGCATCACTTTAGAAAATTCTGGTTTAGACATGCTTCCTAATAAGACATTTACTGCTTTGGCATTGATTTCATACTTCTTCCTTTCCGCTGCATCAGTAGGAATACTCGCTGGGTATTGATAACCTTCTTCCACGATTTCCCATACATCTGCACCAAAAATTTGCAGATATGCTTTTGTTCGTACCTTCCAGAATATCAGATTGCTTCCATTGAATAGAGGTGGCTTTATAGACATTACTCCTTCAATACTTCCCATTGCGACGAATCTCCTTCAAGCGATCAAGCTTCTGCAGAAGAACCTGCTTTGATACCAATTGTTGGGAAAAAATACTGAGAGGGGGGGGTGGTGAATCAGTATTTAGGGCAAACTAAAACTTTTTACTTTTTCATGCTCTAAGACCCATATGCTACTTTCCTTTAGTAAACGCACGTATACACGCGGATATCCTTCTTACAACTCGCGTATTAGCAGAGATCTAAATATGCAGATATTTATTAACTTAGTTCTTTGCAATATTCTGATGTTAAGTTATCAGTAAACATGTGCAGTAACAACAGTATAAACCATCACACAAAGCATCACACATGAAAACCATGATTTTTAGGTGGAAACCCAAGACGAGAGAAAACCACCGCTGCAGTTGCTCAGCCTTCAATATTTTATTATAGAGAAAACATCTTACAACATATGTGCTGGTGCAGACTCTACCAGCACGCAGGCACCCACCTGCGCTCGTTTACCAGCCTCTCCTGGAAGGGAGCTCCAACCCCCTGACTCGTTTACCAGCCTCTCCCGGAAGGGAGCTACGACCCCCTGCTCTCGTTTACCAGCCTCACCTGGAAGGGAGCTACAACCCCCTGACTGAAGGCTACAACCCTCAGCACCTCTATGGACCACGTTTCATCAATTTTCACACTGGATCCAACAACTTCAATAGAGCACAATTTGTAGGCCTTGTTTCATCATATTTTCAGATTGGACCCACTCCATACTTTTAAGCACAGTCAAACATGAAACTGATACATATAACTCACTAACAAATATCTGTAAACCAGCAGAACAGATTAGAATTTTCTTACCATAGACTTCAGCAAACCCTAGTTTGCATACGCGCTTTCCTTTCACTGATGGCATGTATATACGCGCTTCAGTTCACATAAACCAGCATATACTTTTGTACATATTACAGAGCTAATTTCATTGCGCATATGCGCTTTCTCTTCAGCAAACACGCGTATATACGCGCTTCCTCTGCGGCGAACTAGCGTATGGTTCTTCAGACATTTAGGTCATTGCAATTCTTCAGAATAGATACATCACACAGATTTAACCCTTTACTTCAGACATATGTTCACCATATCTCAGATCTAATCATTCCATGAATAGATCTAGCAAATACAGATACATTTCAGATCTAGATATCCCGCTTCATCATTTCTTCATAGGTGCATCATAGATTTAGATCTATCATCAAACCTTTACCCTTTCCATACAGATATACTTCATAGAGAAGTATTCATTCAAGCTCAGACATCTTGCTCCCACACTCATGATTTGCACAATGAATTTCTTCTCTTTATATAGGTTTACCCTTTCTCAATACCATGAGCCCCTTTTTCAATAGCATGAGCCAAAACTACATTACTTCCGATGGTATTCCTGGACGGGATCATTTAGATGAATCATTACCCAATATAATGGGTCAATACCATGGTGGTTACCCCTGGTTTTGCACTTTATGAGCACTTTTGCCCATACACGACTTGGAACGTTATTTCCCGCGTGCATATGCGACTTCTTCTAGACAAATCCGCGTATGCCGTGAGACATACTCTTTTCATCATGGATCTAACACATACTTAATTTCTTTACTCACTGTAGATACATCATATTTACATCATTTAACAGGTTCATCAAGACATATTCTATCAAGAATCATATCACATCAGATTTACATCATTTACCAAGTCCATCAAATCAAGAATAACTTCATCAGGTGGATTTCCATCAAGGACAACACATGCCAACAATCTGATGTCTTCATCTTCATTCAGTGGGTTGCCATCAAGGACAACACTCTGCATCATATTGCCAACAACTCTTTGGTGTGACAAATTCAAGATTGAATTCTTGAAGGATAACGATCCAATTGCCATACTTCCCATTGATGATTCGTCGACTCAATAGGAATTCCATAGGGCTGGAATTAGTCACGACCTTGGTGGAACATGTGAGGATATAATGAAGAAGTTTTTGGACCGAGAACATGACATCCAATGCCAATTTATCTTCATGCGAGTAGGACACATGGGGGCCTATAAGGTTCTTACTGACATAATAGATAACATGCTCGATTTCATTGTCATCTTTCTGAATAAGGACCCGAGCGACTGAGTGGGTGGATGTTGATATGTATAGGATGAAATCCCTATCAAATTTAGGAGCACTAATCAAGGGAGTAGAGGTGAGAGCATGTTTCAAGACATCGAAATAATCTTGAGCATAGCCATCCCATACAAATGGAATGTTAGATCTAAGGATTCTAAGGAACCCATGCATGGTGGAGGCATAGTTAGGTATGGACTGATGAAGGAAATTAGTTTTCCTTGGAGGCTTTGTAACTAGCATAAGGTATGAGGAATAGGAAGCTCAAGAATGGCTTGAAATTTCAAGGGGTCAAGCTTTATACCATATTTAGACACAGTGAAGCCTATAAGATGGTTGGAAGGAACACAAAAGACACACTTCAGCAGGTTGAGGCAGATATTATATTTGTGACATCGGAGAAAGATGATACACAAATCATGGAGGTCGTGCACTCGATGTTTAGAATGCACGGCGAGGTCATCTAAATAAGAAAGGATAATAGGAGCCAAGTCATGAAAATAGTATGACATGGCCCGCTGAAAAGTGGCTCCGTCATTCTTAAGGCCAAATGACATGACCCTATAAGAAAATTTTGCCCACAGACTAATGAACATAGTTTTAAGATGATCATCACAAGGGATAATAATCTGGTTGTATCCGGAGAAACCATAAATTAAGGATAGAACCTCGTGTCCCACACACTCATTGATGATTTGGTCAATGAACAGTGTGGGGAAGTTATCTTTGGGACAAGATTTTTTCAGGTCGCAGAAGTCACTGCAGACACAGATGGTGCCTTGTTTTTTTAGAATGAGAACCAGATTGGACACCCAAGTGGTGTATTCAATGAAATAGATAAAGCCAGCCTTCTTGAGCTTATTGATTTTAGTGTTGAGGTCCTCTTGTCTGGAAGGATTAATGGGTCTCAAATTTTTATGGATAGGATTGGAAACAAGCCATGTATCGATATGGTGTTCAACAATGGCGGGATCAAGTCTGGGCATTTACGAATAAGACCAAGTGAAAATATCACAGAATTCCTTAAATAGCTTAGTGTTAGACTCAATTTATTTTGAGGTGCATTGGGCACCCAAGGTAATGTTTTCTTCTACCCCTAGTTTGTCAGAAATGTTAATTTTAATGGTAGGAGATATATTGGCCATATTTCCTTCTTCGAAAGCATTTTGTGCAGAAATGGGATTTCTAAACCAATCAAATTCATCGGGAATGAATTCTTTTGATTCCAAAACATATTGGTCATGGGACTGTTGTGGGAGGAAGTATGCACAGTGATGCATATCATCCCATGGAAAGTCAGTGGTGGTCATGGCTTCCATAATTTTTTCATCGGAATGGAAGATGGGGTGACTAGTGGAAGGATGGCCACATGACTTGGAAAATATACCTGAATCATCATCACGAAAAATGAGGTTCACATGTGCATTGTCATGGAGGGTGAAAAAAGAACAAGTAGATGATGAATCCATTGATGTCAAGCCCAAGGTGACTTTTGAATGGAGGTCAAATGAAACAAAAGGGGAGTCCCCAGAGGGGTCTTCCACCATGGATATCATAGATGATGACAGGTAGAGGATAGTGGCCAAAGGCTTTGTCATCTCGACATCAAGAGGGGGGATGTCAATGGGAGTGGATGTGTCCTTTGGTTCTATCGAAGAAAAACTCACAAGTAAGGGAGAGGTGGACTTGTTGCATTGGGCCTTGAATTGGCGAACCGCTTCTAAGGAGGTGCAAAAATATTCAAGGCGGGGACAAAGGTGAGTATAGTGGCCATGGAAATCACACAAAGAATAAGGATTATTTGTGTGCAAAGTCTTGAGTTTCATGGCTGACTCAATTATAGTAACATGGAATTTAGGGAGATCAGACTCAGGAGATGCTTCATTGACCATGGACTTGATACGAGTCAATTCAGGACAATGATGGGTGGCATGACTGTCAACATCACAGAAAGCACACGGGGGTGTACACTTTGGAGTCTTAGTAGGAGCAGGTGTTGTCTGGGAAACCTTGTCCTAAGGTGCCTTTTTGCGAGCTTTCCCCCCCTCACCTGAGGCTTTCGCAACAGGAGTAAATTCCTATTGAGGTGGCTGAGGCGCAGAAGCAAAGGGAGGAGTCATAATGACCAATTGGACTAGGGTCAAAGCAGTGTAATTTTTGAGCTGACAAGGCGGGGTATTGGCTTGGGGATCAATGTACTAGACTGGGATCCCTAGGGTCATGTTGGGAAGGGTCAAGGTATCCATAACAGGAACTGAAAATAATTGAGAAGGGGGAGCAAGAAACAGTATATGATCAGAGGGGTAATGGCTAGGCGGAACAACTCCTAGATGGTTAAGGTCAGGGGGAACCATTCCAGAAGAAAATATAGGACCAAGGACACCAGCTATAGGTGGGGGGCCTTGAGGAGGAGGTCCTGAAGGCTGATTCAAAGTACTAGGAGCCGGTTACAAAGGGCAAGGCTGTTGACTAGTCGAAAAAGACCGTTTGAGGTCGGACCAGGACGATATCATCATGCAAACCTTTGACGAGATAGGGTCAGAGATAGGAGGGGGGAGACCAAGGAATGAACCAAGAAAAGAGGAATATTTATAGACTCTGGGTGAGACACTGGTCGGAGGTTCAACTGCTTGTTTATTGGCCACTGATGAAATAATGGACTCTGGAGAGGTCTAGGACTTTAGTTCACAATATGTCAGATGATCGATTGTGACGATATTTCCATTATGAGGAAAGAAAATCTTATGGTGAACCACAAATGGGACAAAAAACATTGCATAATTGTAGCTATGAACCAATATAATGTTTTAGTCTAAGGGGGCATCAATGACTTCAATGTCAACACAAACATTTTTTCCAGCAAGAGTGACATGAAAGTTGCGAAACATGCCAAGGGGCTAGGAAGAGTGGTCATCCCACACATAGAGGGTGATAGTGGAAGGGGCTAACTCAGAGGATCCAATATGTTTCCAAACATAAGCATACATCACGTAGGTATATGCCCACTCGTCAATGATAAAACGGGAGATGTTGGCATTCTGGATCTTGACAGGTATTTGGAAGGCAACGGATACAAGAACTGGTGGATGCTATGACTTGTCAACATCAAAGAAAATCAAATGATCATCTGAAGGATCCAAAACGACCATAACAGTTAGTAGAGATTTTTGTTGTGAAGGGCATGCATGGAGGACTTCCAGCATTGACATGGTGGCAGGGGATTGTGCCAAGTCATCTACTATACTGTAGGTGTGGGCGGCTTTACCAGAAGCAACGTTTCAATGTAACGGTCCTTTGGGGATCTTGGTATGTACCTCTGCCTTAGGCTGAGGGATCTCTAAAGGACCATTGGGTGTCGAAATTGGCTCTATGGGACTTGAAGACGGGGGATTAGTTGTGGACGTAGTAGGGGGCCTGGTGTACTTGCGCAACAAAGTCTAAAGGTTGATATAGGTGCCATTGGCTTGGTTAGAGTTCATCATGAGGATCTGGTAATCAGTGGTACCAGATGGAGGAAGTTGAGCGGCTACCTGTCTTATAGGGGGGTGGATAGCCACATATCCTTGCTAGGGGAAATAATTGGTAAACACAGCCGGCTGGATGGGCGTAACATTAGGAGGAACCAAAAAAGAGGCTTGTTGTCCTTGAGATGCTATTTGAGCTTCCCACATTTGAAGCATCTGAGGTAAAAAGGGAAAATCATGGGTATAGTGACCATGGACACCACAACAAGAACAAGGATTATTCGTGCAAAGAGGCATGTCCTGCTTGAGCTGAGTGCCCTATTTCTCAGTTGTAGTGTTAGATGTATTCCCTTGGGGATTGTTTCCTGGATTACTTAGAGCAGGTTGGGAAATTTTTCCTTTCCTCTTCTTTTATTAAGTGGGAGGATTAGTTGCACTCTACTACGCATACACCTGACCTTGAGGGGGGGGGTGGTTGTTGCTGCAGAGTTTGAGAAGGTAGGGGAGGCTGAGGTTCTTGTGCTGGAGGAGCTGGAGCACCAGGCTAAAAATACAGATAGTAAGGAGGTTGTGAAAGATTGGGGTAAACAATTTGGCCAAAAGCAGGTCCTGGCATCAAAGGATGTGGTTGGGAAAAGGGGTGAGGCATGCAGTGTCCTGGATACATGCTATTAGGAGGCAGGAGGATGAGTGTACAAATGTGAAAGGGATGCAATAATACCATCGATGGCATGATATTTCCCTAGTACATTAGCACCATCAGGTCTAGGGAGATCAGGTAATATGGTATAAACATAACCGGATTATGGGTAGATCAAGTCATATTTTAACGCAATGTGGATGACTACTTCCTCAATTTGAGGAAAGTGAGATGTGACATATTTACCAATGGTGGGAAAAAGGGATCCGAGAAACCTGTCCATGTAGACATGGTC
This sequence comes from Pinus albicaulis, assembly GCA_034641835.2. Lineage (NCBI taxonomy): Eukaryota > Viridiplantae > Streptophyta > Pinopsida > Pinales > Pinaceae > Pinus > Pinus albicaulis. The sequence continues at coordinate 945,847,083 of CM076575.1, forward strand.
TTCGAAAACAAGGGCTCGACATAGGCACTTCCTTCTATGCCATTATTGAATATGGTCATATGGGCATGTGGTAGAAGTTTGACAGAAAGACGTCAAGAGTTCGGTACCAGTGTCACAGTGAAGGGGAAGCTGGAAGTAGGACAGAAAATCATTTGCAAGAGTCACAAAAGTAGTATGAGAGGAAGATACCTGGTCGACATACCACTTAGAAGCTTCTCCAGTAAGCGTATGCTGGAATAATCAAAGACGGATAGAGTCATCAATGATAGGGTTAGACGAACAACATGTGGAAATAATGAACATGGTTGGTAGGATCCTCTCCATAATTTCCGTCAAACTTAGGGATGTCTAAAGGAAGCATGGTTGGCATAACAAGTCAACCTAGATCATGGTGTATGGGGTCATTAATCAACTGGCTAAAATCCAGAAGGCTTAGGCCTGCCATATAAGGAAGAAAAGGAGAAACCAAAATAGTTCCTGTTAAGGCACCACTAGTATCATTTCTATCATTAGAGGTGGGGAGACCACCAACTTTAGGTTCTAAACCAGATATGATGAAGGTGACATGTGGAGGAGAGATAGAAACAGAAGGGGAACCCGATGAACTAGAATCAGAGTCAAAATGGGGACTCAGTGAAGGAAAAACTCAAAACCTACACGGTGGGGTAAGTCTTCCCAACGGAAACTGTGGATGAAGGCCTTGAAGTCTTCAAGATAAATTCCTTGGGGGCACAATGATGGTAAAGAGACATGGAACCCAATAAGGAAGAGAGGTAAACAAGGGCAAGGAGGTGTAGATCAATTGATTACAATGTTTAAGTCTTGGCATGGTAGTGTAAACCAGATGCTCTTTACTTTAGGTGTGTGTGTTTGTGATAAATGTGTTAATTTTAACTAAGCCTAGATGCATGTAGAGAGAAAAAAAAAATATGTTGTATAACTGTAAATAAAACTGAAAGCGATAGTAAAAGGGACTAAAAGTGACAGTAAAATAAACAACTAAAGATGCATAAATTTAAACCCAGGGAGGAGGGATTCCCAAAAACTAGTCTATGGGTGGGCGAAATATAATCAAAACATGCAAAATGGCCAATGGATCTAAGGTCAAGAAAGGTCAGATCTGCTGGAAAGAGGTGTAGAAAACAACAAGAAACTAGAGGGAAAAATGCTAAAAAATAGGTGTCGAAAGGCTACAACCTAAAGAGAAATGGAGGGGACCCTAAAGGAGGACAAAAAAATTATGAAAATAGGTGTTTTGGATGGATAAATAACCAATATGAAATGGGTTTGAAAGTGCAGGTCCAGATCTGAAAAAATGGCTGAAAAACACTGAAATCTCAGAAGACTTGCTTAAGCTAAACACCTGTGACCTCCTAAAAAGGTGGAAGCATACTGAAGCCCTAGGGGGCATGGTTCCTACTTCGAAGATTAAAAATAAGAAAGGATAGGTCCAAAACGAGTAAATACAGAGGTTAGACAACCCTAAACAGTGCCCCAGAAAAACCCTGAATAATCACAGAAAAAATCCCACAGAAAGTACAGCTCATAGGTTATGCCCATTTTCTTCTAAGGTCCCAGTTTTTGGGCAGTTATCTGCTACATGAGAGATAAGGTTGCATTTTTTGGGCCAACAAGTGTGACCTGCACTTCTGATTGTCTCGGGAGAAGGTTTTAGAAACAAGTGTCGTCTCTGCCGTGACTGATACCTGTTACCTACGCAAAAGGCCCATAAACAGATGGAAGTTAGAAATTTTATTGTTTTAGGGTTAAAAAGGTGAAAAAAACATCGAGGAATGAAAAATAAGAAGCTGAAGAAAAACCATAGTGGCTGAAGCAACTGGTCATGTAGGGATCTGAAAAATGACAATGATCGTAATTAAAAAACCCTTGTGGAGTCGCCAATTGTTAGTGTGAATTCTAATCTCAAGTGTACGAAAAAAGCTCACTTTATTTATGCATACAAAATAACCCTAACATCAAATGTGGTTGTCAATTTCCTTAGATATGCAGTAGGTGATCATAATAAATGATACAAAAATCCAAATATATGCAGTTAAATACATTAAACAACAAAAATAAGCAAGAGTTTTCTCCATACATCCAATGGACAAGACAATAATTTATAAAGAAATTTTTGTATTATGACACCAGGGAAGGGAACATAGAAAGAGGTTACCAGTCCCCCTCAATGGGGTGGACTCTTGTATGTTCTCAGTGCTTCAGATCCATGATCTCTCTCTGTTGATGGTGCAGAAAACCTAGACAAAAATGGAGCTCAAAGGGAGCTCACAAGAAAAAGTAGAAAAATATGACAATGATGGAGGATCAAAGTCAGACCAAAAGCATAGATCAAAAGGTGATCTCAAGGCAAAAAATTTTAGTGAATGAATGGAAAAACCTTCTATTTATAACAAAATATTGAGTTACTCTAGATATTGGTGCATAATTAAACTATTATTAACCAATATTGAGATAGTCTAGAATATTTTATTATTTTTGTTAGGGGGGAAAGGAATTTAACTTGGTCAAATCCATTTATTTAAAAATAATAAATAAATAAATGATTTATTTATTATTTTGAGAAAGTGGTTAAAGAAAATTAAATAAATAATGATTTATTCAATTATTTATAAATGATTTAGTCAAATTTAACAAGGAATATTATTAAATAATGATTTAAATAATTATTCCTAGAAAATAATAAGAGAAATAATGATTTATCTAATTAATTTTCCCGTTTTGGGTTAAATATGACTAGGAATATTAATTAAACAATGGTTTAGTTAATTATCCCTAGAGGAAAATCAAACAAGTGAGGATTTATTTAATTATTCCTCATGGGGTTTCCTATTTAGACCATAAATAACTTAATAAACTATGGGTTATTAAATTATTTCTCATAGTGAAAGCAATTTTACTATGGTAAAATTGGTCGTACATGGTGTACTTTAGTCCATCTAATAGTAACAGGTTACAAGATCAAAAATTGGTGTAACACACTCCTCAGCATGCATTGGAATTTTTTGGCATGTGTTAGCGAACCTTTTCATTCCTTTTCATTCCCTAACCTTCCATAGCTATCATGCCCTCACAACTACCCTAAATTAATTTACAAATTGGGAGCCCAACCAAGTCCTCGCTTGACTACAAGAGTTTGACCAAGTATGATTACTACAACTAGACCATGTTGTTGAATTTGTAGCTTGGGGGGTACTCCACAATCCTAGTGATATGGGTTTGTGTGAGTTTGGTCACAAAATTCTTTGTGAGAAAAGAACCCGAGAGAAGGGATTTTGGACCAAAGATGGGGTATAAAATCTAAAAGAAAATTAAAACGAAAATTAATATTTCCTAAGGTCTAAGTGGATAAAGGTCATAATTTCTAGAGGTTTCTTAAGAGGTCTAGCTAGGAAAAGCTATTTAAGGAGGCCTTAGTATGAAGGAAATAACATCAAGTGAGAAGGAGCTCATTTGATCAAGGAGGCTAGGAGAGATCTAGTCATAAAGTAGGTCGAGTTAGAGGGCTGAGTAAGGGTTGCTAAAGGGATGCCATAATCATCCACCAAGAGCAATATCATCATGTGAGGGTTCACAATAATGCCACATAACTTAATGGGTTCGATATAGGAAGCAAGATGTCATGTTGTTGGTTCTCTTATGGTAGATTGAGCCCAAGAGAGGTGGCTCATGATAATTTTGGCATGTGATTTTAGTGGTCTTTCTGTGTCAAGGACACATCAAATTTTGAAATAGTAGGCTTGAAGGTCTGTGATAAAGTCCAACACAAATGGAGGAGGGTCTGCACTAGAATTTAGGTCTAGGATAGGAGTAGCCACATGTGTAACATTGTCTGAGGTAACCGTATAGTTAGGTTCATATAGATATAAATTTCATGTCAAGATTCAATAAAAAATATGCCCAGAATCTATGGATCCATATGAGCTAGGTTGAATCTATTATGGAGACAAGAGTTATTTTTTCTAAGGGTCGATAGGTTTTTTTCTAAAGAAGTTAGAATAGAAGTATAATGCCCTAGTTAGGGAGGTTTCCTATCATGTTTAATCCATAAGGTATGCTCTTAAGACTGTGACAAATTTATGTAAAAGAAGAGGGGTCATTACCTTAGATAGAGGGTTATCTCTGCAATATATACCACATATTTGGAAGATGGTTTGTAGAAGTATTTACAGAGATAAAAAATCCAGAGGAAGGTGGAACCTGGGTAGAATATTGAGCAGAAGAAATGTGCCATATGAGCAATGGATTGAAATGAAGAGGAATTTATTTTGGTGGACTGTCCATAGAGTTTTGGACAAAGATATGAAGCAGACTATAAAAATTTATTCAATGGGCTTCTAGTGGATGATTTGTGACCCTAGTTCAGGCATATAAAATTTTGTAGAAGGATGATAAGAGGAGTAGTTTATATATTTTCATAGATTGGAAAAAAAAAGATATTGATACATAAGAATAGTGATTTTGAGAGGACTCAAATCTCTATTAGGTGGCATATTTGAAGAGCCCTAGATGGCGGTAGTGTTTTGGGAACTATATTCGTAAAAGAATTGACTATGGCTAGGAAAATTGATTTCAATCCAAGTATAAGTGGAGGGTTTTTATGTTACTATCAATGACTATCCCTAAATCCTATAATTGTGAAGGAAAACAAGATTGGTAGAAGGGTAGGTGTATTGGGCCTAATGATGTGCAGACTTTGAAGGACTAAAGTAGCAGTCAAGTGAGCTATCCAAATAGCCTTAGTTCACTTTATTGTAGAGGATTGAGTGAGTGAGAAGAAGGAAAAACTCCATATCCCTAGACTTTTCATCTTGGAGTAGCAATTTGGAAAAAGTGGGTAGACCAAAGAGCTGTTCACAAATGGAGTTGTGAAAAACGGATCAAAACCCTAAGTGTTGCAGTCCTTTTAGGAAAAAAGAAGTAGATAGAGGGATTTTTTTTTCAGCCAAGTCCAGTAACCTAAAGGAGTTGAGTTCATTTATAGAGGAAGTTTGAGGAGCTGCATAATGGGAGGCAATAGGACCTACCAGATGTGTTCATGACATGTGGAATGAAAGGGCTATGTGTGGCCACCATCAGAAAGTGGGTCAAGTGTTGTCTTTTCCAAGGTATATTGTTTTTCAAAGGACTAAGAAAAACCAGTAGTTGTATTCCTTGTATCAGTGTGATTGTAAAGGGCCATGATCCCTGGTATGAGAGCTCTAGCTTATTCTATTATAGTTTGTAATTTAATGAAGAACGATTTGAAAAATTTAAAAATTTTCATGTGCACTAGTTGATTCCCTGATGTGTGTAGCTTTAGTTGTGCAAATTATATGTTTTGTGGCACTTGAGTGTGTTTGCATCATAGATTCTAAGACCAAACCCAAATTCTCATGTGTCATGGAAATTCAACATATGCCTTGTTCGCCTAAGAACTACCTATAACTCATATTAGGCTACTCATGTCTAATATCAACTCACCCCACTTAAAAAGTTACCAAGACAAGGCTCATCACATCCAACTGTGGTCGTAAATAAATTAAGAAACATAGTTTACATCTTGACATGCCATAGTACCTCACATGTCTTAAATTCCTTGTCACTATGTGGCATGTGTTACCATACCCTACATTCCTTGGAATGATTTTACACACCCTAACACACCCTAGCACTTCCTGAAACACCTTCATAGTTTAGTACACCTTGGCACTTCCTAGCATATAACCTTGTCACTCCCTCCTTAACACACCTTGTTGAGGAGGTAAATCCCCTCTGCGAACAGAGGCGATCCCTACTAGCCCAGCAGGGGTCTAGCAACAATCATCAAATGCTCTGAGCACCAAGTTTCTTCTTACGTGAACAATGGCTTGAACAAGGAAACACCACAGTCCGATTCTGTAGTTCGTAGAAGAGACAGCGTTCCTGTTCCTGAGCCTCGGCAGATCACGATCCCCACGATCTCCGTGAATGGAAACCTGCACATGCAAGAAACAACACGAATACAAGCATAAAATCTAAGATACTTATTCATATATATCGATCGGAAAAGGATGTAACCATTAGCCTGTAAGTGAAAACAGTGGAACCATAGCAGCTAATCATTCATTTAAATAACAATCTGAAAAGAAGAATTGTCCAAATATTCAATGTAGGTCTCCAACGGAAGATGATGTTCACGTCTGTAGCTCGGGGGGGCTACTACGAGGTCTGGGCATGGTGCCTGTTCATAGTCCCAGCACTTGGGAAGAGAGGCTGTGGCTGAGGCTCTTGGGAATTTGGAAATTCAAAGCTTAGGCACTTCAAGACTAGCTTGCCATGGAATTGAGCAGGCTTTTATAGATGGGGAAGGAGGGAGTTGGGATCCCTATTATTGTGAGATTGGCCCTATCAACAAGGAAGGTTCCATGGGAGGTGGCAAACCACTTCCCTTCCATAGAACTCCCGCAGCCAAACCTCCCAACTCAAGATAGGCAATGGTTTCTGAGTTTGTTGAAACACAACTTCCGCCATCTTTATTTAAAAAAACACTCCTTAAATTGGCTGGCGCGACTGCTGCTCTGGGACAGAGCGCCAGTTGGCGCGGCCTCTTTGTAGGATTTTCCCCATTGGCGCGAGTGATGAACTGTCTGCCTGCGCCAATGCAAAAGGAGATGTTTTCATGATTTTTTGCATCGAGATGTCTTTAGGGAAATTGAAGCTCATGCTTAGAGGAATGCATTGATGATGATTTCAAGGCATGATAATGTTCACAGGTCACAAAATGGGTCCTCCATTGTGCGGGACGAGGAATGGTAGGGACGGTGACAAATTCTTGTTCTTCTTAACACACACAAACTCATTGAAAATCCTCCCCCTCATATTAACTCATTTTCCGTGACTTAGATCTAATGATTCATTTTGTTTCTTGGCCTTGTATACATTGTCTGTAACCGTGGCACATCTTTCGCCTTTACTAATCTATCATTCCTTCAGCTTTTCTGCCTTCTATCACTCCTACAGCATACCTGGAAAACTCTGTTGTTCTCAGTCTGAAATTCTGACTATTGTTCCTTTATTTTAACTAGGTAACTCCTTGTTTCCTGCCATTCCTTAACACTCCTTGGAAAGTGTTGGTACACCCTACCACTTAGCACACCTTGTCATGTTTCCCTAACATCTACCATGCCTTATCTCTACCTAGCATACCTTTTCACTCCCTATTTAACACACCTGGAACTCACTAACACTCCATGTCACAATATCTTAATCATTCATTTGCATGCATTACTTTCACCTAGTTGTCCCTTATGTGTCCCTAGGACTCCCTAACACTTCCTATCTGTCTTGGCACACCCTGAGACCTGACACATCTTGGACACATTCCACTGGAACACTAGAAAGACTTAGCATTGCCTAAGATACCATGTCACTCCCTCCTTAGCACACCTGGAACTCACTAAAACTCTCTGTCACACAATCTTATTCATCAATTTCCATGCATTTTGACATAGTTCTCCCTTGTTTTTCCGTGGCACTCGCTAACACTTAACACTCTTTGGAAAATGGAACATCTTGGTATGTTTCCCTATCACTCTATCATGCCTTGGAACTATCTAGTATATCTTTTCACTCCTTCCTTAACACACCTGGAACTCCATAGAATGCCTTATAACTCCATGAAACATATTGTATCTTGGAATTTGGTGGCAATTGAAAATTATTGGCATGCATTTGGATTCCCTAGAATGCCTTGGTGTTGTTTAATAAAAATTTTATTTGAGATCAATTATTCACAATTAAGAGAGAAGTGATAGAGGATGATTTGGCACTTAAGACATGCTAGCACTTGCCCCTTGGCATGTATTGGCACCAATGTTGGTATGCCTAGCATGCCCCTCTTTAAAAGGAAAGGTCATGAATTATTAACCCTCATATATGTTCATTTATTTTAATTTTAACTTGGTGTTCCCTTTTGTCAGCTGACACTCCTTGACACACGTTCACATACCCTAACACCTAGCACATCTTGTCATGCCTTAACAGATAGAACGTATTTGCATTCATTGATATGCCTTGTCACTCCCCGATTGGCATGCCTGACATTCACTGACACACCCACTTATTCATTCATTTCCATTCATTTTGACTCGATGATTTATGTTTTATGGGGTGCACATATAGAAAGAGTTCATTTAAGAGAATAAAAAATGGTCACACCATTACTGACATAAGTAATTTCTAGAGTATACTTTAATGACTTTAGGAAACTACACAAGATATTTTAAGAATGACATTTTTAGGATTTTTTTAATGGTGTAGGAATGGTAAGAAGTGAGTGGTCAATATTGTGATTTTATTTCTCATTAAAGAGCTTATCCTTAAGAGAGACTTGTCTTGAGAAAATGACACCCTCATCATGATTACCCTCCAACTATTAATCTTTTCAAAATAAAGGCCAAATTGCACAGTGAGGGAAGGTGTGTTGGTCTATGGTGTGCTGAGTGACTGCGTGAGAGTGTTAATGTACTATGAGAGGGACTAAACCATTTTCTTTGTGTCCTTTATGGATGACATGTTGTAGGTGTGTGTCATGGAAACTCATGGCCACTTGTTGGCTCAAGGGGTCATGATCTAGGTTCGGAAGTTTAAGGTTTGCAAACAAACCCCTATACTACTGGGCCTTTCGGCAGTGACTTGCTTGCGTAGGTCAAAGTCTCACCCGAAGCAGTATGGGAGGGTGTTGGAACCAGGTTTTCTCACCCTAAAAGAGAGTAGGTAAGTCAAGCAGTGCTGCGTTCCCAGCTTATGAGCTTCGCATTTAACATATCTAGTTACATTCTTGTATCATAGAGCTCAGATCTAATAATTACCTTTGCATCCACATGCGTACTACCAATATATTAGCACAACAACTATAATCGCAGAAATTAACATGCCATGGATTCATATAACAAAAACAAAGATACTTTCACAGCTATCAAACAGATACTTTCACAGCTTAATCATACATCCCAAGTTCACATAAATCATAACAGAATAGATCCAGATCACATCATATATCAACATTACTTTGCATATATATTAATACCATAATCTACTTACAATCCCAAAATACTACCTGCGCACACATCCAGCAGGGTTCACACACAACAGGACTGAAGAGCTCTGTGCACATAGCCAGTAGGAGTCCTTACCAAACACTCAACAACAGATCTAAAAATTCATTCCTAACATCAATCTCGATTCTTTTCTACCTATGCCTCAAAAAAGGTTCATCTATTTATATTGATTTAGCCTACGCATACAATGGTATAAAAACTGCAGTTTACGGACTCTTGGTCTACTCTTGACCTGTTATAATGCATTAAAGGATTTGACACACCCCAAAACCCCTGTGTTAGACCAATTATTACAAAAAATGTACAAAAATGGACAAAATTCACAGCTTTAGGAGACCCTGTTCCAACAGTCCCCCAACACAATTTCGTGACTCGTCTCAATCCACTATGATGGTGGTATATCCGCTTGTGCCTATAACAATATGATCACCTCAGATAATGGGGGTAGCATGCCTTCACTCTGTGAAGCAACATTCTATGCAATGTTGACCAAATTTTCCAAAATCGGACCTTCTGTCACGGCGGTGACACCCTCCAAATTCTGGTTTAGCTGCTTAACTGTGACATCAACATCTTGTGAAAGCTTTAGGGCCTCAGCAGCCCAAGGCTTCAGGCAGTCGCTGAGGACCTTATTTTTTTGCCGAAGTTCATAAACATCAGCTTGGAGGGCGTGACTAGTGCACAAATTTGTCAAATGCTAACTAGGAACTAAAGTGGGTAGGGTGGCTTCTAATGTCTTGAACTCTTTTTCTTTATGTCACAGGTCCTGGTTGATGCCTCGCAGGATCGGTTCGTGCTAGACCTTGGTCCATAACTGCATGGATGTTTCTAGTAATTGGGAACGCTGCATGATTTTCCCTAAAATGAAATTTGTAGCCGGAGTGACCAGCACAGTTCGCTGGGCCTATACCTCCAGGGGTGTTTCAGGTTGCAACTTAGCCTACAATTTGGTGATCTGCTTCTCCATCCATGTCTTGACCAGCTGAAATTCCTCCTTGGAGGCCTTTAGTGTTGCGACCAACCTTTCAACCTTAGCCTGAGGGGTGGCTATAGCTGGGATCTTTGTGGTAACCTCTGCACGAAGTTGGTGAATCAAATTTTCAAGCTCTGTTTACTTCGCAGTGGCAAGGAAAATTTCAATGTTGTTTGCATCAACTTTATGTTTAGCCACTCCAAGATGTTGGTGAATTTGTTGGTCTCGATGGTGAATTTCTTGAAATACAGAGGTGTAGAGACCCTGCAAGGCCTCATGAGGTAGCCTAGCTAAATCCAGCTAGACTTTTGTACTGGCCTAGACTTGGATTCCCAAGTTGGGTGGACTGATCACAAGGGCTACTCTAGGTAGAGAACAGAGGCAAATTTCATCTGTAACTAATGTTGCACTACTCATGGCTGAGGGTGTGTGTAATTGAGTCACACTAGTCTGCAATGTGTTTATCTTCAGCTATAACGCACGGATCTCAGCCTGGATTGTGTCGATCGTAGCTTTCTGCTGCTCCTCTAAGGTTACCCATCTATCCTCCATGGATAGAATGACCGCATCAGTGATTTTTTCAAGGTCTCTGTCGGTCAACGTGACTATCTCATCTAGTTTCGTCCACTGAGAGCATTATTTCTTTCGAGGCCCTTTGAGAGGCTACTTGTTTGCTTTGTGGGTGGGGGGAGGTAGGTCCTCATGTATCCAGTCCTTCTGTACCCAGGTCTGGCTGCAAATCTAATTGAGTCTCCGCCTTAATGTCCTTCTAAAGGGTCTGCTTCTGTTGTGCATCCTTTTGTGCTGTCACGCCCATGTCTTGCCTTGTACTCTTGCTTGGTCCTCTGGTATCCTTGAGGACAACAGGTAGGATTACTTTTGGTGTTCTAGTTCCTGTAGAGATATTTGCACTTTTTTTGAAACTAATCTTCCAATTAGAAGGCGAGAGCACAATGACATTGTCAATTTCTTTGTCTACCACCATATAAGGGAGTGAGGTCCAGACTTTGTCCTTGCGTGCTCGAATTTGGACATTGTGCATGGTGACCTAGAATGCTGCAATGCCTTTGTATCTGTCATATACTGCTGAAGACAACTAGGGTTAGGAGTTAATGACTGCTGCCAAAATACTCTAAAAGAGGATCCAGAAGACTTGGTTGTCCTCGAGACACTGTGCATCCTTTGAATCCCATAAGTTTGTATATTGGTTCCCTTCGCACATGTCAGGGGTGAGTTCTAGCAGGATCGGTTCCTCTAGGCCTCCCAGGCTATCAATGCAATGAGAAGTAGCAACCATGAATAATAGAATGTTCGTCCCTGCTCCTGGGATTCGCAGACATTGGCCAAAAATTCATTACACAAATATTGCGACCAACTGAAATAGACCCCTTTATTGCACTGGTTTGTGAGCTGAATTTCATATGTGGGGATGAAGGCGACCTAAAATTTCTGCATCATTTTACATGCCAATAACATGATATGCAACTGTGTAGCGGGAGCACTGATGTTTTTTATCATGAAGCCGCGAGTATTCCACTCCACATGGTATTTTTGTCACACATACTCAGTAGTTTCCCCTTCATAATTCTTGCCAACGTGCTCGAGAGGGTTTGGCCCCTCCATAGGAAGACCAGTGATTCGATGGATGAGTGCAATGTCAATAGGAATTTGATCCTTAATCCACGAACATACATCATGGACTAGTGCAAGAAACTGACACACCAAATGGTCCATGACATTGTAATGGCTAAATGCAGCATCCTAAGTAGGTTGAGAAGCTCAGACCCTGCCATGCCAAGTACCCAGCTTACAGGGAAAATTTTGATCCCGTCATCCTCCTGAACGCATTCCAGATATAACTCGGGCACCAATTCGGGGAAGGCCTCCAAATTGGCCAAGTCATGATGGACAAATTTGATTTCATGGAGCTTTCCAAAAGGTTCACCAATATTAGGGACCTCGCCTGGGGTCAACAGCATCTCCAAGTAGGTGATCAGAGCGTCAAGGTTTTTCGGCATGCGCATTGAGGGCGTGCATGACCAAATGAAACGAGGTAACCAATTGATGGGCTTTGTGGCTTGAACCTATTCCTGCACAACCGACGCCTGGGGCATTGCTCGCAGGGATTTTACATTTTGAGGGGAAGTATGAGGCTTCCCTCAAGCCCATTTTGTGGGTTTCGGGGGATTTCCTGAGCCTTGTGATTTTTCTTCCCCTTCTTCATGACTGGGGTGGAGAAAAATTCTTCAGTGTTAGACTCAATCTCCACCACTTCCTCAGTGCCTTGTTTAACCGAGACTACTGGTTCTAAGGGTTTAGCAGGATTCATAGCCATCATCCTGGCACAAAATAAAATCTTAGGATTTCTACTGTCAGAGGGAGCAGGTTGCTCAGACATGAAAGAGACACTATAGGCACAGAAATTCTTACAGCACAAATTTGTCCAAGACAATATGCCAAGTACGAGAAATTCAAGCGATACAGAACCCTTGTCTGACCTATCCTGCCCTTTTCATAGATTTGGCGAGTGCCCAAAAATAGGTTAAACGCTACTTGGAACTTACCATTAGCAAAATGGTAAAAAATCTCTAGAGATTTCCTCATTAAATGTCGGCCACCCGCTCCCTCCAACGGTAATTTTTCCTTTTTACCCAACTTGAATGTTCCAACAGCTAGTTTTTTCACCCTGGGTGCGTTCAGCATACCTCTATGTTCCCAATGCACACATCCACTTTGAGCATACCTCTTGTGCTCCCGACGCACCTGCTGCGGGTTGATTCTATTAATTCTAACTTTATTTCCACATCTCTAGTGAGCTTCCCCAGGCTTCCAATCTTGCGGCTTCCTCCTGCGCGAAGCATGGTAGCTCCTGCACTTACCTTCCTTGGTGGGGCTAGCCCACTTCATATAGCTACTCTTTCCATATATTCATTTGATCCGATACGATTTGAGCTGACTACCATTGAAGTAGCAAGGTAGCAAATTGTCGCGTAGGGTGGCTAATCGCATAGCTTCGCCATCCGTTATTTCCTTAATTTTATAGGGCCCAAGCCAGTGTTATTGGAACTTCCCTGGGTGTTTCGCAAACTGACTATCATAAATAAAGAGTAAGCCATCCTCTGCAAAGGTTTTTTGATGAATATGTTGATCGTGCCAAGCCTTATCGCGTGCCTTCTATACCTATTGATGGTAACTGGTGATGAAACAGTCTTTCTCTAAAGCCACAAGTTGTGCTAACCATTCCTCCATAATATCGAACTTTGCCATGTTTGTGAGGGCTATGATGCATAGACTAGGAACAATATATTCCATGGGTATAACAGCCTCCTTACCATAAACCATCCTAAATGGTGCCTTACCTTTCAACTTTTTATAGGTGTTTCAGTAATCCCACAGAATAAACAGAATGTGCAAATCCCAATCGTTGTGATTGGTGTTACAGACCTTAGTCAGTGCATGCTCCAAGACCTTATTAAAAGCTTTGACTACGCTGTTTTCCTAAGGATTATACGGAGTGCTTTTCACATGATGGATCTAAAATTATTCCATCAAGGCCTGTATGGTTTCATTGACAAAGTGCATACCTCTATCGCTCATCAAGATTTCTAGACATCCAAATCTGGACAAAATCTACTCAAAGATGAAGTGCATAGCGGTATCTGTAGTGAAATCCTTCACTTCTTGTGCCTTGGCCCACCTAGTCACATAATCAGTAGCAGTTATAATGTAACGCACACATGTCTTCTTTCCGTGGGGGTTGATAGGTCCTACGAAGTCTATGACCCACTTGTCAAATTCTTGCAGGGCCATTTGTGGTTGGAGGGGTATTTCATCTCTGTGGGACGACCTTTTGGTGCGTTGGAATGTATAGTAGGCCTTACAATAGTCATGAGAGTCACTATGCAGGATAGGCCACCATAATCCAGCTCTAAAGACCTTTCGTGATGTGGTGTTTCCCGCGTAGTGACATGTTGCCACCCCATCGTGGGCTTCTGCCAAGATAACATGCCACTCATGTTCGAAAACGTACCATCACAACACTTCATATACTCCCATCTTATAGAGGTGACCTGCGATGATGGTAAAATCCACATCGCGGGTTACTAATTCTTTCTTCTACAACACCAAATACCCCACGGGTGCCATGTCGGTCGTCATGAGCTGAATAATTTCAGTGAAGTGTGCATCGACTACCTTAATAGAAAATATTTGTGCATCAGGAAATCCTTCCTCCTGTTAGTTGGTTCCTCGGTAGTCTCAATTTGGGATAAGTGATCGGGCCCAGCATTCAACCTGCCTGGTTTGAAAATGATTTCAAAGTCATCCTCCTGGAACAACAGAAGCCATTGAAAGATTCCCCCCCCCAACATAGGCTTATTCACCAAGTACTTCAAAGCCGAATGATCTGTAAAAATTTTGAAGTGTCCCCCTAACAAATAATGTTGATACTTCTGCAATGAATATACAATGGCCAATCCCTCCCGCTCCGTGGTGGCATAGTTGCGCTTTGCACCCGAGAGTTTTCGACTAGTGAATGCAATTGGGTGATCAATGTCTCCCTCACCAGGCTGTGTAAGGACCACTCCTAGGGTAATTCCAAAAGCATCAACGTGGACATGAAATACCTTCACCCAATCAGGGAAAATAAGGATAGGTGCAGAGATCGTACTTTCCTTGATGAGATCAAAGCTCTTTTGACACTCGTCATCCCAAAAGAATGAAACATCCTTCCTAAGTAGTTTTTCGAGAGGGGATGTGATCAACGCATATCCCTAAATGAAATTTCTATAATAGCCAGTATGTCTAAGGATCGAACATAGCTGCTTCTCAGTCGTGAGGACTGCTAGATTGATGATCATGGCAACTTTCATAGGGTCCACCATTAGCCCTTGTCGGCAAACTAAATGCCTGAGAAAGATTTCAAAGGGCACACAAAATATACATTTCTTGATATTCAGAGAAATATAGTGCTTCCAACGGGCATCCAACATCAAGCACAGTTTTGAAACGTGCATCTTTACTAAGCCAAAGACAGTCCAATCATCAAAGTATACCTCCAGAAATTTATGAATGAAATCTTTGAATACAATGATTACTACCCGTGAGAATATGGAAGGAGCATTTTTAAGCCCAAACGACATGACCGTATATTGAAAGGATCCCCATTCAATGGAAAATGTGGTTTTGCCGTGATCTTCAGGTGCGATTTTGATATGATGGTACCCGAAGAACCCATCGATGAAGGAATACTCCTCCTAGCCTCCTACGCTATCCAATATCTCATCAGAGAATGGTGTAGGAAATGGATCATGTACACATGCATCATTCAACTTGCGCAAATATATGTAGATACAGATTTACCCCTTTGTCTTGTTTTCCTGAACCACCATAGGACTCACCTAGTCTAACTGTTCAATTGGTTCGACGATACCTGTAGCGATAATTTTATAGATTTCCTCCCTAACATTCTGATTATACTTAGGGTTCAGTCGATAAGGGCGCTTCTTTACCAGGCATGCATCTAGTTTCAGAGTGATGCGCATAACCCCTAAGTCCCCCATGATCCCCTTAAGCTCCGAAAACTTTGTTGGAAATAAGTCTTGATACTTCGTGAGCAGTTCTGCAATCTTACCTTCTGTCTCATTATCCCAGTAGTCCCCAATTTTAGCCAACTTGGGCTGCTCTTCCATACCAATGCTAACTTCTCGTAGCTTCAGAGGTTTCGTAACATCCACAGTGTGAAACATAGGTCCTACAACTGCGTGTTCCTCCTCTGATTTTGGGATCAAGACCTTGTGCAGATCTTCATCACAGTCTTCTATGGTGATATTTTGGCAGTTGAAAATATCCTGCATCTATGTTTCCCATGTGGGTATTTTGCATGTTGCGTAGGGGCTGGGTTCACCAAATACAAAGATATCAATATCCTGCAGAGCTTCATCAAGCACCTTTGATCCTCTTGTTAGTATGAATTTCCCCAAAAATTCATCCTTTAAGGTTTTCGACTGGCGGGTGCATTGATGTAGCTCCACATCTAGGTACCATGCAATGGGAATTGGTCCTAAGGTATGAATAAAAAAGTGAACCCATTCTTCTGTAGTACGATCACACCATTTCTCCATCCAGGGAAACAAATGTTCGTGCATATCCCCTGAGCCAGGAAATATATTGACGGACATGTCGGTCAGAGGCTCAAATTGTAGGACCATCATATCCCGACATTCCTCCCAATATTGGAATGCCCCCTTGTGCGTGTCCCACCATCTTGCAGGTGTTGCATGTAGAGCTAGGTTAAGGGCCCATAACCTTTGGTCTCTTGGAACCTCAGCTTCAAATGTCCACAAAAATTATTTTATACTACCGGAACCATCAAAGTAGGGTAGTTCTCTTACCTCGGAGGATATGGAACGAAAGTCCCTAGCGATTCGCATGTAGCACAACGTAGAGACAACACACAACCATTTTTTTCCAATTTTCGATTTCCTCGTTGGAGTCAGAGAAGCATTCACTATCCCTTTCCCTAAAAAGCACACCATCGGCCGTAGGATTGATCTAGTCTTCGTCCCTCATAGTTAACTTATATATGTCATCCACCTCTTCTTCCTCATGCACTGGCTCTGTATACCTTTCTCCTTTTGTAGGATCTAGCGGTACTATCGCCCGTGTTCCTTCACTTTCAAACACAACGCTTATCTTTTTTAAATTGATAATACCACCCATTTCTATGGCCCAGTCCAATCCTAGGAGCACAGGATAGGGGTCTGCATCTTCTACAATCTGAATGACCTCAAAGTCAGCTTGAACCTTGACTCCTGCGATGTCTACCACGATCTTTAATAATATTCCCAATGGTATGATCTTCTGTTGATTATCCATGTGCAGCTGGGTAGTGGACCATTCTAACTTAGGTTCTTCCACTCGCTACCAATTTTTCTTAGGAAGTATGTTCGCATATGAGCCTAGGTCTAGAATAACCCGATCCATCTTATAGTCACCAATCTGTGTGGTTAACCCCATCTCCCTATGAGTGCATCACTTATGCTTATATAGTTTGTGTACGTCCTTAATTTCGTTGGGGTTGTTCTTTCTACACAACTGTCTATTAAAGATTGGAGGTTTTCTATAGCCTTTTGGTTGCGCAGCAGCTTCATACATGTCTGCAGGAATGGTTTGAACTCATAATTTGCTTTGAGGTTTGTGGGGGCTTGAGGAGTAGATGATGCAGCCTTAGCGAATCCTTGGTGAGCAGTGACAAAGGTTTCTTTTTCCTTCTATAAGTCCAAACCTTCTTGTTTAATGGCTATTTTTCGGACAAGAGGCTCTCCCTCAACTTTCTTCGTAGCTACTCTGGTAGCCAGGCCACTGCAAGTCATCACATTGACTCTTGGTCCTTCATCTCGAGGCTCCACCTTGACCATTTGTACATTCTGCATAGGTGTATGTTGCTTCTCCTGCATCTTTTCTATCAAAATCAGGAAATATTTTATCACATGATCTAGCCGTCTACAGTATCTGCAGGATTGTCTTTCAGGGTTCATGCAATCCCTTACAAAGTACCCTATTTCTCCATAGTTATAGCAAATCAGTTGTCCTCTCCCCCTACATGCACTTCCACCTCGGCCTCCTCCTCTACCCCTAGCTGGGGAGCCACCTATGCCCTAGGGGGATCTTGGCGAGGACGAATCCGACTTTACCCTATATAGATTTCCTCGATCTATCATCAGGTCGTACGTCCGGAAGTTCTGTTTATCGTGGCCTATAGATATGCATAACCTACACCCATTTTTCTTTATTTATGGGACATATGCGACAATGCAGGGGTAGTGGTTGGTATCGTGCAGCCCAGAAATGTGAAAATAATTGCACCACAACACCTTCCCACTTGGCCCTGCAGCTTCCCTAGGACGCAACGGGTTAGGTCCCCCTGCCTGCATGTAGTCTGCTAATAGATGACAATTATCTTTGGTGTGGCCATTCACCCTACATCATATGCACCATCTTTTAGGGCTAGCCTCTATTCCTCGCTCCTTTCGCAGATTGTGGATCTCCATGGGCATTGCCTCTAGATAGCCTTGTATTTTTTGTACTCCTAACTAGGTATCATCCCTTGGCGCAGCCTCCAGCTTCATGGAAATCTCCGAATCCTTCTCCTACGACTTAATAGCTTGATGACCCATTGGTATGTGAAGGTGGGGCAGTAACATAGTAATGAACCATTCCATATGCTGTCTGTCATCATATATAAATCCTCCTTCTCTAACTACCTTTTTAACTATTGTTCAACCTCCCATATAGACTCGGTCGGTCTTTGCTTGAAATCTTTCAGATCGTTCACTATCTGAGAGTAGGACTTAGGCTTCTTGAAATACTGCTTCAAGACATTCTTAATCTCTTTAATGGTCGAGTTCGCATGCTGGTCAATGTATCCCATATGCCAGTCCAAGGCCCTTACTTCAAAGGCCAGGGATAGCTGTGCCCTTTTTACAACATCACTGGATACGTTCTATGCAGTCCATACCAATCCTGTGACGAACTAGAACTGACCCATATCTTCATCCCCTATGCCCTTGAAGGTGGGTAGCTTCATGTGTGAGACCATATCATCTTCTGGTGGTGGTGGAGTTGAGTTCTTACCCCTATGATGGTTCGATGGTGGCGTAGATGGAGAGCTATGCGTAGCAAAATTCCTTACTAGAATGTAGACAGATCGATCTCCTTCTTGATTAGTTCAGTAGTATTTACCACTATGCATTGTTCCCTCACTTTTATCGAAGATCATTCACTCTATATGACTACACAAAATGATCTTTTCGTACAACAAGATCTTAATCAGTAATGAGAGAGTTTTTAGAAAATTACCCCAGAAACCCTTGAAGAATCTTCATTCCGCCTCAGAGTGACAAAGATTGATCAATTGCAAATTCTATCACAAACCCTCCTATCACATTGTCCACCCAATGATCTACTATGCGAGTGATGGTGATATCAGTCTTCTATAACTCCTAAATCAACTTTGCGGTCCACTGCGTGACCCGTTCATTCTTCCAACACATATGAAAATCTACGAGCCTCGCGAGGCACTCCTAAAGCTCGATCACAAATGTCACAAAGAAAATTTCGTAGATTTATGTGAAACTGTACTTATTTTCCGACTTCTCTGTGGTTAGCTTTGCACTGCGATTCTCCCTTACTGCGAATTCCTAAATTTTATTTTCGAACCACTCATTGATCTCTTTTTTCTTAGGTCTCAAATGTGTTCTTGGTATTACCCAATATCTCTCTTAAAATTCTCCCGGTCCCAGAAATGGAACCATTTGTTGGCTCAAGGGGTCCTGACCTAGGTTTGGAAGTTTAAGGTTTGCCAACAAACCCCTATACTACTGGCCCTTTTAGCAGTGACCTGCTTGCGCAGGTCAAAGTCTCACCCGAAGCAGTATGGGAGGGTGTTGGAACCAAGTTTCCGCACCCTAAAATAGAGTAGGTAAGTCAAGCAGTGCTAAATTCCTAGCTTATTAGATTTGCATTTAACAGATTTGGTTACAGGCTTATATCACAGAGCTCAGTTCTAATAATTACCTTCACATCCACGTGCGTGCTACTAATATATCAGGACAACAACTATAATCGTAGCAATTAAAAGATTAAAGATTCATATAACAGAAACAAAGATACTTTCATAGCTATCAAACAGATACTTTCATAGCTTAATCATACATCCGAAGTTCACATAAATCATAAGAGAACAGATCTAGATCACATCAGATATCAACAACACTTTGCATATATATTAATACTAGAATATTCTTACAATCCCAAAACACTGCCTATGCACACAACAGGGTCTGCACAGAGCAGTATTGAGGAGAGTCACGCACATAGGTAGTAGGAGTCCTTCCCAAACACCCAACAACAGATCTAACAATTCGTGACTAACATCAATCTCGATTCTTTTCTACCTATGACTAAAAAAAGGTTCATCTATTTATATCGATTTAGCCTACACATACCGTGGTCCGTAAACCATGGTTTATGGACTCTTGGTCTATGCTTGACCCATTACAATGCATTAGGGGCTTTTACCCACCCCAAAACCCCTGCGTTAGACTAATTATTACAAAAAATATGCAAAAATGGACAAAATTTGCAGCTTTAGGAGACCCTGTTCCAACACCACTAGAAATATTGTGAATATATAACCCAACGTAATCAATTCCTTGAGATAAATATGTGGATAGGGATCATTATAAATTATATTGGTGAGTACACCAAAAAATATTTACGGGAGAGTGACACCATCATGATCAATGCCACACATGGAGTCTTTTGAGCTAGGCATTTCTTTTTCTAAAAAATTGTTTGGAGTGTCAGTGAATTGGTGAAATTCTCAAATTTATGACATTGTAAATCATGTAGGAACTTTGTTCCTTTTTTTATAGAGGCTAAGGTTTCCAAGGAGAATATAGGGTTTGTAGGGTCTTAGGGGAAAAGAAGCGTCAATTTCTAGCTCTTTGATTTACTAAAGAGTATGGATTATATGAGAAGTTGATATGGATTATATGGCATTGAATCCACTTTGATATGGAGGTTTTTATGACTCCTAGAGCCATATCCTTCCTTGTATTGATGAAATTGTTTTATTAGTTATCACATGGATAAGAACCACCATTTTCCAAAAGTCCTATAACTCTTCACTCTTCAACAATGTTCCCATATATTGTGCCCAAATTCCATATTTGTTTCCATTAAGATTTATAATATATATCTCCAAAATCATAATGTTGACCCAATGATTTGATCCTAGATTTAGTTTTCAATTAGAAACCTCGAACCAATCCACTAAAAAAATATGACTTTTTAAGAGCATCTACAACTTGCATAAGACTTGTAGGAAACATTCTACATCTCAAACCATTAGCTTTAATACAACGTTGGAGAATCGAGAGATTTTTTATATTAGAAAACTCATATTCTAAAATAGATGTGGTATCTAAATACATTGTTACAACACCTAAGAACAACCAAACATAGTTCAACATACTAAGAAGTGTAAGAAACAAAATTATTTCCATACACAAAACATATAATCTATTGTTTACCATATAATAAATACACCCATAAGATCATATTTTGTAGCACCAAGATGTAACCAACACAATCCATACTTTGCTTAACATAAAATGAGTAATAACATAAGAATGATTTAAGTGCAAAACTAAATGGAAACGATTCATGGTAGAATGGAGAAATTCAAAAGGTTGAGTTGGAAATACAAAAGGTAATGCAAACCGTACATAAGGAATAAAACCATCACAAGTAAGATTTATCTTAGACAATGAGGATAACAACTCCTCTTAACCACCCAAACTAAACCTAATTGACATCCTAATTTCTTTTTTATCCCTTTCTAATGATTCATAGATATGAAATTGAAATGGACATTTTTTTCTATTTATAAAAACTATACCTCAAGCTCCATTTAAATTTGGATATTGTGGGTTGTCTTTAAAATCGCTAAATTGAATTGACATTATGGAGAACCATATTTAAATGTCGTCCACAACATGTTTTGGAAATAAATAATTGAATTTGGTGATAGTGTGGATTGTATTTAACATAGATAAATTGAATTGACATTAAGCATAACCATATTGAAACCTCGTGGAGAAAATTTTGGAAATATTAATTGACTCTGGTCATAGAATAAGATTTGAAATTATTTCTGATTGACTAAAAACTTGTTTTCCTTATACACAAAGAAATAGGTTAATTAAGCAATAAAAAAAAGTATCTTGCGATAGTGAAAGCCCACCCCTTAATGATCTGCCAATAATTAATTTCAAATAATATAATTTTCCTTAGATAACATTAATGAATTAGCTCTCACTCTGTTTTTCTTATATAGTACAATAAAAATAAATTACTTAAAAATGACCATTTTCAAATAACTTTCCATAAAACATGGTGATATAATAATAAAAAATATACACTTGAAATAGCCCAGTCCCTTCCATAGAATGAGAGGCAAAGGCTAATATTGTTTTCACAAAACTCAAACACTAAAATTTACCCTTTTCCCACTAGAGAAAGCAAGGTTTCCCTCCTTGCCTACATCTACATGTTCCTTGAATACGAAAACAAGGAGAAAATCCTATAGAAAGAAATAAAATGATGATCAAATTCAATTGTTCATAGATATGTCCTGGAATAATTCAAATAATCCATTCCTCCTCTCCATCTCTTATTTCCTACTCAAGACTCCACTTAAAGTAAAAATTTTCACTTGCATAAATGAAGCATGCATCAAGTTTGAAAATATAATCAAGTTAGATCTATGAATTTTCTCTATTATATCTTCCCTTATTTTACGGTTTATTTTCATGTTTGACATCTTTCGAGGTTTTGATTTTGGTTATTAGTAGTGTGGTTAAAGCAGGTAAGAGTTTTGTGAAAGGATTCAAGCCACGACTCCAGTGGGGAAATCTCAGTTATACTCTTGGTGTTTTTCCAATCGTACAAAATTCATTATTATCATGTTATGAAAAAATAGTGTAAGGACTCTCTCGAATCATTGCAAATTCTTAAATTTTAGGGTTTTTTCATGGAAGAGAGGGTTTTAATTTTGAAACCATGGTTACATGTAGAGAGTTTATCCAAATTATATATGGTTAGTATCTTTCCATTATCCATTTAGGGCATTAGGGCAAAAGAGTACAGTAGATTTAGATGTTCGGGACCCTCTAACGAGAAGGTTGTTGATCGACATTGCTAATGCAAAAAAACCTATCAACAATAATGGTTACACTTGAACCTATAGTTTGGCGCACAGATGGGTCCCTTTCTCTTTCTCATATTTCCACAAGTCATTTGTATGCACTTTTTATAGAAGGTTTGAGTCACAATCCTTTTTCTATTTCTTCTTTGTTAGCGTGAATTTTTTATTGTCAAAAAAATTGTTTCCCTTATTCCAGCATGAAAGTATATTTTTCTTCCAAGGGAAAATTTTCCATTTCAGCCATTTCATTTGAATTTGAAATAAATTACACTTCTCATGTGCAGTTGCACAATGAGAGGTTGGAAAAAGACTCTTTTCTTGAAAATCACAAAATCTACACCTCTTACCATTTAGAGGCATATTTTTCATGACAATAAATTATATGGAACTACACATCAGAGCATCCTAGGCTTGCCACCATATTTCGAAGATACAAGGAAAAAATACTCTTATCAAAAACCAATTTTTTTTTAAATTATTGCACATGACATTAAACAATACATTTAGAAACATGGATTAATTCATCCTTGTCTTCTTCACATAGTTTTACCCCCTGCTACCAGTAACCCTTCTCTAGATAGAACATCCCCTATGACATTGTGCTCCCCAAATATGTGTGACTGAAACATATTTTAAATAAATTTACATCTCTCTTTAATTCCTCATCTAAACACCTTGAGCTGATATTATGCAAATGATCAGCTCCTTTCATCCAATTAATAAGAAATATTGAATCTCCAAATAACTGAGAATGGGATAAACTATTATTATAAGCATATATGAAGAGCCTTAGTGCCATGAATACTACATAGTTATTAGTTACAACACACAACCTTTCTTTCATCTTAACACAATGGACTTTAGATGGGAATGGGATAGACCCAACACTACTAATGTTCTATGGGTCCTGGATTGCCCCATCAAAGAAGGCACATGTCTACTCTTTATTAATTAAAAACTCTTGCAACGTTATTTCATGCTTTTGACTAACTTTAATGCATGCAATTGATATATATCTGCAACCTTACCATTTCTTCTAATCTGGTCTATCATCTTTGGTTTTTTCAAATTTTTTTTTATCATGTAAATATTGTTTTGGATGGAGGTAAGGTGTTCAAATTCCCACAAAGCTCCATGTTGATGTGGATTCAATTAGTGACCCTTATGAAGTCCATCTTACATGGGAAATTCCATCTTAATATTTAGCTATGTTTTCATGAACCCATGAGTCTCGAACCGGTCATTTACATGACATGAAATATGCGAATGTAAGCTAGACCTGAGCCACTCATCTACCATATTCTATTATTATAATTTAAGAGTTCCATAGTTGTCTATATATTTTTCTTTTTCCTGTAATGCATTCCTGAAGGAAACCCATTGGGAACTTCCTCTCATTCAGAGGATGGTACCTATGGGAAAATGGAATCTATAGAAGCTCAAAGCTTTTTCATGTCACTTATGAGAACCTTGGTAGGGAGGATAACACTCCATCACACAAGCAATTGGACTAGACATGATTGATATAATTTTTGTCCAAGGAATATATTCCCACTTTGAAATTTGGTTTGTAGTGGTTAAATAATGGAATGGCCCATAACAATTCATATGAGTCTTATATCTATTGAAAATAAAATGGATCACAAAATCACCATGAGAGTGAGAGGATATTTTAGTGTTTAATATCTTCCATTTGGCTGAGTTTTACGAATTTTCCATAAATGTATTCACCAATTCAAAGAGAATATTCACCTACATTTCCATAGGATCAATTAATTTTCAATGAAAATATCATAATTTTTTTGTATAAATAATGTAAAAAATTGGTTAGTAAGTTGAATATTGTCCACAAAAATGTCACCAAACATTTGCATTACCAAGATTGTTGGAGCAATTAAATTTTCCTCTTATTCATTCATTTCTATGTATTTTGACTTGGTGCTCTCTTATGTTTCCTTGGCACTCCCTAATTCTCTTTGGCATGCATTATCACTCTCTAGCACACCTCCGCACTCTTTGATACACCCTACCACAAGTTGAAAACAAGCTGAGTAGTAAAACTCTCTCTGTACCATATCCCAGGGGCTTGGAAAAAAATCCATATTCCTATAAATAAATTATAAACGTTGGGAAAACATCCATTACTTGACTAAAAACCAAAGTCAATAGACAAAGCATGATCTGAATGTTAATAATAATAACTACTTGTCTGAAAATCAAGATTGGTTGTAGAGGCCTAATAAACATATAAGCCCAATTACAGGGAGTAAAGTACAAAGCTTTAAACTGAAATTCCCAATCCTATGAATTTCAAATTCAAAACTAGTATGTCCATATACATAGAGATTATAGATATGAGAAGCCAACTTTTGACCACAAATTGTACTGTATAGAAGAATAATAAAAAAATTGAAAAGTGAAAACCAAATCAAACCTAAAGAACATCATTGAATTCATGTAGAGATGCTTGTCATCCTCCCACTATATTGAGGATGAGTTTTCCATTACCCCACCTACCTCAAGATGAATTAAATGAAAACCTTCATTACCACTCTTCCCCCCTACCTTAGACATGTACGAGGGGTATTTAAGTCTCTTCATTTTTATTGCTCTGTCTTAATGGATGGTGTTAACAATGGAAAATCATAAAGGAAAAAGACATTAAAAATGTCAAGCAAAATGTACAAATAAATATTTTCAGAGAAGGATTACATTAGGAAAATCTAAAAATTTAATTGTTCCTAAGGTCCATGCATAAATTTATGGATAGCACCCAAGGAACAATGGAATTTTGTACATGATACAAGAGCATCATGGTTCCAAAAATTTGTGCATTTAGTAGAATCTAGGGGGTCTTGTGTTTTCAAAAGAGTTGGTTTTCCTAAGTATTTAATTAATGTAATTTTCAATATTTTGAGTGATTTATGTGAGACATTTAGAAAAGGATTTAATTAAATATTGAGAGGTAGATTTGTAAATGTTCTCGAATGTAGGAGAACATAAGTGATTTTTGAGTGATTGATGTGGATTGAGATATTCTAAAATATTGTAAATATTAGATTAGAAAATATTTCATGATTTATGGAGGATCCTTAGGATTTAGTTGAATTTTTAGATCCTCAAGGGATAAAGAAGAGAATTTAGGAATTAATTGAGGACTTAGAGGATTTATGGATTTTGTTGAGTAACCTATGGATATGAAACAGAATTGATTACATAACCTTTTGTATATATTTGGAAAGCCTCAAAGGCAAAAACAGGTAGAAGGTATGTAGAGTGGAAAAAAAAGAGAGATATACACTCTTAATTGTAAGCCTATATGCATAGAGAGAGAGGAAGAGAAAAGGGCCATGTAAAAGTAGATCAGGCCAAACCTAGATTGTAAAGCAAATTTTTATTTGTATCTATACATTTCTTTAATGAATGAGGAAATTGAATTCATTGTGAATGCGTGTGTCATTCATTTTATGTTCTGAGTGATCTGCAACTGTGAATTTATGGTTTCTGTGTGATAAACCATGGTGAATGAATTAAAATTTAATATATAAGTCTTTACGAGTGATAAAGGAATGAATGGCTGGGTAGAATTTGTGTCATTCCAGTATGGAGTTAATAGATGTGTCTATGGGTAAAGTAAAGAACAAATTCTGGAAGAAGAGGAATAATACAGAGAGTGCTCTTTATTAAATTTTGAGACGGTGTAATGGCTATATGAATAACAAACAAAGATAAGCTAAGGAGAGATAGAGTTGAAGTATTCTGAACAAACAAAGGAGGAGTAGCACGGAGGAGACTGTATTGTAGAGAATTGGTAGTATAAAGAACGAAAATTGACTAAGTCAAAGAATAATGAGAATAATTCCAAAGGGGAATTCACCAACAATGATTAAATCGTAGTATCAAGCATTTAGTAATTGACGACAGAGATCAAAGCAAGTAGAAGAGGAAAAGAAGTGCCATGTGTTGTCACTACACAACATCACACATCGATGATTTTAAATTTTAGTGTTAAGATTTCACATGGTAAAGTGTTTTGATTACGGTGCGAAGCGGGATGCGATGCAAAAAGGGAGAAGCCACATGTCAGCATTGCATAGTAACACACTTCGCAAGATTTATGGTTTAGCATTATCGGTACAGCGTTAAGCTTGCGGGTAAGTGACTTGCGATGTGCTATGATTGGTTCAAGGTATTTTGGACCCTATAGGATGCAGTTTCACGTGTATGCAGGTAATGGTTTTGGTTTATATGTGGTCTAGTTTAACGTAGCAATTTTGATTGATAAAGTATGTACAGTCAATAAAACAGAAATGTTATAAATCTGCTACATGGAAAAGGAGTTATGTGGGCCATAACCCACAGGCCTAAGTAAATTTTTTAATGTGAAGGGGTGATGACGAAAAGGTAAGGTTTTATTATATTGATTTATCAACTGTTACATAGCATTTTGTCATCATCCCTTCAATCCCTCATCCCAAACATTGGAGGACTATTCTCGTGACATGTGAACAGTAAAATGTCCTGAAAACACCTTCATGGCATCCTCTTGCATAAGGACAAACATTGTCCTGAAGAAAATTTCCTCTGAAAACCCTAAAAATAGATGTTTTAGCCTTCGCCTAACTAGCCAGTTCATCCCTCACGCCAATGGGGGGAATCCACACTAGAGGGCATGCCAACTAGTGCTTTGTCCCTGTGCTTCACTTTCGCCAAGCTTATTAAGGGATGTTTTTTAAAAATAAATGGCAGAAGTTTGATTCTAACAAACTCCATAATGAATCATCAAAAGGAGTTGACTGGTTTGGCTCCGGATCTCCATGTATAGGAAGTGGTTTTCCACCTCTCATGGAACCTTCCTAAGAGATAGGACCTATCACATGATTATAAGGATCCCAACTTCCTTTCCTCCATCTATAAAATCTTGCCCTCTCCATTAGCAAGCTAGCTGAACTTGTAGGAAGGAAACTATAGTTGGGCAACTATTGAGAGCTAAGCCGAAGAGAATCCCGTAATATAGAGAGCTTTGTCTAGATTCTCGACAAGCTTTGTTGAGACACATTCTGCTGCAAGCCCCGCCGAAGGAAGATCATAGTGTCAGAGCATTTGGTTGTAATCTCCCTTTTGTCATTTATAATATATAAGCGACTCTGATTTTGGTTCCATTCTTGTGTTTACTCTTTTATGTAATGCAACGAATTATATCTTCTCTGACTGATATATAGTTACATGCTTTAAGTATTACGTTGTATGTCATCATTTCTCTGCATGTGTACAGGTGTTCAGAAGTGACGAATGGAAGGATTATGATCTTCCAAGTGAGGGACGAGAAGCATAATATTTTCTTCGACGACAACTGCATGGGATTTGAGGTAGGTTACTCATCATGATCTTTGTCTTTTTGTAACTAGGAACCAAAATCATTATGTGATTTGATTGTTGCTAGACCCAATCTAGGGCTAGTGGGATCGCCTCTGTCCGTAGAGGGGATTTACCTCCTCAACAATTTCGCGACTCCACTAGGGAGTCAGTTGGAGATAGTCTCTCCTCTTTTGGTTGTTTTTGGCTTTTGATTGATTTATTTTCTTTTCTGGTTCACTTTCCTTGGTGTTAAACCCCTGTTCAGCCCCCAGAAGACAAGATCTAGTCTCTGTTTGTCCATTTTAATTATTTTTCTAGGGTAAAATTGATTGGCGTGGTTTTTCTCCTGACAGTCGTGCCAGCTGGCATTTGTTGCTAGTTAGGTCGCCACACTAATAGCTTTTTGGCACATATTACAGCGAAACAGGTCTGCCAACTCTACTTGGTGTTAGGGTTTGCTTGATTTTGGGCTCTCTGAGCTTGAGTTTTGGTCCTGGTGTCATTTTTTTGATTGATTGAGTGTCCTGGAGTCATTTTTTACTGAGTTTGGCCATTTTCCTCCGGTTATTTTCCCTTTACTATCAGTTTTTCATTTTAGCCCTAGGGCTTCTATAAGGTGCTTCAGTGTGCTGAGCCTCCGATGGGAGTTTTGGGTCTTTGCTTGTTCGGTCAATTTTGTTGTTGCTTATCTGCATTAATCTTGTTCAATCTCATTGAATCATTACGTTAATTGAGTGATTGTCTTTTCTTTCGTTCGATTTCGCTTTGTGCTACTCTAAGCCTAGATTACATGGTATGTTTGAGTCTCTTACGAGATTCATCTTTGCTTTGAGGGATTTCGTCATTAGTTTGAGTCTTGATTGTGTGTGTTTGTATTGAGTGAACTTGTTTGTTTCAGCTCTCTCACTGTCGTTTGTCGAATTGGTTTTTTCATTGGCTTTTCATTCACTTAGTGCATTTTCTCTAAAATATTAAAAAAAAAAAAACAAAATCTTTTTCATTTTGATTAGCCTAGTGAAAATTGAAAGCTCTTTGGCATTACTAGTGTTATATAACTCTAGAGAGAATTTTTCTAGTTTCATTAGTTTGCATTGAAACAATAGTGGGTGTTTTTGTGTGTTCGTTTTGTTGTCATTTGAAAAGCTCTCAACTCTCCCATAGATAGCTCTTCATTGAACAAAATGATATTTTGTGGCATGTAGTTTGCGTTTAGAGGTTTTATGAGATACATAATTCGATAGGGCCTGGAAATTGAAACGTAAATTGAAGATCAACTTTAAAATTTACTGAATTAACCTAAGGCAACATTGAAACATTAACGGAACATCTAGTTGTCTAAGGTAGAGACGTGTTACAGTGTCTTTAAGCCTAGCAACTATTGCTCACCATTTGGCTACAGACAATGCTAGTATGGACTTGTGCTCCTGTTGAAGCCTCTAAAATTGTTGCTTCAAACATTGGGGGAAAACCACCCGGTCCAAACCTTAGGACAACTCCTTTTCCATTTGGTGTGGTGGCTCCGACTAGATTTAATATAGGACCAGTTTCCTAATAATAAATGGATTGGTGATGGAGTGTTTGTGTAAGTGGATAAATGGAACTAACTAACTGAGATAATCTATCTAATTTAATCTTACAAATAATTCTAAAACTAACCCGGGTATTAAATATGAATACGACTTAAAGATTGTTTCAATTAAACAAATAACCATGAAAATGTATTATTATTCAATAGAAAGATGAAGTATCATATAATGATAAATCTGTTTGAGAAATTAAACAGAGTTATAATAACACATCACATTCATAATTCTATATATCATTTGCACATACTATCATAGATGAATATTTCTATATCTTCAGAAATGATATAATAAAGAAATATTTGAGAAACAAGCATATATAAATGATAGCAAATTTTAAAGAGAATACTTCATTACATAAAGGAAATAACAGTAAATCGATAGAAATACCAGATTCATTAAGATATTTTCTTGATGAAATTCGATATCCAGATCCTGAACTTTAACTTAGAACAATCTTCAAGGTACAGAAATGCAACTCTAAAAAATAATTCACCATGAAATCATAGGAATCTTGTGCTTTAACTTAGAACAATCTTCAAGGTACAGAAATGCAACTCTCAAAGATAATTCACCATAAAATCACAGAATGTGATCCTTTATAAAAAATAAGATAGTCAATGGAGTACATAAATGTATTATCCAAAGCCAAAATATTACAAATTTAGGACCCCTATCTAAATGCTTGAAAGGGGTTTAAATAGGAAATTAACAAAACAAATTAACTATAACTTATGCTAGAAACTATCATCGGAGATCCAGGAAAAGACTTGCAATATCAAATAAAACAGATTCACTAAATTTCTTCTGTATTCAATGTGCTGAGGTGGCAGGTTTTAAGCATATCTTTAACTTCAGTTGGATGAATCAACCTCGAATGCAACTGACTAGTGTATGTGGCATCAGATAGCTCTGGAATGATGTAATTTATGGCATTAGAAAGGCATTTTATTTCCATCTGCTGATTTTGTGGTTTGATCAAATATGTCCATAGGAATTCCCATGCAATTTCTTGTATTTTGTGGATCTTTTGATTCCTGTTGATTAATTCCTGCTTCCATATGGTATTAGTTTCTTTCATCCTTTGCAATTTACCTAGAGTACAATCTGAAATTAAATTAGTAGCATATAAGCTATCATTTACTAATTGTGTTAGATTTTTCTTTATGGCTCTAGCCCTTGATGTAGCACATTCTTCTTTAATCAACTGTGTATCCCATTTAACAAAAAAAATTTCTTTATGCCTTTGTTTTATCTTGGGAAGGTTTTCCCTCTTTCCTTGTTCTAAGTCCTGCCATGAAATAAATTCTGAAATCTTATCATCTGCATTCTCAAATTCAATTCTGGTACTGAATGATTCATCAATGAGGGAAGATGTTATTTCAAATAAACGTTTAGCTTGTGAAATTTTTGAACACATATCATCTAACTTCTTAGACAATAGTTTACTTGTTTCCAGAGCTTCTATTCTAAATTGGTCAATTTTAGGATAATCCTTAAATTTATCCAATGTTTCTTGAAATATTTTTTCTTGCTCTGCTTTGGAAGTTTTTTCATTTTGTAGCAAGGTCTGTAATTTGGATACCTCTTGAGACAAATGTTGTTGTTTATTCAAGGCTTGCTGATCAAGCTTATTCTTTTCAATACTTAGTTGTTCTTCCAATTGTTTGGCTCTAAGTATTTCTTCTTCTACCTGATGCTCCAACTGCAACATTCTTTGTTGATCACTTGTTGTTTTCTCCTCTAGCAATGCTATCTGTAAGTATTTTTGTTTTGTCATTTGATTGAATTCAGAAGCTTAATCTATAGTGGCTACACTGTAGGCACCTGCATATTGTGATAGTTTGGTAAGATCCTCTGAAGGGTTTACCTCAGTATTCTTCCATACAACATTCATTAATTCAACTTATGAATTTGCAAGTGATCCTTGATCTATCTTCCTTATTTTCCTTTGTTTTCTGACAATAGCCCTATGCTTAGGACTATAAAAAATATCCAGAGGAGGGATGTCTTCAACTCTCAACACAATTTATTTTGATGGATTTTCAGGAATGATCTCCATATCTTGATTATTCAGATTATGAACTTGAGGATTGTTTTGTTCTCCTATTTGTTGAGCAAATTGTTCATATTGTTGTAGCAAATGGGAAGTAATAATCACTTCAGCAGAATTTCCCTCTTTCTGTGAGGTCTTTTCTCTTTCAAGTTGATCATCGAGCTTATTACCTGTATCTTCTTTTTTGGACTACACATTAACCTTGCTTCCAGTATTCTCCTTTTCTTTCTATACATCTGGCTTGTTACCTATTATTTCCTTCTTAGTCTGTATATCAATTTTGCTGGTAGACACTTATTTTTTTGTTTCACTGATTTTATCTTCCTTTTTCTTTTGTTCTATTTCCATATTTTCATTTTCTTGTAAAGGAATCCTCAACTGGTCAAGGGGAATTTTCAGTAATCTCTGACTTCTGAACTGCATAAATTTGTTCATACCTTCTACTTGAAACTTGGATTTGGCTAGATCATATACTCGGGAAAATTTCTCAATTGAGACAAATAAATCATCAAAGACATTAGGCTCATTCTCAAACTTAGCAATTTGGACCAAAGTTGTGAAATCAAAAGCCACTTTATTTGGATCATATTGTCTTCCTGGAATGGTTGCAAGCTTAAGATTACTTATCTTAAGGGTTTCTTTTTTAGCATGTTTAAAATCATTAAGAGTATAGATTCCACAATGGAAAGGAAAAGTAGGCCACATCAATTTTTTGGAACTATTCAAATGTCTAGACATCCCTATTTCCGTCAACTGATAAGAAATTTCTTGAGCTAAAAGTTTATCAGGGACATATATAGGTAAGACATGGGGTTAGACAATGCTTCCAAAAACCCTAATATAGGTAAAAAATTTCTCTCCAAACCAATTTCTGATTAGGGATATATCAAAATTTTCCTTTTCAAAGAGCTAGGGAAGAAATTGGTTAAAAATGGTTTGATAAATAGGTAACATGAAGTCGTGGAAAATTCTATATACATGGTTTTTGAAATGAGACTTCCACAATTGTTTATGTTAAATGTTCATTGGAGCATGTTCCCATGAAGTCCATTTCCAACCCAGAATAGGGAATTCAGAATTAGAACACAGATCATCTAAGATATAGGCACATAAATGAAATGGGGGAGTATTTCCACTATTTTTATTCTCTCTATAGTCCGGAATTATATTAGACATCTTATCAGAAAGAATAACTGACCAATCCATAATCTTAGAATTTATAGCAGCATGAATTAGGGGTACCATATGAATTGAAAACCTTGCAGAATTATCATTCCCAAAAATTCTACACATAATCGTAGCAGCATAGCAATATGGGGGTGCAAGAGACTCTACGGAATACATACCTGAAGTCTCATGCTTATGCTTTTCTGGAGCTCGTCTCCATTATTTAATTGGGTCTAATTCAATTTCATTTCTTGTGGTAAAATCTACTATGAAGGCTTTGTTGTAGATTCTTCTGAGGATTTGGCAGATGGTACATTGCCTTCATGTCTTCTGCTCTAAAAGACCCCAACATTTTACCCCCAGCTATCATGAATGTTCTGTTTGTGATGGTGGTGTTTTCTATCACCCATAATATTATATCATAATATGGGAATATGTTTTTTCGAGCCGCAATTCTATGAAGAAAAGAATTTGTAACTTCCTTGAGGGGATTGTCATCTAAATCCGATTCTTTGTCTGGCACTGTTGCCTTTACCTTTGTAACTGTAGGGTCTTATTTTTCAAGTAGGTTATAAATGTCTTCCCAAGAAAGCTTCATGAGACCCTGGCATGAAGTATATGTAACCAGCTTGATTTTTGCTGGTTTTTCTTTCGGTATTGTTGTAATGGCAGCAATCTTTGCGGCAGTAGCAGTTCTTGATTTCTTAAGCTTCTTAGACATCTTCTTCGTTTGGTATCATTTCACTAGTTTGATGAATAAAAGGGCTGGATGTTCTATGGTTCTGCAAATGAGACAAACCTTTTAGTCATGGGAAGAAATGAAGTTAGGAGAACAACTTATGCAAAAAGATTTTTATTAATGATCCCAATTGATTAACTCCGTATTAAAATTAAATGCCCTCAATGAGAGTCACATTCACGCATTCATAAGAATAAATTACCATAATTCATTTGATTTTCCAATTAATAATTCTTGTACAATCGGAGATCGATGATATTGAAATGTTAATGTCAAACTCATCCCTTTGAATTTTATGATTGCGATTGACTGATCAATATATGCACGGCGCAAAATAGCAATTAATAAAGACTGAAAATCCATCGCATTGGAGTTTTTGAAAGGAAGACGAAAGACCTCTCATATTTTCTACCGATTTGCGATTAGCGATAAAGGTATATCGCATCAGATATTTCCAAAGAAATTGAATTGTTCATGGTTTTCACCGAAATGCGATTGCGATTATGGCGAGACCCATCGCATCAGAAATTTTATAAAACAAGTGATCTTTGCTTTTACAAAAAGCGATTGCGATGTGTTGTATCACATCAAATTTTATAAATAGACTGAATGAAGGATAACCTTTTTGAAATGCGATTGTGATAAGTTACATCGCATCAGAGTTTTGCGAAACAAATGTGAAACCTTAAAACTTTGCTGATTTGTGATTGTGATTTACTTTATCGCATTAGACTTTTTAACATGAATACTTTTACACTTTGTGCGGATGCGATATAAGATTTATGATTTGATCAGGTCAGAATAAATTTAATGTCACTTTTGTTCATTTTCATTTGAAAAATGCAATATGCGATGCATTACTTTTAAACAATGAATATTTTTATTGTTTTATTTAAAATAATCGGATTTCCTCAAAATCTTTTATTTCTATCTAAAAGAAAGGGGACCTATTTCTAAAATAAAATTTATTCTAAATTTTGAAGTGGGAAGGTTTTTTGTAGCGTACAACAATTGGAAATTCACTCGAAGAAACTGTTATCTTTGAAAAAATAAAATGAACACTATACTTTTAGTAAGTAAAAAGTTTTCAAGATAATGAAAACTATCTTAGAGAAATTTAAATAAAATTTAACTCTGAAAAGAATAAAAATCACTTACAATTTCTTTCTAATTTCTCAAGAATAAAAACATTTTTGAGTTTTCTCAAGCCTTGATTGGTTTATAATAATAAATTAAGGGACCTTTCCAATATTATCCTTTGTAATATACTCTATTGTCATAGGCATTACCTCTGCTGCCCATAAACGTTTATAGTCTCGACAAGGTTACCTTTTAAACATCAAACATTCATTGTCCCATCCAACTAAGATAATGACTCTTTAAAAGATAAATTCACAAGACATATTATCTCATGTTTTTCTCTTTTATTTTATTTTTTTTAATTTAAAAGCCATTGTTCTGGTTTGGTAGCCACTTAATAACAATGCCATTCACTAGTTGTATTTAAACTGAACAAGTTGGCTCGTGATGAGACCCCTTGTCTTATAATTATAAGCCATTACCCTATTTTGGTATGCAGTATTGGTAATGTCAGTTTTATTACTTCTTATGATCATGGTAAGTAGGCTCGTGATGAGACCCCTTGTCTCTTAATTTTGAAATATAATTTCTTAGAATTACATTCTAAAAACTCGCAACCTTAATGGATGGGGTGAAATGATTTTTCTCCTTAAGAATCAATGGATGACAATTTTTAGAGTTTTGAATGCCAAAGCTTGAAAAAGTCTTTACTTTTTATGGATAACCTTTCTCTGCTTGATAAACTTATAATGATTTACAATTTTCTTAAGGTTTCAAAAGATTTTGCAAATGTTTAAACAAATTTTCAAAGTTTAATATTTTATTTTTAACTACCCAAAAATTGTAATCATTTCTTTAAAAATTCTTATTTACATAAAATAAGTATTTATAATATTTTCTTGAAGATATTTTCACATAGAAAAAAACCAATTAAATACTATTAACAACCTTATTTGTAAACAAACACACTTTCATAATGGAATATGTACAAGTAAGAAGGGGTTACCTTCTTAAGATAATAATTTTTTCAAGACAAACCCATTCACAGGAAGAGATTATCTCTTTCCTGTTAAATCTTGCAATATGAACGTTGATGATCTTATCTTTTCAACAATCTAAAATGGTCCAAGCCACATTTTTTGAAATTTGGTATGATTACCCTTATCTTCATGTTCTTTGTCCCATTTCAGAACAAGATCACCAGTTTGCAAAGTTTTGGATTTGAAATAATTTGAATCAAAAGAAGATTTTATGAGTTGTTGATGTTTGGCATGAACACTTTTTGCTTTCTCTCGATCTTTTTCTAATTTAAGAATTTGATCAAATCTCAATTGAATAGATGATGAAGGATTCTCTTGAATGAATTGAACTAGGGCTAAAGATGGAAGTATTAGGTTTGATGGTATTACAACTTCTTTTCCATAGAATAAATTAAAAGGTGAAGTACCTATTGAAAGCTTATAAGTTATGTGATCAACCCATAATGCAAAAATTAAAGATTTATGCCAGTTATTTTGACTTTGATCAATTGTTCTTTTCATGATTTTGATAAGATTTTTATT
This sequence comes from Pinus albicaulis, assembly GCA_034641835.2. Lineage (NCBI taxonomy): Eukaryota > Viridiplantae > Streptophyta > Pinopsida > Pinales > Pinaceae > Pinus > Pinus albicaulis. Next base: position 945,883,471 of record CM076575.1, read on the forward strand.
CGTTGATTCAGCTAAGAATTACCTTGTGGATAATAATTTGCTGAATATTTCAATTTGAAACCTCTTTTGATTGCAAATTCCATTATACTATTTCTAGAAAAATAAGATGCATTGTCAAAAACAAGAGTGTTAGGTACACCAAACCTGGTAATGATGAATTGATCAATGAATTCAATAATTGCATTAGAATTGGCTACCTTTGAAGGAATTTCTCCTATCCACTTTGTAAAGTAATCTGTTGTTGTAAGGATGTATTTGTGTTGCTTGTAAGAATGTGGAACAATTTCTCCAATAATATCAAGTCCCCATTGTTCAAATGGTTGCTCAATGTTTACGGGTTGTAAAGGAAAGGTTGGTTTCCTTTGTCTTCCACTAGCAGTTTGAAAAATCTTGCATTTCCTTACATAATCATGTGCGTCTCTAACCAAGGTAGGCCAATAATAACCAGCATGGATTATTTTGTGAGTCGTGGTATCATCTTCAAAATGTCCGCCTACTAGTCCATCATGTAATTCATGAAACACCTTCTATGCTTCAGTTTTTTCAAGACATATTAGTCAAATGGAATCATAATTTCTTCTGAATAACATATCATCAATGATTTCGAAGTGTTTGGCTTTTAATTTTAAAGCACACTTTTTCTTATAGCTGAGATTAGAAGGAGGATACCCATTTTTCAAATAAAAGATCAGATCAGCATATTGAGATTTAGAATCTATAATACATATCTGATTTACTTGAAAAATATTATCTTGATCTTGATGTTCTGGTATGTTTGAAGCTCCTACTAACAATCTGCAAAAACCTTTCCCTCTAACAATTTTAGGTGGTTTAATATCAACATCATAATCTTGTAGAGTTGTTACCCAATTAGCTCTCTTTTCTCCTAATTCCTTTTTTATTAAGAATTGTCTCACTGCAGAGAATGGGACAATAATCTTTGTATGTGTTTTTAGGAGAAAAGGTCTAAAATGTTTGATTGATTTAAATACAACAAAGGCTTGTTTTTCTACATCGGAGTAGTTAAGTTCAACTCCTTGCAGATTTGAGATAAATAAAGAGATAGGTGCTTCCTCTTCTTGATCATTGGGTTGTGTCAAAACAACAACATAGGATGTTTTAGTAGCCAAAGTATACATAATAAAATGTTTAGAAAAATCAGGAGTATTCAATGTAGGTGCATTAACGATTTCCTGTTTGATTAGATCCTAGGCTTATTTTTCTTTATGTAACCATTTGAAAGCTGAATTTTTCTTCATCATATTTTGCAAAGGTAAAACTATTTGAGAAAAATCAAGAATAAATCTCTTGAAAAAATTGATCTGTCCCAAAATGGATTGCATGGATTTCTTGTTATGTGGTAAAGAAATATCAGAAATTTCTTTTACTCTATCAGGATCAATATATATGCCATCTTTAGACACAACAAATCCTAGTAGTTTTCCGTCATTGAGAGCAAAGAAGGATTTCTTTGGATTTAAAGAAATGCTAAATATTCTACATCGTTCAAACATCTGTTTCAAATCATGCAGATGATTAGCTCTTTTCTTTGAAAATACAGTTATGTCATCAAGATAAATAACAACTGATCTATTAATCAAACCCTTGAATGCTATATCCATGGCTCTCTGGAAAGTAGTTCCTGCATTTATCAAACCAAAAGGCATATTTTGGTAAGCATAAGTTCCCCATTTGGTTCTAAAATTAGTTTTCAACCTATCATCTGGATGTACCAATATTTGGTTATAGCCTGAAAAACCATCAAGAAAAGACATGAGTTTAGAACCAACCACCTTTTGAAGTATTTGTTCCATCATTGGCAATGGGAATTTTTCCTTTTGATATTCTTTATTCAGATTTATAAAATCAATACATATTCTGATATCTCCATTCTTCTTCCTTGCAAGAACCATGTTTGAGACTAAACTAGAATGTCTTACAGGAAAAATAATTTTTTCCTTCAAAAGTTTGTTTAATTCTGACTTGATTTGTCCTTCCAGATTGAGATGAATTTTTATTAACTTTTGTTGCACTGGATTTACATCAGAAAGCATTGAAATAGTATGTTGGATAATAGAAGTATCATAAGTTTTCAAATCCTCATAGTTCCAAGAAAAGACATTTTTGTACTTATTCAGAAGTCTGATGAAATTTTTCCTTTCCTTTGATGTTAACTCGAGTCCTAAATTAACATTTTGTGGTTTAGACTCAATACCAAGATTTACTAATTCAAACTTCAAAGTAGAACTTTGAAGTTTAGCATTAGTAACCTTTTTGAATCTATCTTTGATATCATGTAAGTCTTCAAGTTTGAATACATAACTAGGAATAGGATTTTCATTATCTTTTGATGTGTTTTGAAGATCATGATTATTTTCATCAATTATTTGGCCATCATAAGATTTTTATGAAGTCAAGAAATTTAAAATATCTTGATCATTATAAAATATTCTCCAATTGGTGACATTATTTGGCACAGAAGGTCTAAAGATTAATTCAACTGAAAACCTATCTGGAATATAATCTTCAGCTGGGAGGAGCTTGGAAGCAACATTAGCTAACAAATCAGCTGATGAATTCTGAGCTCTAGGGATAGAAAAGATGTTGAATGCTAAAAATTGAGTGGTAAGATCTTGGAGAAGGGATTTATAATTTTTAATATGATCTGAAAGATAATGGATAGTGTTTCTTACTTGTCTGACAACAATTTTGGAATCACCCTACACTTTCAGGTACTTAACATTCAATCCTATTGCTTTATAAAGCCCTTGGATCAAGGCTTCATATTCTGCAGTGCTTTTTGTAAACTCAAATTCTAATCTACATGGTAGCATAATTGTTTCCCCATCTGGATCAACTAAAATCCATCCTGATCCTGCGCCATCATTGGATTTTGATCCATCAAAATACAGAGACCAAAATAAAGAATTATCTACAGGTTTATCTACAGATTGATCAGAAACATTAACAATTCTTGAAGAATTAGTTTTTGAAAATTTTTCAATTTGCGAAATAAAAGTATTTAGATAAAAAGGTGATTGCGGTGCTGTGAAACTTCCAAGAAATGATTCAGAAGAATACCCGCTGAGAATGTTGTTATTAAAAGCTACAAGTTCATTTTCTTGTTCAAATTCTATTACAGTATGCATCATGTGTTTTTCTCTCTCAACCTTGATTTGATTTAGTTTTCCTTTGTGAGGAAGCCACATGTGAGAATAATCAGTGGTGATATAACCATTAAGTTTTGTAGACCAATCCTTGCTTAATATTAATCCATAAAGCTCAGGAATATCTGCAATCAGTATATCAATTCTCTCGACTATCCTAGGATCAGAGGCTAACCTAATGGTGACTAAACTAATTTCTCCTACAACTTGCACTTTAGTCCGATCTAATTGAACAATATGAACAACAGATTTCTGGGGTTCGATGTTTATTTTTTAGCAGACTAAAGTAGGAATTATGTTAGATGATGCTCCAGAATCTATTAATTAGTTATGCAAATTCTTGTTATAGATTTCATAAGTCAAAAGAAAAGGAGGTGTCTGAGAATTTGATCTTTCTCCAATAGGAATAGTATCAGTAGCATCTACTTTATTTGGTGGCTTACTTGATCCTTTATCTACTTTGGCAACTACACCAATTGGTAGAGAATAAATAGGTGTTGCATTTAATTCTTTCAATAACAACTTCTGTTGATATTTAAGTTTGATGAGTTCATGTAGAGAGATATTCGCTGTGGTTTTCTTCATGTCTTCAACAATGTTATAATCCATAGGATCTGATACCACCAGAGTCTTTGTAGGAGGATTAGAAGATGATGGTTGATTTTGAGTAGGAAAAGAGGAAGTTTTCTTTACATGGGATTTGTCTTTAGTAGTCGAAGTTGAAATTTTCTTCTTTCGAACTGTTTGGACAGGCTCTGCTGCAGATTTACTTCTTGTACATACTGGCATGGCTTCTTGTTCTTTTTCATTGTCTGAATCAGGAAGAATGAAATCCCACATTCCATGTAATTCAACTATTTCTTCTTCTTCATCTTCTTCCGATAATAGACGTGTATCATCTTCTTCATCTTCTTCTATATCTGACTCTGCATTGGATATTGAATTGGGTGGTTTAGATTCAGTCTTGAGATTCCTTTTGAAATTTCTGAATGGATTTTTGGTAGAAGTTTCTACCACTTGTTTTTTGATTTTGATCATTTCGTTGGACAAGTCTTCAGAACTTTATGTAAGCCTTCCATGTCATAAGGATCCATAGGTGTTTTCTTCTTTGAATCATCCTTAAAGCTTAATTTTTTGGATTTTTTTATCCGCAATAGCATTCTTCTTATACAAAGAAATAATCCGTCTTTCAACTGCAATTGCTTCTTTCATGTTTTCAGCCAAAGTAGGTTTAGTAGCTCTATCTACAAAAATTTCTATATTTGAAGGTAAAGTTGTTATATACCATTCACTTTGGACTTGCTCACTAGATTTTGAGGTTGTAGGAATTTTATTCAAAATTTTATTGAATCGGGAATTAAAATCTTTAATGGGTTCTTTGGGTTCTGCTCCCAAATTGGAGAGATCATTAATTAAAGTCTCTATTGATCTATCATATCCAAATTTGGTTGAGAAATGTTCCTGGAAAATATCCCAACTTGTAATAGATCCCTATGGTAATGAAAAATACCACGATCCTGCTGCCCCTTGTAAAGTATAAGGAAATAACCTAACCACAAAATCTTCATGTTGTACTACATTTAAATTTACAGATAACATAAAGTTATTAATGTGTTCTTCTGCTTGTATAACAAGGTCAGGACTAAATTTTGGCAACCACTTTTCAGGATGGTCTGGAAAGTCGTGCAAAGGTGCAGGTATTTCAACAGTCGCTGGATTAGTCCATGGTATTTGTGTCATTGTTGGGATAACGATTGAGGGACTTGACGAGACAATTGGTGTTTGAGTAGGGGTTGTTGGAATAACTATACTCTTCTGGGTTTGATTTTGGGAAGAATATGAGTGAGTTTGTGATGAAGAAATAATATCACTACCTAATTCTGACAGTGTTTTTCTAGTTTTAACTCGACTAGGTAAAGGAAATTCCTTTTGAGGAATACCAAGTTTTTTGCTTTGTGAGCTAGTGAGAGGTCTAAAAGAAACAAATTGTGAAGTAACACTACATTTAGATAATTCAAAATCTTCTAATGATAATGAGAACCCTTGGAGTTTATGAACTAAATCTTGTATTTTAGGGGACTCAGGAGATTGATTGTTTGACAGATCTAAAGCTTTGGTAGTGGGTGTATTGATGTTCTTCTCAATTTCTTCCCTAGAGATTTGAGATGTAGAGGAAATTGAAGAAGGTGATGAGGGTGAATTGCTCTTGGAACAGCCTGTAGATTTGGATTTACTTGCCATTCATAGCTTAGGCCCTCCTTCTAGCACCAAAAATGTTGAAGCCTCAGAAATTTTTGCTTCAAACATTGGGGGAAAGCCACCCGATTCGGACATTAAGACAACTCCTTTTCCATTTGGTGTGGTGGCTCCGACTGGATTTATAGGACTAGTTTCCTAATAATAAATGGATTGGTGATGGAGTGTTTGTGTAAGTGGATAAATGGAACTAACTAACTGAGCTAATCCATCTAATTTAATCTTACAAATAATTCCAGAACTAACCCGGGTATTAAATATGAATACAACTTAAATATTGTTTCAATTAAACAAATAACCATGAAAATGTATTATTATTCAATAGAAAAATGAGGTATCATATAATGATAACTCTGTTTAAGAAATTAAACAGAGTTAGAATAGCACATCGCATTCATAATTCTATATATCATTTGCACATACTATGATAGATGAATATTTCTATATCTTCAGAAATGATATAATAAAGAAAAATTTGAGAAACAAGCATATATAAATGGTAGAAAAATTTAAAGAGAATACTTCATTACGTAAAGGAAATAAGATTAAATCGATAGAAATAAAAGATTCATTAAGATATTTTCTTGATGCAATTTGATATCCAGATCCTTCGCTTTAACTTAGAACAGTCTTCAAGGTAAAGAAACGCAACTCTCAAAAATAATTCACCATGAAATCACAGGAATCTTGTGCTTTAACTTAAACCAATATTCAAGGTACAGAAATGAAACTCTCAAAGATAATTCACCATAAAATCACAAAATGTGATCCTTTATAAAAAATAAGATAGTCAATGGAGTACAAAAATGTATTATCCAAAGACAAAATATTACAAATTTAGGACCCATTTCTAAATGCTTGAAAGGGGTTTAAGTAGGAAATTAAAAAAACAAATTAACTATAACTTATGCTAGAAACTATCATCGGTGATCTGAGAAAAGAATTGCAATATCAAATAAAACAGATTCACTGAATTTATTCTGTATTCAATGTGCTGAGGTGGTAGATTTTAAGCATATCTTTAACTTCGTTTGGACGACTCAACGTCGATTGCAACTGACTAGTGTATGTGGCATTAGATAGCTCTAGAATGATGCAATTTATGGAATTAGAAAGGCATTTTATTTCCATCTGATGACTTTGTGGTTTGATTGAATATGTCCATAGGACATCCCATGTAATTTCCTATATTTTGCGGATCTTTTGATTCCTGTTGATTAATTCCTGCTTCCATCTGGTATCAATTTCTTTCATCCTTTGAAATTTACCTGGAGTACAATCTAAAATTAAATTAGTAGCATATAAGCTATCATTTAATAATTGTGTCAGATTGTTCATTATTGCTCTGGCCCTTGATGTAGCACATTCTTCTTTAATCAACTGTGTCTCCCATTCAACAAACAAAATTTCTTTATGCCTTTCTTCGATCCTAGGAAGATTTTCCCTCTTTCCTTGTTCTGAGTCCTGCCATGAAATAAATTCTGAAATCTTATCATTTGCATTCTCAAATTCAATTCTGGTATTGAATGATTCATCAATGAGGGAAGATGTTATTTCACATAAAGGTTCAGCTTCTGCAATTTTTGAACACAGATCATCTAACTACTTAGACAATATTTTACTTGTTTCCAGAGCTTTTCTTCTAAATTGGTAAATTTTAGGATAATCCTTAAATTTATCCAATCTTGCTTGAAATATTTTTTCTTGCTCTACTTTGGCAGTTTTCTCATTTTGTAGCACGGTCTGTAATTTGGATACCTCTTGAGACAACTATTGTTGTTTATTCAAGGCTTGCTGATCAAGCTTCTTCTTTTCAATAGTCATCTGTTCTTCCAATTGTTTGGCTCTGAGTTTTTCTTCTTCTAGCTACTACTCCAACTGCAATATTCTTTGTTGATCACCTATTGTTTTCTCCTCTAGCAATGCTATCTGTAAGTCTTTTTTTTTTATCATTTGATTGACTTCATCAACTTTATCTATAGTGGCTGCACTCTAGGCACTTGCATATTGTGATAGTTTGGTATGATCCTCTGAAGGATTTACCTCAGTATTCTTCCATACAACATTCATTAATTCAACTTGTGAATTTGCAAGTGATCCTTGATCTATCTTCCTTATTTTCCTTTGTTTTCTGACAACAGTCCTATGCTTAGGACTATAAAAAATATCCAAAGGAGGGATGTCTTCAACTCTCAACACATTTTCTTCTAATGGATTTTCAGGAATGATCTCTATATCTTGATTATTCAAATTACCAACTTGAGGATTGTTTTTTTCTCCTATTTGCTGAACGGATTATTCATACTGTTGTAGCAAATGGGAAGTAATAATCACTTCAGTAGAATTTCCCTCTTTTTCTGAGATCTTTTATCTTTCAAGTTGATCATTGGGATTATTACCTATATCTTCTTTTTCGGACTGCACATTAGCCTTGCTTCCAGTATTCTCCTTTTCTTTCTGTACATCAGGCTTGATACTTGTTCTTTCCTTCTTAGTCTGTTTCACAAACTATATCTTCCTTTTTCTTTTGTTCTATTTCCATAATTTCATTTTCTTGTAAAGGTATCCTCAGTTGGTCAAGGGGAATTTTGAGTAATCTCTGACTTTTGAACTGCATTAATTTGTTCATATCTTCTACTTGAAACTTGGATTTGGTTAGATCATATACTCGGGAAAATTTCTCAATTGAGACAAATAAATCATCAAAGACATCAGGCTCATGCTCAAACTTAGCAATTTGGACCAAAGTTGTGAAATCAAAATCCACTTTATTTGGACCATATTGTCTGCTTGGAATGGTTGCAAGCTTAAGATTGCTTATCTTAAGGGTTTCTTTTTCAGCATGTTTAAAATAATTAAGAGTATAGATTCCACAATGGAAAGGAAAAGTAGGCCACATCAATTTTTTGGAATTCTTCAAACATCTAGACATCCCTCTTTCCGTCAACTGATAAGAAATTTCTTGAGCTAAAAGTTTATCAGGGACATATAGAGGTAAGACATGGGGGTTGACAATGCTTCCAAAAACCCTAATATAGGTAAAATTTTCTTCTCCAAACCAATTTCCTATTAGGGATATATCAAGCTTTTCCTTTTCAGAGAGCCATGAAGGAAATTGGTTAAAAATGGTTTCATAAATAGGTAACATGAAGCCGTGGAAAATTCTATATACATGGCTTTTGAAATGAGCCTTCCACAAATGCTTATGGTAAATGTGAATCGGAACAGGTTCCTATGAAGTCCATTTCCAACCCAGAATCCTGAATTCGGAATTAAAACATGGAGCATCTAAGATATAGTCACATAAATGAAATGGGGGAGTATTTACACTATTTTTGTTCTTTCTATAGTCCATAATTCTGTTAGCCATCTTATCAGAAAGAACAACTGACCAACCGATAATCTGAGAATTTATCGCAGCATGAATTAGGGGTACCATCTGAATTGAAAACCTTGTAGAATTATGATTCCTGAAAAGTCTACACATCATCGCAGCAACATAAAAATACAGGGGTGCAAGAGACTCTACAAAATACATACTTGAAGTCTCATGCTTATGATTTTCTGGAGCTCATCTCCATTATTTAACTGGGTCTGATTCAATTTCATTGCTTGTGGTAAAATCTGATATGAAGGCTTTGTTGTAGATCTTCTGAGGATTTGGAAGATGGTACATTGCCTTGATGTCTTCCACTATAAAAGACGCAAAAATTTTACCCCCAGCTTTCATGAATGTTTTGTTTGTGATGGTGGTGTTGTCTATCACACATAGTATTATGTCATAATATGGGAATATGTTTGCTCGAGCTACAATTATATGAAGAAAATAATTTGTGAGTTCCTTGAGGGGATTTTCATCTGAATCTGATTCTTCGTCTGGCACTGTTGCCTTTACCTCTGTAACTGTAGGGTCTTATTTTTCAAGAAAGTTATAAATGTCTTCCCAAGAAAGCTTCCCGAGACCCTGCAATGCAGTATCTGTAACCAGCTTGATTTTAGCTGGTTTTTCTTTCGGCATTATGGTAATGGTAGCAGTCTTTGCGGCAACAACAATTCTTGATTTCTTAAGCTTCTTAGACATCTTCTTCGTTTGGTATTGTTTCACTAGTTTGGCGAACAAAAGGGCTAGATGTTCTATTGTTATGCAAATGAGACAAACCATTCATTCGTGGGAAGAAATGAAGTTAGGAGAACAGATTATGTGAAAATATTTTTATTAATGATCCCAATTGCTTAACACTGTATTAAACTTAAATGCCCTCAATGAGAGTCACATTCACGCATTCATAAGAATTAATTACAATAATTCATTTTATTTTCCAATCAATGATGCTTGTACAATTGGAGATCGGTGATATTGAAATGTTAATGTAAAACTCTTCCCTTTGAATTTTTCGTTTGAAATTGACCGATAAATATATGCGCGGCGCAAAGTAGCGATTAATAAAGACTGACAATCCATCGCATCAGAGTTTTTGAAAGGAAGATGAAAGACCTCTCATATTTTCCGCCAATTTGCGATTAGCAATAAAGGTATATTGCATTAGATATTTCCAAATAAATTGAATTGTTCATGATTTTCACTGAAATGCGATTGCGATTATGGTGGGACCCATCGCATCGGAACTTTTATAAAACAAGTGATCTTTGCTTTTACAAAATGCGATTGCGATGTGTTGTATTGCATTAGAGTTTATAAAATAGACTGAATGAAGGATAAACTTTTCGAAATGTGATTGCGATAAGTTACATCGCATTGGAGTTTTTCAAAACAAATGTGAAACCTTAAGACTTTGACGATTTGTGATTGCGATTTACTTTATCACATCGGACTTTTTAACATGAATATTTTTACACTTTGCGTCGATGCAATATAAGTCTTATGATTTGATCGGGTCAGAATAAATTTAATGTCACTTTTTTTCATTTGCATTTGAAAAATGCGATATGCGATGCATTACTTTTAAACAATGAATCTTTTTATTGTTTTATTTAAAATAATCGGATTTCCTCAAAATATTTTATTTCTATCTAAAAGAAAGGGGACCTATTTCTAAAATGAAATTTATTCTAAATTTTGAAATGGGGAGGGTTGTTTCACCGTACAACGACACCCCATACCATCATGTTAATAAAGGGAGACCCCATTAGGTTGCAATCCTTTATTTGTAGGAAGTCGAGTCTACCACCTTGTACCTGTGATACACCAGACACAGCATTAGGGGCGATTACCTACACATACGTCAAGTCCTTGGTTAATTTATTTTTCATTTTTACCAAGGTGTATATGGCAGTTCATGGATATCTGGTACACCCATTTTCCTAGATTGTCAGAGTAGTCATTTTGATCTTTACTGACTCACTAAATTTGAAAAGATCATCAAGCACTTGTCCTTTCATGCTTGTTTCTAAATTGAAAGTAATAGTGTCAAATTTTACTCGTTTCTAGACTCTTAACACATGAAACAGTAAAATTTCTAGTTTCAAAGTGGTAAAATTAATCATCTACGATCACACGCCCATTTAGAGATTGATTTTTCGGCCTGTTGTTGTTTGCCTTGGTTTTTACCTGTGTGTCTTTGTTTTGATCTCTTCCTCTTTTCGTTATAGTCACAGTGGCAGAACCCTCTTTTTTTTGTACTGGTTGTCCTTACACAGATGATTCATCAGAGGTCTCCCAGTGCTCTGTTGAGTATTAGTAGCCCATTGTATCTGAGTTTCCCGATGGGGGACCAGTTGACTTCAATTGGCCCTTGTCCAATGCTTGGTTTGGATTTGGAGTAGGGGAACACTTCCCTCCTCTTACATTAGGATCACCTTTTTTGGCTGCTATTATACCTCCTAGTCCCCATCATCTTTTAGAATATCTTACGGCAGGGTTAGATATGGACCCATCCAGTCTTTCTCCTAGTGAGGGAATTCCTACTTCTCGTGAAGAATACCAACTTTTTCCTGAAGACATTCCTAAACCTTCTGTTATTTCTTCACCTAGTCCTTCACTCCCAAGTGGATATAGGTATTTAGGTCAGGTCATGGCCGCTATTGCCTCTATCGGAGTATTGACTCTGTCCACGAGGCCGACCGTTCCCACGTTGGGAATGTCTTTGTCGACGCCTCTCATGGCATCTCCTTTTGTTACATTGGCACCTGTTAGACCTACTATCTGCGTGGCTGTGTCTATGCCTGCTGTCACTACTCAGTCAGCTAGGACCTCGTCAGTTCTTGAAGACATTTATATAGCTTTTGCTATTCTAGAGAACATTTCTCTCGAGGAGTATCAGTTGTCATTACAGCTGTCAATCTCTGAGGTTGGTCAATCCTCTAAGTATCTTAACCGTCCCTACTTTTCCCATTATGGATCGGATGGTTCCCTGACCTACATATTTCCATATCAATATGATGAGCAGGGCAATCCCCTTCGTTTTCCTGCTCCTGAGGCTTATCAGTATATTGACGGTTTTTTGTCTACCCAACCTGGGAATCCTTCTAATCAACAAGGGAAAAACCTTCAGGGACAACCTTTGTTTCAGTAAGGATATGCTTCTAGCCCACAAGGAAAAACCTTCCAAGGACAACCTTCAGCCCAGACAGGTTATGCTACGACCCATAAGAACAAACCTTACAGGGACAACCTTCGGTCCAATAGGGATTGTTGTACGGTCCGCAAGGGCAGTCTTACAATCCTCAAGGTCAACCTCTACAGCCTCACCCTGTGGTCCAACTAGGGCAACCTCAAGGACTGACAGGGAAACCGGGGTATCAACCTGGACCGTTATACAGTCCTGGGGGGAAAACCCATCCTTCTCAACCATTGGTGCAACCTCAACAACCTCCTTTTCCAATTGGTCAAAATGTTGCACAGCTAGGGCCATCTTATGCTCCTGTCACAAGTCAACTTGGTTATCAGGCACAACCTGGCCCTCTCCTTCCATCAGGACAACCTAATCAGCCGAGGCAGCTTGGTGTCCTTCATCAAATGGGTCAAATTATTCAACCAGGACAACCTGTTCAGCCAGACCAACCTGCTCAACTAGGGCAAATTGCACAGCCAGGTCAACCTGTTCAACCTGTTGAACCTACACAACCCATTAACCCTGCTCAACAGCTAATCTATTCTATGCCATAGCAAAATCCACCTGTGTGCCTGACTTATCAGACTCAACAGGGTCCCACTTACTAGTAGCCTATTCAACCCTAAGGTGGCTATTACCTTCAAGGTCAGTCTCGATCGGTTTACAACCTGCCCCAAGGTTCTGGTTATTACCTTCAACAACCAAGCTACACTTATACTCTACAGTCAAATACATACACTACTCAAATGGGGCCCACATATAATCAAAATTAGTACCCTGGTTATCAACCCCCGTATCTTGGTTTTAAGTCGCCATATCAACTCAATTATACGGCTTATAACCCCCTATGGTCAGAATCCTCCAGGACAAAACCAATGGGGGCAGATTTATGCTCAACTAGGTTAGAGTACAAGTACAGGTCCTTATCGGGGACCTAGCATGCCTTTTAACCGTCAATTGCCTTTTCTCGCCACGTTGGAATTACCAGACGTGTCCATATTGACCAATGATCTGATTCTTCACAATCCATATTGGCCTCCGGTTTCGACAAAGCTGCCTGGTGATTTTCCTAAATTCGAGGGTAAATCTGGAGAAGACCTCTAAGCACATGTCATGACATACCATTTGTGGTGTTCTTCGAACTCTTGAATAGATGACTCAATTCGTCTATGTCTTTTCCAGCGCACTCTCACCGGTGTTGCTGCTAAATGGTACATAAAACTACCCCGTGGTATTTTTCAAGATTTTAATACTCTAGCTATGGCATTCCTGACGCATTTCTAGTTAGTGGTTCATTATGAAGCCGAGATGCATCTCCTGACAGATCTGAAACAAGACAAAGCCACTCATATTTCAGATCATATTCATGAGTGGAGACGTCATCATCGTGTGATCAAGTTTGACATTCCTGATCAGCTTCTAACTCACTGGTTCGCTACCTCCTTTGTCAACAATATTGCATAAGACATTGCTATGGGGGCATGTGTAACTAAGGAACAAGCCATTTCTCGTGCCCAGTACCTCGATTTAGTGTACTCTAAATCTGGCACATTTTATGATATCTTGACTGATGCCCTGTGACCAGGGACCTCTAAAGCACTAGCTACCCCATTGTTTGATGGTGTTATTGGTTCTATCTCTCAAACTTCTCATAAGTCTTCTAATGGGAAGCATAAATCAAATTATTTCAACAATTCTGCTCCTCCAGCTACTACAGATTCTAGTAAGACCACAAAGGTCAATTCCGTTCAGGCCAATCCTGCGGACAAGACTTTCGAAGGGAAGAAGAAGGGCAAAGGCAAAGCCAAATCTGATGCCCCGAAACCAGAATCCTCCAAATCACGTGCTGATGATGGTTCGGAGTGAAAACCGAAGTACCCTTATCTAATCTTTGATCAAGACCACTTTACCAAAGATTGTCCCCGATGATCCGAGGTTAGTAAACTTCTTAAGGGCTCTAAGGGAACTCATGAAGTTCTTAAGGAACCTTTTCCATCTCAGTAGACCCAGATGGTTGAGCAGCCTTCACCATCTGCACCGTTTGGGTCTCAGGTTTTCATGATGAATGGTGCTGCACTTGTTTCTATTGCCACTCGGTCGAAGGATTATGCCATATCAAACCAGGCAGCTGGGAAGGAAGTCGTTGATGGCCTGCCTCCCCCACCTGCCTCTAGTCCTCTTGAAATTGAGAAGCCCAATTCTGAACCCATTGTATGGCCACCTTCCAAAGGTGTTCTCTGAAAGTCTTCCTATAATCGAACTGCCCATGCTGCTCAGCATTACAGCATTGTTGAGGATTTGGCACAGGCACCTTCCGCAATGTCTATGTTAGAAGTGCTTCAGAGTTTCCCATCTCAACGGAAAGCTCTGTTATCTACAATCGGGGGCATTAAACCCACCAATTCTAGCCTTCTCACCTTCGATCTACAGAATTTCATCCCTCAAATTCCGCACCAAATTGCCCTTGTTATACAAGTCGGCATTAACGGCCTCAATATTCACAGAGTCGTTATGGAAAAAGGTTCCTCTACCTACATTATTTCATTTTCTTGCTAGAAGGCCATCGGCTCTCTAGCCCTCACTTCATCTCCCAATGTTCTCGAGGCATTCGATGGAAGTGAATCAAAACCTTTGGGTGTTCTCGCGAGTCTGACGATCACATTGGAAGGTAATACATTCAACGTCGAAGTAGAAGTTGTTGATGCCAAACTCAACTACAATATTCTACTCAGTCGCAGTTGGACCCACACCATGTTGTGCATTTCGTCCACCCTCTTTCGACTTTTGAAATTTCTGCATGAGGGCAAGATTATCACTATTGATCAGTTGTCTTTATTTACTTCATCCTCTGAGAATAACATGTCATACATGGATCAAATTCCTAATCCCCCCGATAGTATAGGACATGGTATTTTCAAGGATCCTGTTCTCATGGGTATTTTTCCCATTCCACCACCGAACACCATTCAAGTCAACATGATCTCTAGGTCGGATGACCTGTGGATCATCCCTTCTCCTGAACAGGTTGCCTCTTTCAGAGAATTGATGCCTCTAATCCTAGTTGAAATCAATTATTGCGAGATCGTTACCGCATCAGATCCTCCTTCTACTAATAATTCTCCTTTGAGCATGGATCTTGATGTTTATTCTCAATCCCCTTGGCTTGGCAATGCAGATTCGCCCAATATTTTGAGAGAATTTTCTTCGTCCGAAGAAGCTATCGTGGAGACTATGTCTCTTAAATATCTGCCATGGAGTGATGGACATCATCATTCCTCGTTCATGCTTGGCCCGAGGGCAATGTCTAATTGTCTCGAGCGTTTTTCATCTCAGATTCCCTCTTCGACACTCTAGACGCCAATACAAACTCATGAAGTATTTTCGAAAGGAAATCTGAGTAATATTACCCAAATTATGCCTATCGACATCTCTGTTGAACCGGGGGTCGTTGAGAACATCCATGTGGGAGTCACTTGTTCTCCCAATGAGATTCAAGTGTACACTAGCCTTTTCCACGAATTCCGTGATTTTTTCGCATGGTCTAATGAAGAGATGCCCGAGATCGATCCCTGTATCTTCGTCCATGAAATTCCCACCTATCCTGGTGCGAAGCCTATGCGCCAGTGTCTGCGCCCAGTGCATCCTCGAAAAGCCGCTGCTATAAAGGTTGAACTTGAGAAACTTCTTAAAGCGGGCTTCATATATCTGATCCCCCTGATAGAGTGGGTTTCCAATATTGTCCCTCTGGATAAGAAGTAGGGCACAATTCGAGTTTGTATTGACTACCAAGATATCAATCGGGCTTTCCCTAAGGATAACTATCCCACCCCCTTTATATATCAGATCATTGATGATTGTGCAGAGAGTGGGATCTTTTCCCTTATGGACGAATTTTCGGGTTATAATAAAATCAATATTCTTCCATATGATCAACATAAGACCACCTTCATCTGTCCGTGGGGAAAGTTTGCCTACAAGATGCTCCCTTTTGGCTTGAAAAACGTTGCGGCTACCTTCCAGCATGCATGTCCTATGCCCTCCTTGACATATGTAACGTTGTTCAGCTGTACCTGGATGACCTTCCGGCTCATTCAGCTCTACGCAAAGACCATCCAGAACATCTTCACCAGATTTTTCTCCACTGTAGATGTTACAAAATTAGGCTTAATCCTCAAAAGTGCATCTTCTATGTTGAATCTGGTCGACTTTTAGGATTCGTTGTCTCTAAGGACGGGATTCGCTTCAAGGTCGAGGCTATTTTTAATCTCCCCTCCCCATCCTTGCTACATCAACTTCAGAGTCCTTAGGGGAAAGTGAATTTCTTACTTCGCTTTATCTTGAAATATGCAGAGGTAGCTAAAGGGTTTATGCATCTTCTCAAACAGGACATCCCTTTCCGTTGGGACGAGATTGCTCAACAATCTTTCGATAAACTTAAGACGTTGCTCGTCAACGCTCCATTAATACGTCCTCCAAAGTATCATCGGGACTTTACCTTCTATTTGGTTGCCGCATTCAGAACAATTTCCATGGTTCTAGTACAGGATGATGATGACGAAAATGAACACGTGGTTTATTATATGTCTCATAATTTCTTTGACACTGAAACACGTTATGCCCATGTTGAGATGTTGGCACTTGCTGCGGTCTAGGCCGTTCAACGGTTTTGCCATTACATCCTGTGGTGCACAGTAACCATGATTTCTGACTGAAACCCCATGACTTACATTTTGTCTCGAAAATTGCTAGGGGGAAAGTACTCCAAATGGATTGTGATCCTTCAAGAGTTCGATTTGGAGTTCACTACTGCCAAATCGAAGAAGTCACTGGTTTTTTTTTATCTCATTTGTTCTCTCCCTACCGACTCTCTTCCATCTAAATCCGAGGATCATATCTTGGATGAAACTTTATTCTTAATTAGCACTCTCGATCCATGGTACGTTGATATCATCGTGTACCTCTAGACATCTACCTTCTGGTCCGAGTTAACAAAGTACTATTAATGTCGTGTTCAACACCAGTCGCAACCATATCGCATTGTCGGAGATACCCTATATTGGGTCGAAGTCAATTCAATACTCTGCTGATGTTTGACCTTAGAAGAGGCTGAGAAAGTTCTGAATGACTATCACAATGGCACCTGTGGTGGTCACATGTCCGGTTATGCTACCATCCAGAAGATTCTACGTGCGGGCTATTTCTGGCCATCTATATTTAAAGACTGTATTGTTGCAGTACGAAATTGTCATGTGTGCCATATCTTCCAACGCAAGATGCATGCACCACCCCTCCCATTACATCCTATCATTACCATGGGCCCTTTTGCCAAATGGGGCATTGATTTTATGACATGTAACCCTCACTCGGCTGGGGGGAATGCTTATATCATCGATGTTGTAGATTGCTTCACCAAGTGGGCCAAAGCGATGCCTACATTGGTCGCAGACGATAAGAAAGCCACTCAGCTCATTTTCAACCATGTGATCACAAGTTTCGACATTCCTCAAGCCATCATCACTGATCATGGATCTCATTTTCGGGACTACATCATGGCAGATCTGATATCAAAGTTGGGCTTGTGTCATGACAGCTCGACGCCATATCACCCCCAGGAAAATGGCTAGGTTGAAGCCGTGAACAAAGTTCCTGTCACAATGCTTCAACAAAAAATTTGTATACACAAATCGAATTGGCATCTCCAGTTGTTTTCAGCTCTTTCGGCCTACCAAACGTCAGTGAAGAGTGCAACCAGATTCACACCATTTCAGCTAGTGTATGGTCTGGTAGCTACTCTTCCAGTTGAATGTGATATCCCTTCAATAAATTTGGTTGTGGAATTACTGCTCGATACTCCCCTAGAGGAAGAATGTCTCTTATATCTCAGAAAGCTAGACGAAACTCTCCGCTTGGCTGCTTTGGTTAGCGAGGCACAGAAAAAGCAAGTTAAAGCTCATTTCGATCAAATGGTTTCTCCGCGCTCCTCTATCAAAGGGGACCTCGTCCTCTTGTATGATCAAGCCCATGACAAGCTTGGGGATGGAAAATTCCAACCTATGTGGCATGGGCCCTACATCGTTAAATGCGTATTGAAAAATGGGGCATATGAGTTGATCGATTATGAAGGTCTTCCTTTGGCGCAACCCAGAAATGGGTTGCACCTAAAGAAGTATTATGCTTGAATCATTCTTGCATAGTATATGTACATAGGTGATTTTTTCATTTTTGTGCATGTTTGGTGTGGTGTGCTTTGTAAGCATTTTTCTGCTCATTGGGTCTTCCTGATTGTGTAGATGTCTATTACTCCTTATGCCTGTTTCGTGGATGGTGCCTCCCACAGTACCAGGAATCTATCTTTGGCAGCCTAGGTAATCTACAATCCTGCTGGTGAGTTAGTTAATTTACAAGGTGCTTGTCTAGGGCCTGCTACAAATAATGTCGTGGAATATAGTGCCATTTTGGAATTATTGAATGAGGCTGTTAACCTCAGTATTCATGCATTAATTTTATATCTGGACTCACAACTTGTAGTGTTATAGTTCAATGGTTATTATTCAGTTAGGAACCCATGCATTTTAAGACTGTATCTACGTATTCGTTTACTAGAAGGAAATTTTGATTACATCACATATCAACATATACCCAGACGAATGAATACATTAACAGATGCAATAGCCAACATGGTATTAGATAGACATTTACGCAATTTGTAAAGACATCATTATATTTGAGAAAGATCCATGTAGAAATATATATATATATATATATATATATATATATATATATATATATATATATGCGTGTGTGTGTTGAATGTTTGCAGTGTGTGCATCATATAAAATCCAAAAATATACATGTTTGTTTTAATTACATCTGGAGACGACATGTCTCTCAAAAATATGCAAATAAAATCTTAGGTGACTAATCAGCGTGGTGCTCATGGTAGCACGTCATTGCTCACACCAATCACCTTAGTAAGCAATGGAGGCAACTCAGCACCCCTACGATGTGCCTCTGGTAAGCCATAGGGACATCAGCTAGGTGAGCATAGTCTGGAACCCCACGAGCAATCCCCTCAAGGTTCTGTACCAGTGCGTCCCCCTCGTCCCCGTCACCTTGAGGATCGTAAGCGAGCGGATTCCTCCTCCCTATCAGTGACATCCCAACAGGTCTCTCTAGGCCAACATCTGCATACATATAGGATCAATTTTTAGAACATGCATGCATATCAAAAAATAATAAAACTCATAAAAATCAAAAAGAGTCTTACCCAACTCCTCATCCCAGTCCTCTCCTTCTAGAAGTGGAAGGTCTAGGTCTCAAGTGAAATCAGTGCCTGCATAGGGCCAGTCCTCAACGATGATAGTTTTTCGTTGTAGCCATCCAAAGAACTCGGGCCTCCGTGACATCTGCTAGCCGCCCCCTTCCCTGGGTATTAATGCTGCCCATCGAGCCATCCGTGGCTCTCTCAATGGTGGATTTGGGACTATAGCCCCCTGGCCCTAGAAGATAGGTAGTTGTTCTAGAAAGAACAATACCAAGATTGACCCGTACCCAAACTGCTTCAGTTTGGCCTTTTTTCATTTGGTCAATTGCCGTTTGATGTTCAGAGTTACGGCTATGGCCCAATCAAATATTGTTGGGTTCATGCACTCTGATTCCAGGAGGAGCTGTGTTTTGGTAGCCTCATGTGGTGCCTATGACCTCGCAACCCATGTAATGGTATGTAGTACCACTCTGAGTGCTAGGTCAGGAATAGTATGGATGTCGACTATGCCACTACCTGATTTGGTTTGTGCCCCTCGGCACACCCTCTGCATGACCATTGCCATTTTTTCACCAAAGGCCCTGGTACCTGTCATAAGCACAACTTGACCTCTATAGGACAGTCTAGTGATGAAATAGACATTGGACACTTCAAGTTCAAGTACTTGATCTCGAAGTTTAAAATTCTCTTCGTCCTCATCCCAAATACTTACCAGATATTGTAGTAATTCAGGATGGGCCCTGAGACATGGTGTTAAGAAGAATTTCTTTAACCTGCAATTCTAAAGAGCACTCATGCATTGCTCATTCTCCATTTCCAACTCATATTCTTCACTATGCTCCCTTTCTTTCCATTCAATCACCATTTTCACTGAGTACCTGCACCAAATCAAACATAGGAGTGTTAGAAACCTCCTCAGGTATTCCAATTTTCTTTTCATTGGTTCATTTTTTAGAACTTTTGGACAGAATTTGTGTTGCGCCACTGGCACAACTTTCTGGCTAACAGTCGCACCAGCTGGCGCAGCCTCTGTGTAAAATAGAGAAAATTGACACGGGTCCGTGCCTGGTACTCGCACCAACCATGGAGCCCTAGATTTTGCAATTCCTCCCCTGAGGGAGGCCAAATGACAATGAAAAACTATGAAATATAACTTAAAAAATGGCTAATGGAAGTGAATCTTACCTGGAGAAGAACGAATCTGAATTCTACCACTGGATCATCCGTAATCGTCACTTCAAGATCGCAGGAAAATAACTCACTATCGCTTTGCACAAGAGGTAAAATGTAAAAAGTAAATATGTTTTTACTATTGATCATATTTATAACTATTCGAAATCAAAATTAGGTTTTGGAGCTCATTTTTCTAATATTTTATCATATTTTTGTCGAAAAATGTGTTTTACAGTTTCTTTTTGTGCAGCAACAGGCTTTCATGCGACTAGGACGACGAAACGAGTTGCATTTTATACTTTTACAGACTCAGTAAAAACAGGAAAAAGTCACTACTGGAGTCATATTTCATCTCTATTCTGACTCTCTAAAAATGAAAATATTGCCGAGTCACTTGTTGTTTTGAGCTCATTAAATCGGTTGTGAAACGACATCTACCCAGTATACGTTTACCCCTTTTTTGGGCTGGGATAAATTATTTACGAAAAAGGAATACCCTAGCCTACAATGACTAGGAGGTTCTCTCAGACATAGTTTTCTACCTTTCCGTATCTGAGGGACTATCTACGAAAAGGGACCATTGGATTTTTCTTTTCTAATGTCTTTTCAAACTCTCTAAATATGAAAAGATGTTGAGTTCTTCCTTTTTCAGACTCGTTAAAAATTGTTGACATCAAACTCCATCGTAATGATGCTAATCAAGTTCCTCCTTCCTAGGGATTGTTAAATTTCCTAGGTTGGATTTGTCCAAAGGAAAAACTTATATCACAATAATATGCTATCCCCTTCAAGCTTGTCTCCAAAACTAATCGGGCTACTTGCCAGAAATGGTGGGGGAAAATGGAACCAGTATCATCGTCATGTCAGCAGTATGTCGCTCTTGAACATGGCACTTGTCTGCATTCGTTTCGGGTTGGGGACATCTCATCTTGTTATCTGCTTGCCTCCCTGGGTTTGGGTAATCTCTTTTGACCACTCATATGCTCTTTGCCACATCATCATGATCTAAGATCCTTTGATGTCAAATACTACCAAATCTAGTGTAATGCCACCGATATGTTCAAGAGAAGTTGACCTCTGCAGTTTTCAACCTCCCTTCGATTCTCTACTAATCTTGATTCACAAACATCATGTTCCTCTATCTCGTGTCGATGATGTGGGAAACACTATGGCCCACCTTTGATCAAGGTCACTTCTTGTGGACTTCAGCTCATTATCCAGGAAGTTGATCTAGAGACTCCCTTTAGGTACCTTGGAGCCTGCATGCCTCAATGGCAGGTTCTTTGCATTCGACGCAAGGTTTTCATTATTGGCCTTTGATTGAATGATTATGCAGGTGTTCGTGCTAGCTCACTGTTCACATTACGTGGATTGTACCTATAGTACCTTGAGGGCCATCCCCCCTCGCGTCTATTAACAACTTTCATTATTGGCTGGTAATCAGGCAATTTTCCTACATATTCGACTTCAGCTCACTTATTCACATGCTCAGACTTGTACTCTATTCGAGTCTAGATGGAGTGCAAGACCATGGGTCTTGTCTGATAAAATCCAGGTTGTGGATTCTTTGTGGATTATCATGATTTATTACATGACTCATTTGATTATATGGCTGCCACCATACCCGAGTCTACTTTTTTATCCTTCTTTGCTGAATGGCTGTGTCCATACCTTGGATCCCGATTATTGTACACTCTATTATGGATGGCTGTGCCCATACCACATATCATGTATCATAGATATCCATTATATTTGTATTTTCATATCTTCCACCGAAAATGTTTTCAGTTGGGCACGTTCTCATAAAGAATTTTACCCCTCCCTCTCTCAGACCTCTTGCTTTAGGGGGCGTCTGTTACACAACATTTTGTCACCGTCCCTGAAATCCATCGTCCCGAACATTAGAGGACTATTCTCGTGACATGTGAATGGTAAAATGTTCTGAAAACACCTTCATGGCATCCTCTTGCATAAGGAAAAACATTCTCCTGAAGAACAATTCCTCTGAAAACCCTAAAAACAGATGTTTTAGCCTTGGCGCGACTAGCCAGTTCATCCTTCGCGTCAATGGGGGAAATCCAAACTAGAAGGCACGCCAATTGGCACTTTGTCCCTATGTTTAAATCATGCCAAGGTTATTAAGGGATGTTTTTAAAAAATAAATGGAAGAATTTTGATTCTAACAGACTCCAGAATGAATCATCAAAAGGAGTTGAGTGGTTTGGCTCCGGATCTCCAAGTATAGGAAGTGGTTTTCCACCTCTCATGGAACCTTCCTAAGAGATAGGACCTATCCCATGATTATAGGGATCCCAAATTCCTTTCCTCCATATATAAAAGCTTTCCCTCTCCATTAGCAAGCTAACTGAACTTGTAGGAAGGAAACTATAGCTGGGAAATTATTGAGAGCTAAGCCGAGGAGAATCCTGTAAGAGAGAGATATTTGTCCAGATTCCTGACAGCCTTTTTTGAGACACGCTCCGCTACAAGCCCCACCGAAGGAAGATCATAGTGTCAGAGCATTTGGTTTTAATCTCCATTTTGTCATTTATAATATAAGAGACTCTGATTTTAGTTCCATTCTTGTGTTTACTCTTTTATGTAATGCAACGAATTATATCTTCTCTGACTGATATATAGTTACATTCTTTAAGTATTACATTTTATGTCGCCATTTCTCTACATGTGTATAGGTGTCCAGATGTGACGAATGGAAGGATTGTGATCTGCCAAGCGAGGGACAGGAAGCATCATCTTTTCTCCGACGACAACTACGTGGGATTTGAGATAGGCTACTCATCGCGATATTTGTCTTTTTGTAACTAGGAACCAACTTCATTGCATGATTTGATTGTTGTTAGACCCAATCTAGGGCTAGTGGGATCGCCTCTGTTCACAGAGGGGATTTACCTCGTCAACATCAACCCAAAGAGTCACTCATAGTTAAAGCTTCGGTGTGCAATTGATTGATAAGGTGAACCAAGAATCTGAAAAAGGGTAATTGTGGGGTTAATTCCACTAACCTTGCATGTGTTGCATTTTTTGTTAATTGTGACCTTATGGTTACATCATTTGGTATCAGAGTAGAGTTGATGCTCTTTTGGGATAAATCAGAGCAAACATAGTTTTGATGATGATGAAAAAGTTAAAATATGCAGAAGACAGTGGTAACAGAACATAATGGGATTCAACATGATTGTGAATTAGAGGAGAAAGAGTCAAATTATAAATCTAAAAATATGGAGACAAGTGTAGGAAGAAAATTCGGACAGTAAAATCTGACAAAGTGATGGTTGTTTCTTGAGAAGAATAGAGATCCATTATAATGTGAAGACTGGAAGAAAATTTCTTGTGAAATCATGCTCGTATTGTTTTATTTAACTCTGATTTGAGTTTTGAAGGTTGCAGACAAAGGATTAATATCTCAACAAGAGGATAGTTGTAAAGAAAAGAAGGACCTATTGTGTTCTTGAAGGAAAAGTATGTGGATACCCTGAAGAAACGTGGCAAAAAACCTGAATGATCTAGTTGAGGGTTGGACAGAGAGGACAAGAGTGTTCTTAGAAGAAAGTAGAATTTCAGAACGCAAGGAGCAAATGAGTTGCTCAATAGAGGTTCCAGAGATAGAGAACAAGTGCTACCAAAAGACCAAGGAGAGAAGGCTTGGTGAGGTACTTGCAATAGGTATGGAGACTTGCTGAGAAGGAAAGACTTAGTGCAATTCATAAGTGAACAGATACATTTCACAAAAGATAGAAGAATTACTACTGATAGTCATAGCATAGGTTCAGAGAGAAGCCACAACAGAAGAAGAGTGGAGAAATATGACAAGTTAAATAACATAGAGAATATAGGTCAAGAAGAGATTGATAGAGAGAAAGATGACATAAATTTCCAAATTTCATTGTTGATGGATATGTTGTAGAGAAATAAGGTAGACCAGAGGTATGGTTGGACTATTCAAGACAACTAGGTCTCACGAGAAAAATTATACACAGTTCAAGGAAGATATTTCTTTTCAACATACTGATAAAGTTGTGAGTAGAGGAAGTTTGGCTTGTATTAGTAGCCAAAAGAAAGCAAAAGAAGCTTAATTTTGTAAACCTGAACAAGGTATTTTATTTGATGAAGAAAGTAAAGATGTGAAGGAAGGAAAATATGAATATCTTGTGAGATGTTTGACTTTCATGGGCAGCCAAAAAGAAGAACAATTGTTGGAGACTGTTATGAGAAAGGCCAGAGATGACTTTATACTTTTTAAGTGTAATGAAGAGATTAGGGTACTAGAAGAATTTTTGAGAGAACCTAAAAGTGAAGAGGAAATTACAGCCAAATAAGAAGAGATGTTTATAACATCTAAAGAGAATGAGGTGAGTTTAAGTTGTCAAGTGTATGATGTATTTGTAGGTGATGAAGAAGATACAAATGAGACTGTAATAAAGGATATGGAGGACATGTTATATTTTGAAGGTAAGAGTGAAATTAAAAGGTAGTATGAGGATGAACAAGTTTTTGTCTTCAAAGACAATAACAATGAAGGAGATTGTAATAAATAGCTGGAATAAAATGTTGACACAGACCAAGAAGAACTCATGCAATGTAAGATTTTTGGGGTATGTGATCGTGCTAATTCCATCATGGAAAAGTGAGGAATAAGACATTGAAATGTCTTATGCATCTTTGAAAGACTTGGAGAAGAAGTTGAAGACAACAAGAGTTCTGAAACTCTTACATGAAGGAAAGGAAAGTAGCAACAAATTAATTTGGATAGAGAAATATAGAATCTGATGAAGCTTATGAGAGATGAACATATGGAAAGGAAATGCATACAGAGAAGACAAATAATCCATTGGATGGAAGACTGGAATGTAAAAAACATTAAAGGAAAATTCAATGGATTGTTACAAATGGAGGTCTGGAAACCAGGAGAGACAAGGAAAGATAGCAGAGTACGTGAACACAAGTTGAAAGGAAAACATAAATCACTGAAGAATAAAGTATGGGATTTAGGAGGACAAATATTGGAAGGAAATGATTTGGAGATCATTCTTATTTTCTACATTGGGAGTCTGATGCAGAAGCATCATGGTTCTAAAAATTTGTGCATTTAGTAGAATCTAGGGGATCTTGTGTTTTCAAAAGAGTTGGTTTTCCTAAGCATTTAATTAATTTAATTTTCAATATTTTGTGTGATTTATGTGCGACATTTAGAAAAGGATTTAATTAAATATTGAGAGGCATATTTTTAAATGTTCTCGAATGTAGGAGAACATGAGTGGTTGATGACTGATTGATGTGGATTGAAATATTCTGAAATATTGTAAATCTTAGATTAGAAACTAGTTCATGATTTATGGAGGATCCTTAGGATTTAGTTGAATGTTGAGATCCTTAAGGGATAAAGAAGAGACTTTAGGAATTAATTTAGGACTTAGAGGATTTAGGGATTTTATTTAGTAACCTATGGATATGAACCAAAATTGGTTACATAACCTTTTGTATATATTTGTAAAGCCCTAAAGGCACAAATAGGTAGAAGGTAGGTAGAGTGGAAGAAAAAGAGAGATATAAATTCTTAATTGTAATTCTACAGTCATAGAGAGAGAGGAAGAGAAAAGGGCCATGTAAAAGCAGATCAGGCCAAAGCTAGATTGTAAAGCAACCTTTTATTTGTATATGTACATTTATTTAATGAATGAGGAAATTGAATTCATTGTGAATATGTGTTTCATTCATTTTACGTGATGAGTGATCCATAACTGTGAATTTATGGTTTGTGTGTGATAAACCATGGTGAATGAATTAAAATTTAATATATAAGTCTTTTTGAGTGATAAAGGACTTAATGGCTGGGTAGAATTTGTGTGATTCAAGTCTGGAGTTAATAGATGTGTGTACAGGTCAAGTAAAGAACAAATTCTGGAAGAAGAGGAATAATACAGAGAGTGCTCTATATTCAAGTTCGAGATGGTGTAATGGATATATGAATAACAAACAAAGATAATCTTAGGATAGATAGAGTTGAAGTATTCCGAACAAGCAAAGGAGGAGTAGTGCGGAGGAGACTATCTTGCAGAGCATTGACAGTATAAATAATAGAAATTGACTAAGGTAGAGAATAATGAGAATAATTACAAATGGGAATTCGACGGTAAGGATTAAATCGCAGTATCGAGGGTTTAATAATTGACAAAAGATATTAAAGAAAGTAGAAGAGGCGATGAAGTGCCAGGTGTTGTCACTACGCAACATCGCACATCGGCGGTTTTAAAGTTTAGTGTTAAGAGTTCACAAGGTAAATAATATAACTTGGGATGCGGTAAAGTTTGAAAGTTGTGATGTGTTGAAAGGGAAGTGCCACGTGTCGTCACTATGCAACATTGCACTTCGACTGTTTTAAATTTTAGTGTTAATATTTTGCACGGTAAAGTTTTTTGATTGTGATGTGAAGAGGTATGCAATGCGACAAGGGAGAAGCCACGTGTCAGCACTACGAAATAGCGCACTTCGCAAGATTTATGGTTTAGCGTTATCCCTATAGCTTTATTCTTGAGGGAAAGTGACTTGCAATGCACTGTGATTGGTTCAAGGTATTGTAGACCCTACAACAGTAAGTTCCGCGAGTATGCAGGTAATGGTTTGGGTTTTTATGTGGTATGGTTTAAAGTAGTGCTATTGATTTCTAAAGTACGTATGGTTAATAAAACTGAAATGTTATAAATCCACTGCATGGAAAAGGAGTTATGTGGGCCATAAGCCACAAGCCTGAGAAAATTGTACAATGTGAAGGGGTGATGATGAAAAGGTAAGCGTTTATTATATTGAGTTATCAACCCAAAGAGTCACTCATAGTTAAAGCTTCCACGTGAAATTGATTGATAAGGTGAACCAAGAAGCTGAAAAGGGTAATTGTGGGGTTAATTCTGCTAACCTTGCATGTGTTTCATTTTTGGTTAATTGCGACCTGATGGTTGCATCAGTGCACAATGCATCTATTCCTTCAATAGCCGCGTGTTCCTGTAGATGGAGAAATGTCACCCTTCGAGACCACTTGGCACACTTAGTTAGGAATATTCCTCGGTAATACCAAGTAAAATCATCTTTGAGCCACCTTGGGGCTTAAATTCAACACAAAAAGTAATCACCCCTCCACTCTTGTATCACCATCTATCTTGGGCAAAGAGAAGGAGGGGGAATTCAAAAAATGTCTATACAAACCAACCTTTGGAAGAAGAATTGGAGACACATTGTTATGTTGGCAAAATTTATCCTTAGAAAACCAGCTAGCATAGTCCAGCAACAAGAGGATTGGAAGGATTCATTTGTTGGCCACCCACCATCCTAGTCCAAGAGAGAGAGGTTCACCATTTTGTTCTTTGAACTACCATCCTTTGAGAGGGAGGAGATGCCTACTTGAAAATCGAGGGAAGGAGACCCCCTTGTCTTGGATATTTGAGCTCCATAGCTCATAGGATCCTTTACAAGTGTTTTAGAATTATATCTTTTGTCACCACCAACACCTAATAAAGGGAGAATCTCTCCATTTGTATTATTAGGCTGTTTTCTTGATCGAGCGTGTGTATTGTGCATCTTGTTTTTTTTTGTTTTATTATTTATGTGGTATTTTTTTTTTCTCCTTAACTTAGCCTACTACATGTTCAACTTGTTCCACTAATGTTTAACAACCATTTTGATTTGTGATATTATGTAGGTAATATCCACCCTACGAAGCAAGTGTATTTGGTACACTCATGTGCTGAATACACTATAACAAGAATGGCGACTCCACGGTATTATTTCCATTGAGATAGTGGTTATTTTTTTAGGTCCCTCTCCTGCTAATTCTGATGCAAATCAACATTGAATCATCTCTGAACATTTCAACACATCCATTCACTTTTTTGAATAGTAGAGAGGGCCATTTTTTTTGTATTTTGCACGATGGCACACAACAAATAGCAATAGTCGTGCACTTCACGCTTGTTTGTGGATAATCGGCAAAGTAGGCCAACAAGCTAGATGTTTCTTGGTTTTTGCCATTTTTTCATTTGTAAAGTTATTGGCAATGCATACAAAATTTTCCATTACTTTCTTCTTGTATTTCATTACTGATTAGGACTCTTACTTGCTAGAATTTAGCTTAGCAACTAAGTAGTTAAAATTTTAGTTTTTTATTTTTGCAAACCATACATAGTTTAAGTAGGAAAAAGTAAGTGGCCTTAAATATACGTATTATCTCCAAACAAATGATTTTCTGATAAAATATACATAACACGTAGATTAATTAGCAGAAAATTAAGTGGCCCATATATTCACATATCTTTATTTAATTCAAGTTTTTCAATTTTTGCATTAGGTTAGTTCAATTTTTTATTAGGAATTGGGACTAGGGAAAAATTGTCGAAAAGAAAGCAAGAAATCTCTACCACCATTGTACCTCACGGTGAACCTGGGTATGCATATGAACGCTTTCCTGAGAGAAGTTTCCATCTCCCTATTGTGAAAATATAGTTTAATTAGGCAAGGTGTAAGAAGCCCATCATCTGCCCATCATTTCATTTTTGCAAGGAAAAATCACACATCGAATAATTAGCAAGGAAGTGTAAAGGATCAGCCCATATCCACATGTTATAACATTCCTGATTGTTAATTCCAAAGAGCACACAAAGCATTCCTTACGGGTTTTTCACCATATCAAACCCTAAGCAATTTTTTGACTCTCTAAAAAGCTATCATTAACTGAACTCACTAAAATATCCCAACAGGGGTCATAAAAATGTTATAGTTGAGGATAGGACCATTGGGGGTAGGTATCCAATAAGCCACCATGGTCACGATACTTTCTTGAAAAATATATTTTGACTTTTTAGGGAGCTTCATATCTACCTATATGCCTACAAAAAGAATGCCTGAGCATTACTAGAGACCTGTTTCAAAGGGGGTTAAGCTTAGGCGCAGTGTGTGTGGTACTTTTTGGGGCTACCTGAGCCATCTAATGCTCGGTATTGGTAGCTAAATAACAATAATATTAAGACTCGAATACTCACGTGGGAGGATGGTTCTTTAGTGGCCAAAACTAGGGTATCCTTCCCTATAGATGACGACACAGGCAACACTCAATCCTCATCCATTACATTGGTCGATTCTTCGGTTGCTAGAAGGTGTCGCCTGTTCTTTCGGGACGTTAGCCCGAGTACCCATCAGAATGTATCATCGCAAGGCCCAGTTACAAAGAGAGTGTAAGGATGATTATGTCTATATAGGCTTTTGGTATCATACGCAAAATACACAAAAACCCCCATTTTTTACTTGATTTACCACATAACATTAAATTAAAGGAAAAATTATCTATTATTTGTTTCTCTTACTTTTTTTTATGCATGTGATTGTATTTTCATTGATATAAATCCTCCTTCATCCAAAAAATGAAAAATATTAGTAATATTACATGAGCTGGCACCATAGCGGACCCAATGGGACCCCTTCGATCTAGACATTTCTTGGACCTTCCTGCATTAGAGGGAGGATTTCCTGCCCTCCCACCATTCAGGCATCGATGAAAAAACATAATCATCATTATCGGTTCATCCTTTATCCAGGTATATCTGATTTGAAATCTCCAAGGGTCACCCAACACCACACTAGTGGAAACCCAACTAGGGTCACCACACACAACCCCTCCTACAAACCCTAGAGGGCAAAGGACCACTACCTCTTCAGGGAGTCAGCAAAACATTCATCACGACGCGCCATAGGGTAATATTCTCTAGGAACCTCCTCTAAACCATCACATTCAGATACCTATTTTTCCATAGTATACAATGATAATCAATACGCAATTAGCCTTCTTAGCATCACTTAATCTTACACATCTAACGAAGTTAACTAATGACCCCATTTATCATGGCCTTAACTGGACCCCCGTTCCCATGAAGCTCCCTTCGGATATACCAAAATTCGAAGGGAAGCAAGCGGAAGACCCACGAAATCATATCATGACTTTCCACCTGTGGTGTTCATCCAATAATATAATTGATGATACCATTAGACCAAGACTCTTTCAACACACCCTAATAGGGCCTGTGGGGAAATGGTATGTAGAGTAGCCTTCTCCTTCTCATGGAAGCTTTAGCACCCTCGCTACCATGTTCCTCACCTATTTTCAGCTCCCCATCCATCATTATTCTATAATGGAAGTACTGAAACATTTCAGACAAACACCAATCGTCCATATTTCAAACCATCTCCATGAATGGTGGTGACGTCGTACTTTGTGTAAAGCCAAACTCGACGAAAGAGTTTTTTTCGACTTATTTTTGAAAAATCTCACTATGGATATTTCAAAAGGTGTGGCAACAGAGAAAACCACCTCTAAGGACGACACCATTAGCAAGGCCCAACAACTTGAACTCATATACACCCAATTAGGATATATTTAAAATGTCCTCTCAAATTCCCCGTGCCTGCAACCTTATATGGAATTACCGAGTGCCTTGAATACTGCAGATGGTTTGATAGAGTCCTTAGCCTAAGGTCACCTAAGCAAAAGTAACTAGTACCCAGGATACTCATAAAATTCTACTTAAAACGTATTACAACCTAGCTATTGGTGAGCCTTGGTATTGCAAAAATAATGCTGCGACTCCTAGAGGCTGCCCTAATTTACTTTATCAACCCTTTTTTCGCACAAACTTGGAGGTGACAATGCTATATACACAACACATGCATTCTACTCATGTCATCCTCTTCTAAGCTTTACGAAAGGGCACTACTTCTAGGGTTTCTAGATGAAGTGTATCACACTTCTGAGTTTAGACCTAGGGCTAAAAATGATTCAAAGACATGGTGCTATCAACAAGTACAAAACTACACTACAACAAAAAATTACATCTCACTACTCTGCAATGACAAAAATCTACACACTAACCTATGATAAGAAATGAAAGCAAACTAGGAATCTTGCATGAAATAAATTGTTGAATTGAAATTGCATAAAGGAAACTAAACTAATCACACTTTTCTGGGCCAAATGCCTAAATACAACCTACTTACTCTATGTTCTATCTATCATGCTTTTAATCATGCAACTAATCATGAGCTAACTATGCTTGGAAATGTGTTTTTTTGTAGCTAGGAGAAGAAAGAGCTAAGGTGGATTATGGAAGGCTTGAACACATGGGTGTAAGGCTGTAGGTGTATGGGTGTTTTTGGAAGGTCAGGAGGATGTGGATGGTAGTTTCTGGGCTTAAGGAGGGGACCATTGGTGCTGATCCAAGTTCTGCTACGGGTTTTGTGTAGTGCTACATGAAAGTCCTGAATTGCTACAGGAAACAATCCAAGGAAATATAAGGCCAAAAATGGGTGTGAAAAGGGTCAGGAAGGTGGAGTGAAGGTGGTTTTAGATGAGTGGAAGGTGCCCCACCCCTTTGAAAAACTCATAACCTCTTGAAACTCCTATCTTGCACCTCTATGGTTTTCTCATGGTGTAGGGATGAAAATTTAAAAACGGGGTTGATGGCGATTTTGATGAACAAAAGGTTGATGAAGGGTGAGAGATGAAGCTAAAGGTGATGGTGAAGTTCCCTTGGTTGTGTTGCATGAACCTTCAAGGAAAATACCTATTCATGAAATAAATATGGACAAATTCATGCTAAACATAATGGAAAATATGAATTGAATTTGGAAAGAAAGTCTACTTTAGCCTACAAACAGAGATCTAACACAACATTTTAAACATATTCAAGGAACTACATCAACCTAAATTATTCATTCCAAGAAATCATAAACTAAAAAGTAATTTTGGCCTTTGGGGAAGGTCTGCCCTCCTCAAGCTCTAATGAAAGAGATGAGAGGGGGAGGCTTGACTCACAAATTTCTGAGTTTATAACCTACTCTACTAGCATGTAAGCAAGCTAAATATATAGCAAAAGATAAATGGAAGAAAACTAAAAATAATGAATTGAAATGCAAGAAAACTAGCTAAATACTCATAAGAAAAACTCGCTAAAATGGCACAAAAGTAAAGAATGAATACACAAGAGAGACTAAGGCACATGTATTGGGCCCTAACCCACAAGCCTAGCCCTCTGAAACTAGATCAATGAAGTGCAATCTGAATACTCATTTTATTGCAAAATATAGTCTCATTACATCAACATGAAGGTATCAAAATCCTATTATAATACCTAAGCACCTAATGGATTTCTCTAAAGTTCAAATCCTAATGATATCTTTCTCAAACCTATTTAACATAAATGGTGGCTACCAATAGATCCCTAACAATTATGTGATGAGTCCACTTTGACTGCAAGTGAAGTGTAGCTTTGGTGGACTTGATTTGGAGTTTTCTTGGCTACCTTTGATTTCGAGCCGTTGGAGGGAATCTAGAGGATCCCTTGGATGCCTTTGGGAGTCAAGGCAGTGGAGAATCCCCCTAGAATCTTTCCTTGCTATCTACTCCCAATATTAATGGAAAAATCTTCACCAAAATGGAATATCGTCATGATTTTCCTGCATTTAACTCATGTTAGACACTCAAAGTATGATAAGCCTCAATAACCATTGACGCTAGCGTCATAAGAACATAATATAATTATAATGAAAGAAAATGAGAATTGATAAGGAAAAATGGTGACCATTAAACCCTCCAAATTTACCTAATGATTGAGCTCATCATCATCCCCCTACTAAATGGTTTCTCATCCTCTAAGAAACTAGTCCTCCTTCTGCATTTATTTCAAAGATTTGATGGAACCTCTGAAATCCCAAGGAAGAAGTGTGGAGGTATTTTTATGAAATTAAGGATCCTTTTCAATATTTATATGGTTATTTATGACTCCCCTAGGGCTGAATAGATGTGCCCTAATGTGTAAGGGTTATATATTTTCTCTCCTCATAAGCCTTGTCATTTCTTGTGCTCTAGTCTCTTCATTAACCATCCATGATGCCAATGCCATTAATTTCATGTCTCCTTTTATGTACCTATATTACTAGTGTAGTCCCTTATTTTTGTTAGTGTAGCCCCCTTATTGTTATTTTTGTACCTCTGTAACCCCAATTTTGTTATTATTGTGCCCTTACATTATTATTGTTAGGTCGGCTAGGATTATATTGTGACCCCATGGAATCCTGTATATAGAAGGAGGTTTTGTCATTTTTATGATCCAAGAATTATTCATTTATGTAATGTAATGGAGGTTTCCCCCTTGAAGTGGCTTATTTCTAAAAGGCATTGATCTCTCTTTTCTTCTATTTTTGGAGCTAGTTTCATAACATTTGTTATCAGAGCTTTGGATTCTAGGGTTTTTCTGCTCCTAACAAGTCATCATGGAATTTTCGCTATAAATTTCTTGCTATGAAGGTTTAGAAGATGAAATTTTTATCATGTGAAGCCGAAATCCTGAGGAAATTCTTGTAGAAATTTTAGATATTGGTTCATAATATTTTCGGAGATATGATCTGTGGAAGTTAATGTTTTTTTAGGCTCCTAAATTTCATCTCAAAGAGGTGACCATGGGAAAATTGTCATAACTCTCTCTATGAGAATCGGATTGGAATTCTGTAATAAGTGGCCACGACTGCATAGACTGTAGTCTCCTATGTACAAATTTCATAGCCGAAGGAGGAAATAGTGACATGTGGCATGTCATACAAGTTCGATCTATGGAACTAGTCCATAATTAGGTCATTGTGGGAGATTGGACATAACTTTTCCTTGAATAATCCAAATCAGGTCAGACCTATGGAATTCGAAAGAAGATTCAGAGGGCTACTACAACACCAAATTTCAAATATTGAAGAAACAAAATAATAGAGATAATTCAGTTTCAAGAAAAAGCTCCTCAAAAGCAGGAAAAAGGTGTGTATTATTTTTCCAAATTGCATAAGTCTTATTTGAAAAATCAGTTTTAATTAATTCCAAGGGAATATTATAGAATAGATATCAGTATTGGTTTCTAAAATTCCCCCTAAAAAGAATTCAACACCCATTAAGCCTTCAGAAGGCTCTACTATGAGTCATGAAGACGAAGAAGTGAAACATGACATATCAAAAATACAAGAGCAAGTGCACCAAATTTCGCTCTCACAAAGAGCAAAAAAAGATGAAATGGAAGTTTTGAAGAAAGGTGTGGAAGCTAAGATGGATGGTTTGAAAAAAGGCGTGGAAGCTAATATGGATGGTTTGAAGAATGGAATGGAAGCTAATATGGATGGCATGGAAACCAATATGGAAGTTAAGATGGATAACATGGAAGCTAAGATCAAAAACATGAAGAATGATCTAAAATCAGACATGGAAGGTTTGACAAAGTTGATACAATAAATTTTTCCTAATGGTGAACACATAGTAGAGGAAACTCACGATGAGAACAAAATAAATGTTAATCGTGATTTCATAAACTCTAATGTTGGATGATAGACCTACCATATTACAAAGATCGATATTAGGAAGCTTGATGGAAAGGATCCCTTAACATGGATACTACAGATGGAGAAATATTTTGATCTCAATAATGTGAAAAACATGCAAAACGTACGCATTACAAATTTATGTTCAGAACAAAAAACATTTGTATGGTATCAATGGCTTTTCTCCCGTAAAAAAATTGTCACTTGGTCCATTTTTACGAAGGAAATGATAGTTCATTATGAGGATACAAAGAGAAACACCCTTTCTAGTGAAATGATAAATCTCAAAGAAAAGGGTTCAGTGGGGGAGCACACTAAAGACTTCCAAAAATTGAATATAAGGGTACATAATATTCCAGAGGAAAATAACATTAATGTCTTCATAGGGACTATAAAGGATGACATCCAACATGAGGTTCACGTTTGGGAATCGGATTCATTGGAGAAAGAATTCAGGTTGGTAAGAAAAATTTAATGTAAAAATATGGTGACAAGGAATCCTACTAGTCACAATTATAAAGATGGAAGTGTTGCTACTTCTCAACTTCCCCAACCTACAGGATTTACACCACAAAAATTGGAATAAAAAAGAGTAAAAGGGCTTTGCTACAGTTGTGATATAAAATACACTAAAGGTCATAAGTGT
The DNA here is from genome assembly GCA_034641835.2 of Pinus albicaulis. NCBI lineage: Eukaryota > Viridiplantae > Streptophyta > Pinopsida > Pinales > Pinaceae > Pinus > Pinus albicaulis. Next base: position 945,918,958 of record CM076575.1, read on the forward strand.
GTTGAGAAGAAATTATTATACATAGATTGTGAAGAGGAGTAGGAAAATGAACAAGAAACTTCGAAGAAGAGGATATACACCAGGAACCCACCCTAGAAGAAAAGGAAATGATTCCAACCATATCATGTAATGCATTGGTAGGAATTACCACTCCTCAAACTCTCAAGATATAAGGACATATCAAGAATAAAAAGGTAATAGTATTGATTGATTCTTGTAGTACCCATAATTTTATTCATTGTAAGATAGCCAAGGAATTGAACTGTTTCCTCTACCCAAAACCAAAATGTCAAGTGATGGTTGCAAATGGAGGAGCTATAAATTTCTCTGAAAATTCCATAATATCAAGCTAACCATGGGGGAATATGTATTGAATAGTCCAGTGCTTTCCATTCAAATGGGAGGTGCTGATGTTGTACTAGGAGTACAATGGTTACAATATTTGGGGACGATATCTTTTGATTTTTAGGAACTTTTCTTGAATTTTTTTTTGGAAGGAAAGGAAGTCAAATTACGGGGTATTGTAGGGAATAAAGGAAATTTAATAAGCTCTAATTTCATGAAAAATCCTCTGAAGAAAGAAAAACGAGGCGTAATTGCACAATTATGCTCACTAGAAGTTCCAACATCAAAATAATCTATTTCTCCATGTCTCCAAAAATTCTTGGACAATCATTCCAAGGTTTTTGAAACTCCAAAAGGACTCCCACCTATTCGTGATAATGATCATGCTATTCATTTTATTCTAGGAAGTGTTCCTCGAAACATCAGGCCTTATAGATATCCTTATGTCCAAAAGAGAGAAATTGAACGTATGATTGTAGAGATGTTAGAGACTGATATAATTAAACCTAGTCAAAGTTCTTTCTCTGCTACAGTAGTATTGGTGCACAAGAAGGACGGATCATGGCACATGTGTCTAGATTATAAGGACATCAAGAAGCTCACTGTTAAATTTTAATTTCCAATTCCTGTGACTGAAGAATTATTGGATGAATTACATGGAGACAACTATTTTACCAAGTTGGATCTTCATTCAAGATATCATCAAATTAGAATGAAAACTGAAGATATTCCGAAAATACCATTTTGAACTCATGATAGTCATTATGAATTTTTGTTCATGCCTTTTGGCCTTACCAATGCACCTTCTACATTTCAAGGGTTGATGAATTCCATTTTCAAACCATTCCTTAAAAAAATTGTGCTAGTATTTTTTTGATGATATACTAATCTACAACAGGTCTTGGAAGGATCATGTTCAACATGTTGATAGGGTGCTCAAACTATTAGAGGAGAAACAATTCTATGACAAAAAATCTAAATGTTTCTTTGGAGTAAAAGAGGTGGTATATCTGGGTCATATTATATCTCACAAGGGTGTTAAGGTAGACCCTAACAAATTTAAATCCATTAAGGAATGGAAAGTCCCCACAACCATAAATAATTTGTGAGGATTTCTCATGTTAATAGGGTATTATCGCAATTTTGTTAAGAATTATGGGAGAATAGTAGCACCTCTAACAACATTATTGAAGAAAGATGCATTTTCATGGACTGCTGAAGCAAGTAAGGCCTTTAAACATCTTAAAGAGGAAATGTGCCTAGCACTTGTCTTAGCTACGCCAGACTTCACAAAAATCTTTATTGTGGAATGTGATACCTCAGGAAATGGAATTGGTGCTGTTCTAATGCAAGAAGGAAGACACATTGCTTTTGAAAGTCATCCAATTGAAGGAAAGTATTTACAAAAAGCTATGTATGTGAAGGAAATGTCAGAAATACTACATGCACTAAAGAAATGACGAAATTACCTAATTGGAAGACACTTTAGGGTAGAAAATGATCATGACAGTCTTAAACACTTTTGGAATGAAGACAATCTTCAGAAAAGCAGCAAAAATGGGTCACAAAGATTTTTGGTTATGACTTTGAAATCATTTACAAAAAATGGAAGCTAAATGTTGTTTCAGATGCACTCTGAAGAATGAATGAAGAGGTGGAAGCATTACTTTGTGCCATTTCTATTATCCAGCCAAATTGGATAACCGAAGCAAGGGATGAATGGAAGAAGGACGAAGAAGTGTGGACACTCATTCAAAAGTTGCAGCAACATCCTAGTACATCTAATACATTTAGTTGGAAAAATGATTCCTTATGGTACAAACATCGCTTATATATTTGTAATAATTCCCAACTAAAACAAAATATTCTCTTGGAATTGCACACTTCTCTTTAGGAGGACACTCAGGATTTTTAAAATCTTACCACAGGGTGAAAAAGATTTTTTTTGCGATGGCCTTAAATCTGATATTCAAAATTTTTTGGCAAAATTTTTGGTTTTCCAGCAAAATAAATTTTGGACAATTAAGACCCCAGGTCTTCTACAGCCTTTATCCATTCCAAGTCAACATTGGGAGGATATTTCAATGGATTTTATCATAGGTTTACCTAAGTCCGAAGAAAAGAGTGTCATTATGGTGGTAGTTGATAGATTTGCCAAGTATGCACATTGTTGTGCAATATCTCATTCATTTAAAGCAAGTACAATTTCTACTGAATTTATGGAAACAATTCAAAAGCTACATGGAAACCCAAATAGTATTGTAAGTGACAGAGATCCCATATTTACTGGAAATTTTTGGATGGAATTATTTTCTTGTTTGGGTACTCAACTAGCTCATAGATCATCTTATCATCCTCAATATGATGGTCAAACTGAGATAGTGAATAAATGTTTGGAAGCATATCTTTGTTCTTTCATATCTGATAAAAAACATAATTAGTCAAGTGGTTACCTCTCGCTGAATGTTGGTATAACACTTCCTTGCATACTGCAACAAAAATGACACCATTTATTGCAGTTTATGGATATCATCCACCGTCCATGACATCATCTTTAAGAGAAAATTCTAAGGTTCAAGCAGTGGAAGATCATATCGAGCATCAACAAGAATTTCTCCAACTCTTAAAGGATAACCTAAATTTGGCACAGAATCGAATGAAACAATAGGAAAGTCAACATCCCAGTGAGAGAAATTTTGATATAGGAGACTGGGTATTTTTACGGCAACAACTATACAAAAAAATGTCCCTCAAGTAAGCTAAGAAGGATAATAAATTATTGCCAAAGTACTATGGTCGTTACAAAGTGTTGCAAAATATTGGTACTATGGCATACAAATTGGAGCTTCCTGCTTCTTCGCAAGTGCATTCAATTTTCCATGTTTCATGCTTAAAGAGGGTTATAGGTGAAAAAATTCTAGTTCAAACAATATTTCCAGAACTTGATGAGGAAGGAAAAATCATATTCGAACCTGAAGCAGTCACGGAAACAAGAACTCGACAACTACGAAATCGATCAATTTCAGAGTATCTCATCAAGTGGAAGAACTTACCCAGTAAAGATTCTACATAGGAGAATGAGAATTTTATAGAAAAGCATCCAGAGCTACTCAAGCATTGAGGAAAAAATTATTTTGAAGGAGAGGGGCATGTTAGGTCCCTATATTACTAGTGTAGTCCCTTATTGTTGTTAGTGTAGCCCCCTTATTGCTATTTTTGTAACCTTGTAACCCCAATTTTTTTATTATTGATGCAGGAGCATCATGGTTCCAAAATTTGTACATTTAGTAGAATTTAGGGGTCTTGTGTTTTCAAGGGAGTTTGTTTCCTATGTATTTAATTAATGTAATTTTCAATGCTTTGAGTGATTTATGTGGGAAATCTAGAATAGGATTTAATTAAATATTGTGAGGCATATTTGTAAATGTTCTCGAATGTAGGAGAACATGACAGATTTAGGCTAGGGATTGTGAATCCTAGACTTAAGAATTAGTTGATGATATTGTGGATTTAGAGGATTCTTAGGGTTTAGTTAAGAAGATTAAGGATCTAAACCAGAACTGGTTACAAAACCTTTTTTATATATTTTTAAAGCCTCTAAGGCATAAAGATGATTACTATTAGATATATAATAGAAGAGATTTGATTGTAAGCTTATGGGATGAGAGAGAGATGTAGTGTTGAGAGACCACTGATTAAGAAAATCAGGCCGAGAAGGAATTAATTGTTTAAATATATGTTTGTAGATATAAATGCTCAATTCTGAGTTGTGCAGATTATGGTGTGTTAATAAATTTCCTAGTGTGTTTATGAATTATAGACTATAAGTGTGAACAAAATACTTCTGCATATTATAGGTGTGCAGGTGTGTTTGAGAAGAACTAGATAATGAGCTGAGAAGTGTACAGTGGTCGGATAGTTCTAAGTATGAACTAGATCCAAGATAAGGAGAGACTAGCGCTACAGAATACCAAAAAAGTTCAGGAGCGTTATGCCTTGGAGAAAAAAAAATAGTAATTAATATAATTTATTCGTTAAAGGAAAATATGCGAGCATGTTGAATGAAACAGTGTTCATTGTTGAAGAAATCATATAGATTTCCCAAAGACAAAGAAATGACGTATTTTCCTTAAAACATTAAGAGTTTTGGAGGAAGCGTAAATGGGAAAATAGATGGTAAGGATCAAAGTGCAGAATTGAAACAAAGAGATCATGCGACAAGGATTAAATCGCATAAAAATGCAAAAGACCAACGACTAAGATCACATCACAAAGTTAAATTGTGAAAGTGCCGAAGTGGACATGTGTTGGGTGGAGGATCCATCCTCATATCTCATAGCACTTGCGATATGCATAATAGTTAATGGTGGAGTTAAAAGTTTCGAAGTGCAATGAGGTAAGGTTGTGGTTTTCCGAAGTGCGATAGTATTATAGTTTCGAAGTTGCGACAAGCGTAAAGATGCCGAAGTGCCAACAGGTTATAAATTTCAATATGTGATACATGTTATAATCACCAAAGTGTGAAATGGTAAGTTTTTAGAATTTTGAAATACTATATTTGATGGTTTTTGAAATGGCATGTTCTGTGATCTGTGAAATTTTATGTTTGTCGATTTGCGAAATCAGTAGATTATCAATATTGCGCTAAGTTTTGGGAATGTGATATGGATTAGTGATGCACCTGTGATGCCACGTTTTCATTGGGTAATGTAAAGAAGGCAACCATGATATAAAGGTAAAACATATTGTTGGTAATTTGAGCTCTAAACCTGAGAACCATTTTGTTAAAGCTTCCACATGCATATGATTAAAGGGTTAATGTTTTAAGTTATAAAGTGGTTATGTTTATGAATGGGTTAATAAAAACTCACAAAGTTACTTGAGAAACCCATTCTATTGGGTGAATATCAAGGAATCATGTAATCCATAATGTTAAAGTGGGTAATCAGTGGGTTAATTCCACTAACCTTGCTATCATTTTGAATAAGAGGTTGAGATTTATGAAGATGGAAATTTGTTGCATCATTTTTGGTATCAGAGAAGAATAAGATTTTGTGTGAAATGGAAGGAGAATGCAAGCGTGATTATGGAACAGAGGATAAGAAGTCAGATTATAAATCTAAAAAGATGGAGACAAGTGCAGAAAGAAAAGTTAGATAGTAAAATATGACAAAGAAATGGTTGATTTCTTGTGAAACTATGGAGATCCATTCGAGTGCTGAAGGGTGGAAGCAGACTTCCTTGTGAAGCCATACATGTAGTGTTTTATGTTAACTCTTGTTTGATTTTTCAGGTTGCAGAAAAAGAGGAATATCTCAACAAAAGAACAACAAAATCAGTTGTAAGAACAAGGACCAGTTGCATTCTTGAAGACAGAGTGATTGAAAGACTCTAGGGAAAAGCGACAGTGAACCTGAAGAATCCAACTAAAGGTTGGAAAAAGAGGAAAAAAGTGTTCTCAGAAGAAAGTGCAAATGAGTTGAAGCCTAGAAGGAGCAGTGCAATGCTCAAAGAAAGTTCCAAAGAGGGGACTAGTGGCCAAGTACAGAGGAAATATTGGTGAGGTAAGTTGTAGCAGGGAGGAATTGCTATTGTAGAGGCTCAAATAAATCTCATAGTGAGTGAGGAACTCATAGAGATAGAGGATAATATGACTATTGATAGTCATAGTAGAGATTCAAAGAGAGACCACAACAGAATAAAAGTGAAAAAAGAAGATTTCAAAGAAGTTGACACACGAAAGATGAGTGATGAAGAATATGATAGAGAAAAGGCTGAGATAAGAATGCAATTTAATCTGTTGATGAAGTTATTCTAGAGGAGTAAATAAAACCAGAGATTTGGTTATAGAATGAGAAATAAGATGAAGTGGCACAAGCTACAAGAGAGGAGAGAACATTAGGTGAATATGCAGTTAATAAAGGAGCCGAGGAAGCTTGAGCAGATTATAGATGTTCAGTTGAGGACAAAAAATCTCAAAGAAGTGGAGCTACAACAAAATGAAATTGTTGGAGAAGAAAAAATTCCTTTTGAACTTGAAGAGGGAGCAATGATGTTCGAATCATTAGTTGAGGCAATTGAGCCTTATGATTTTAAAATTAATAATTTGTGGATGTTTGGAGGTGATGTCAAAGATGATGAAGAAGAGAGACATAATTTGAGCTATGAGACAATTATATCTCATGAAAAAGTTCATACACAATTGAAGGGAAATATTGTTTTTTAGCATAATGCTAAAGTTGTAAGTAGAGGAAGTTTGGCTCACAATGATGACCAAAAGCAAGAAAAAGAAGCAAAGGATACCAAGTACTCAATTTCTATGCTTAAGGAAGTTGAGATGAATACCATTGAAGATTTTCTAAGTCATGTAGAGCACTTGGAACAAAAAAGGATTTGATGACAGAATCATCAAGTAGGACAATTGAGTCTTGTGGTTTTAAAATAGAAAAATTGTGTGTGATTATAGGTTTTTAAGGTTTTGAAGGTGATAGACAGTTACTGGAAACTATCATAAAGATGGTGGATGAGGCTATGTTATCTTATGAAGATAGCCAAGGAAAAGCATGTGTACAATTGGTTAGTAAATGGGAGAAAGAATTGGAGCTATTGGAGAATTGGTTGAAAGTGCGAGTAGAGAAGAAAGAACCTGATGAAGACTAAAAAGGATCTACAGTAGAGGAATAATATGTTACTGCAGTTAAAGAATCAAAAGACAATTTAGTTTTTGAAAGTAAATTTGCAGGTACTGAGTAGAAGAGGGATGTTGCAGAGGGAGATATCATAAGAGATAATCAGGATGTTTGGGAGGTAGAAATGTCCAGAAAAATATCTACAACAATATTTAAAGTAATTTAGGTAAAGGATCCTAAAGATATGCAAAATGTGGAGATGCAACAGCTAGTAGACAACAGCCACAAACTGAAGCAAGGAGGTAGAGGTAGTAACAAATGGCAGTGTGTACCAGCCCAAGGATATGTCGAACATGGAGATTGAGGAACTATGGGAGTTTATGATAAAATATTCCATATGGAGAAAATTGACAGCAAAAGGGATGATCAATCAGAATTTCAAGCTGATTGAAAAAAGGAGAATGAACCAGAAGACAACAAACATACAACAGCAACAAAAGTGCAGAGTATTTCGACAACTACAAACTAAAGTTTGGGACCCTGGAGGTTTTATATCAACATTAGAGGACACATGATCTAGACATCATGAATTTTTTATACCTTGGGAGTCTGATATAGGAGCATCATGGTTCCAAAATTTATATATTTAGTAGAATTTAGGGGTCTTATGTTTTCAATGGAGTTGGTTTCCTATGTATTTAATTAATGTAATTTTCAATGTTTTGAGTGATTTTATGTGAGACATATAGAATAGGATTTAATTAAATATTGTGAGGCATATTTGTAGATGTTCTTGAATGTAGGAGAACATGAGATATTTGTGCTAGGGATTGTGAATCCTAGACTTAGGAATCTGTTGATGATTTTGTGGATTTAGAGGATTCATAGGATTTAGTTGAGAAGATTGAAGATCTGAACCAAAATTGGTTACAAAAAATTTGTGTATATTTGTTAAGCCTCCAAGGCATAAATATGATTAGTATTAGATATATAATAGAAGAGATCTGATTGTAAGCCTATGGGCTGAGAAGGAATTCATTGTGCAAATATCTATTTGTAGATATAAAAACTAAATTATGAGTTGTGCAGAGTATGGTGTCTTGATAAATTTTCTATTGTGTTTATAAATTATATATTGTAAGTGTGAACAACATAATTTTTCACATTATTGGTGTATTGGTGAGTTTGAGAAGAACTAGACAGTTAGCTAAGAAGTGTATAATGGTCAGATAGTTCTAAGTATGAACTAGATCCAAGCTCAGGAGAGACTAGCCCTATAGAATACCGAACAAGCTCAGGAGGGTTACGCCATGGAGAAAAAAAATTGTAATTAATATCATTTATTCGTTAAAGGAACATATGTGAGCCTGTTGAATGAAACAATTTTCATTATCGAAGAAATCATATAGATTTCCCGAAGATAGAGAAGTGGCATATTTTCCTTAAAAAATTAAGATTTTTTGAGGCGTAAAAGGAAAATATATGGTTAGGATCAAAGCGCAAAATTGAAACAGAGAGATTGGACAGCAAGGATTAAGTCACAAAAACATGCAAAAGACTGACAGCTAAGATCACATCACAAGGTTAAATTCTGAAAGTGCCGAAGTGGTGAAGTTAATGGTGAAGTTAAAAGTTGCGAAGTGTGATGAGGTAAGGTAGTGATTTGCTAAAGGGAGATAGTATTAAAGTGGTGATGTTGTGACGAGTGTAAAGCTGTTGAAGTACTGATGGGTTATAAATTCTGATATGTGATATATTTTATAATCGCGAAAGTGTGAAATAGTAAGTTTTGAGAATTGTGAAATGCTATATTCGCCAATTTTCGACGTGGCATGTTTTGTGATTTGCAAAATTTTATGTTTGTCGATTTGCGAAATCTATAGATTACCAATATTGCATTAAGTTTTGGGAATGTGATATGGTTTTAAAGTCATGATGTGATATGGATTGGTGATGCATCAGTGATGCCACATGTGCATTGGTTATGTAAAGAAGGTGGCCACAATATAAAGGTAAAGCGTATTGTTGGTAATTTGAGTTTTAAACCTGAGCACCATTTTGTTAAATATTCTGCGTGCATATGATTAAAAGGTTAATGTGTTAAGTTATAAAGTGGCTATATTTACGAAGGGGTTAATAAAAACTCACGAAGTTATTTGAGAAATCCATTCATTTGGGTGAATATGGAGGAAGCATATACTCCATAATGTTAATGTGGGTAATTAGTGGGGTTAATTCTGCTAACCCTGCTATCATTTGGAATAAGAGGTTGATATTTATGAAGATGCAGATTTGTTTCATCCATTGTTGTACCCTTACATTATTATTATTAGGTCGACTAGGATTATATTGTGACCCCATGGACTCCTATATATAAAAGGAGGTTTTATCATTTGTATCATCCAATAATTTTTCATTTATGTAATGTAAATGAGGTTCCCCCCTCAAAGTGGCTTATTTCTAAGCCGTTGATCTCTCTTTTCTTCTATTTTTGGAGCTGGTTTCATAACATCTCCCATCCTAGGATTTGGGTCCCAAATGTTCAAGTCTATCAACACAAGCTTATGCATGTAAAACTCTACCATTTTTGGCTTGTCTACCATACTTGATTGGTTGCAAAAATCAATGAACTGTCTATAGGTTTGGAAAGGTAAAGATCCATGAGAGGCTAATGTTTTGATTTGAAATAGGATCCACTACTCCTTGAGATACATTGCATATGAATCTGAAGGATATCTGTGTTGAATTGCCTCCATGCCCAAATCTTCCATGATGGCCACTTGTTTATCCTTTTGCTGAAGTTTCTCTTGTAATGCTACAATCTCTGCTTGTGCCTTCTGAAGGTGCTCTTTCAACACTGAATCTCTGAGCCTAACATCAAATAATTCCTTCCTTAACTCAGCTAATTTTCCTTTCATGACCCCTATTCCATGCACATATTTAGATGTGGCAAGATTCATCCAATGATGAGTGTGTGCCCTCTCCTCTTCCAATTGCTAAAACAAAGGCACTATGAACTTTTGAGGAATTAATCTGCATCCATCAATGTATGTGTAGTAGGAGTTGAGATTGGGTTGAGGGCTATGGTTTAGCACTAATGCTACATCTTTGAGGACCATTTTTGGTGAGGTGGCCTCTTCCTTATCGTCTTTTCCTCCATTCTTTTCATCTCTTTTTCCTCTTGTGCATTGTCTTCAAATTCTTTGACCTCTTGCGCCTCTGTGCCTATCTTTTCCTCGTCAATCGAGCCCTTTTTATCTAAGTACGGGCTTACTAGAGTTTCCTATAGCAAAAACAAAGTTTCATGTAGAAAAATTTGTTTTTCTTGATGAAGACCATCTTTCCCTTGTTTTTCACTCTTTTCGGTCCTTAGAGGGTCTATGGGGGTTGCATGAGGTGTATGGGATGCTAATCTAGCTTAATTTATTCTGATATATGTTATAGGGGTCCTTACATGTGAAGTGACCTCTTGCACCATTCCTTCATCTAATTTGATTTCTTCATCTTTCTTTGGCTATTCATCAATGGAAATAGGGCTCTTGGTGGGAGTCTGTGGTTTCCACTAACTCACCCTTTGAATCTTCCTAGTTCTAAAATACATAGGTTTCTCCCTCTTTCCCTTTTTTCTAATAGGTGTGCTCAAAGTAGTTTGGGTAGCAAACAATTCTTGATCTATGATGTCTGGTGACCTGATGGTGTCTCGAGGGGAGGTTTCACTACCTAGGATAGGGTCCAATCCTTTATTTTCCTTAGTATTTTCTTCCTCCTTCCCCTAATATTTTTCTTGCTCTATCTCTATTGTCTCTGTGTTTTCTGCCTCAATTTCCATCTCTTTTTTTTCTTCCTTATTTTGTGCCTCCTCTTCCTCTTCTTCTATCTACTCTCCAACCTCTTATTCTTATTCTTATAGCTCCCTCTCTCTAAGGCTAGAAGTAGAGGTTTTCCTTGTTTGGGTAGCTATAAATACTTCCCTATCCATGTCTATGAAAGAAGACCAGGATATAGGTAGTTTCAGCCTTCTCAAAGCATCACTCACAAATAGTTTAATGAGGCCATGATGGGCCAAGTGATGACATTTTATTTGCCTCACCTTATGGCTCATGTTAGTTATGGACTTCAAGAGTAAGTGAGGGATGCTTAGTCTCTATTCTAGAGGGATTTATACTTGAAACCTAAGTTCATTTAATAATATGAAATGATACCCATAGACCACACTAAGTATGCCTTCACAAGAAATAAACTTCATGATATGGAAGGCTACTTCATCCCAGGGGTATGGAAGGCTTTATCTCCTCACTCCATTTTTGTCTTCAATGTACTCTTCTCCTGGCAGAAATAAACTCTTCTTTGTTGAATTGTTAGGAATTATTTCTTTAACCCATTTGAATCCTAAGGGAAATGGTGTAACTCTACTTATGAGTTCAGGCGATAGTGTGATGGATAGGCCTCTAACAACAGTGGTGGATTTCTCTTCTGAATGTGACTACAGATCCACTACCAATTCTCTATATATCTCTTCATCAAATCCTTTCAAAAGCTCAAACTACCCTAGCCATTGGTGTTTTGAGAATATTTACATGACTTGAGGATGTTGTTTAATTCTCTTAATGTCAGTGGGCTCCATTCTATTGAATCGCTCTCCTAATTTTAATGGTTGTGATATGAAGGTGGCAAGAGGTTTGATAGTTATGTCTTGGAGATGGAGGTCCTGAAACAAAATACAAGAAAAAATTTATTTTACCCTTTAATTGCCAAATTTACTTTTCTAAGTGTCAATTTCATGGAGAAATTATAGGGCTGGAGGATGGAAAACACTTATATTTTTCCTCTTCTATTTTGGTTTGATAGATGGTGGATTTTGGAAGCAAATTCACCCACATGTGACTCTATGTTGCCTTCTAAACCCTTGTTGATCTGCTTCTGAAGTTGCCTGTAGAAAAACATTATTTTCTGTCACACAATGGTACATGCAAGATCAAACCTCGATGTTGCTCTCACGATGGCTCCCACTTCTCTCTTGATCTTGCTACTCTTCAAAATTATCAACGAGATAGTGAACATGAGACAAACCTTACCTTTATGGGATTTTTAACTAAATTTGGAGCATTGTGGTGACTCGTACTTAACACAAGTTTTCCTCTTTGAGACCATTGGTTCCACTCAAGCTAATGATTTTTGAGCCTTGTGATCACCTTCTTTGTACCCATCAAATCTCTCTTGAATTTATTTGACTTTCCCATGCGGCATGCAGTTTCACTTTTCCTTCAGTTTCACTTTACGAAGGTGGGCAACTTAACTAGCCACCTTTTTTCCTTTTAAATTTCTAAAACTCCACATTCAACCATTTTGGTCATTATGGATGCATAGCAAAAGGTAAGGTCCATACCCGAGCTTACTTTGTGTTGGTGAGGTGATGAATGAGATGGTGCAAGGAGTTGGAGTTGGTGATCGAAGCCTTGATCTTTTCTTTGTTTCATTTCTTATTTGTTTTATGAGTGAGCAACTTTCTCTGAGTGAGTTGCTTGTCTTTTATGAGTGAGTTGCTTAATATTTTTATTTTTTCCTTTCATAGGTGTTGGATGGAGGTCTTTGGGTGCCATTTTTTGAGTGATTTCCCTCCTATAGTCTGTTGGTGGTCGTTTGGAGTCATGCTCATCATTTTTCATTCATCTTTTGGCCTTGTTGTGCCACACACAGATTTTCTACAGGAAACTTTCTGATGCCTGTAGTAGTATTTTTCTTGCCTCTTATTGCTTCAATTTGCTCATAAATGGAGGTATATGGTTCATGGAGGCTATTGATGGAGTGATGGAATGAATGGAGTGGAGGATAGGCAAGTGGAGGAGTCTGATGCCAAGTTTTTCAATGATATAGCTCCTAATGGTGCAACATAGGGTTTAGAATGTGAATCCTTGTGCATGGAGTGAAATAAGGGTTTGGGAATTGTAGGTATAGGAAAAAAATAAATTATCATTCCATCCTCGAAGTTCAAAAATCACTGAGAGATATTTTTCCTTCATCAATGAGTTTCCTGTAGCATTTACAGGAGTTTCTTGTAGTGCTACAGGAATCATGTAGCTAGTGGATTTGCTTGTAGCAATTACAGTTTAGGAAAAAAAATGAAATTTTTTCCTATCCAAGGGTTGAACTGGATGAAGGGGTGTATGCTAGAGTGGATTATGAAGTGTGGAAGCATATGAGAAGATAAAATGAAGAGAAATTCATCCTATGGATCCCAAAAACATCTTTGATCACTAACCTGCAAAACATAAAACACATGAGTGAATAGGTATTTTTTTCTTCTTTTTCGTTTTGTTTCTTTTTTTTTTATCTTTTTTTTTTGAAGGAAAGTGAGATGCCTCCACAAAGGTTTTCAACCGACAGGCTTGCCTTGGATGCCTGAAGAGAGGTTTTCACCCAATGATCTTTTATTCTTTGTTTTTTCTTTTTTTTCTTTTTCCTTTTTCTCTTTATTTCTCCATGATTTCCTCATGGAGGTTTTCAAACCCAGAGTTGGCCTAGGGTGCCTGTTGGGAAAAATACTGAGAGGGGGGGGGGGGGATGCGGTATTCTTTGCACTTAATCAAATCTTTTTACTTTTTCATTCCTTAAAACCCATACGCTACTTTCCTTGATGAAACTAGCGTATATACGCGGATCCCCTTTATGAAACTCGCGTATACACGGAGATATAGATATGTCATTAAATCTTCACTTAAACCATTCCATCATTTATTCATCGGATATTCATAAGCGGTAAACATGTGCGGTAAGAATAGGAGTAAACCATCACACGAAGCATCACACATGAACACCGGGATTTTTAGGTGGAAACCCAAGTCGGGAGAAAACCACCGCTGCAGTTGCTCAACCTTCAATATTTTATTATAGAGAAAACATCTTACAACATATGTGCTGGTGCAGACTCCTACCAGCACGCAGGCACCCACCTGCGCTCGTTTACCAGCCTCTCCTGGAAGGGAGCTCCAACCCCCTGACTCGTTTACCGGCCTCTCCTGGAAGGGAGCTACGACCCCCCGATCTCGTTTACCAGCCTCACCTGGAAGGGAGCTACAACCCCCTGACTGAAGGCTACAACCCTCAGCACCACCTTGGACCACGTTTCATCAATTTTCACACTGGATCCAACAACTTCAATAGAACACCACTTGCAGGCCACATTTCATCATATTTTCATATTGGACCCTTTCCATACTTTTAAGCACAAACATACATCACCAACAGATACATATCAACACAGATCAGATAGCAGAAACACAGCAGAACAGATCAGATATTTCATACCCCTTGCTTCAGCAAACCCTAGTTTGCATACGCTCTTTCCCTTTACTGATGTCGCGTATATACGCGCTTTAGTCTACATCAACCAGCGTATACCTCAGTACATATTCCATTGCGCATACGCGCTTTCACTTCATCGAAGCTGCGTATATACGCGCTTCCTCCGCGGCGAAGTAGCGTATAGATCTTCAATCATTATGGAGCAGCATACTTCTTCAGAACAGATATTCGGTTCAGATTCAACCCTTTACTTCAGACAGATGTTCGCCTAGATGCTCGCCTCATCACAGATCTAAGCCTTCCATAATCAGATCTTGCAAATACAAGAGCAATTCAGATCTAGATCCCCTTCTTCATCATTGGTGCATCATACATTCAGATTTATCATTCAAGTGTAACCCTTTCCATTCAGATATACTTCAGAGAGAAGTATTCATTCAAGCTCAGACATCTTGCTCCCACACTCATGATTTGCACAATGAATTTCATCTCTTTATATAGGTTTTCCCTTTTTCAATACCATGAGCCAAACCAATACCATGAGCCCAAAACTACATTAGACGGGGTCATTTAGACGAATCATTACCCATTACAATGGGTCAATACCATGGTGGTTACCCCTGGTTTTTCACTTTTAGAGCGCTTTAGCCCATACGCGACTTGGAACGTTCTTTTCCGCGTGCATACGCAACTTCCCCTAGACAGATCCGCGTATACCTAGAGACATACTCTTTTCATCAAGATTTAACACATGCTGACTTCTTTTCTTCACTGCCTTCTGTACACACTGTAGATACATCATATTTAGCTCATCAAGAACATATTCTAGCAAGCACAACTTCATCAAGTAAGTTGTCATCATCTTCATCAAGTGGGTTGCCTTTCAAGGACAACACTCAACATCATATTGTCAACAAACATCATATCACATCAGATTTACATCATTTACCAAGTCCATCAAGTCAAGAATAACTTCATCGGGTGGATTGCCATCAAGGACAACACATGTCAACAGTCACATGTCTTCATCTTCATTCAGTGGGTTGCCATCAAGGACAACACTCTACATCATATTTCCAACAATCTCCCCCTTTGGACTTGATGGCAACCACGATGGTGTTTGGTTACCACAGCAGATAGATACCATGTCACTACCCCAAATATGTCACTCTCCACCATATCATTATCTTCTCTTCATTTAAACACCATGTCACTCTCCCCCTTTTTGGCATCATTCAAACACCATGTCACTCTCCCCTTTTGACATCAAGGGAAAAGGGAACATCATTATCTTCATTCAAACACCATGTCACTCTCCCCCTTTGACATCAAGGGAAAAGGACAAAACCAGCAGATCAAAACCAACACACTCTCCCCTTTGACATCGAGGGCAACGGGCGGATCAAAACCAACACACTCACCCCCTTTTCTCCTCATGTAGAAGAAGCGTTCTGCCCAGAATCGATGTATATTGAAGTGACCAAGCTCCCCACGAGTTCATGTTGAATATTTTTCAATGATACATGACTCTATGAACTTCCTATGCAGAAAGACTCATACTTACATCAAATATCCAACCAAGTGGATTTACATATAAGACTCAAGTACCCCACCCAGCAACCCAGTAGGTTTACACATTTGAACTCGGCTACCCAACCAAGTGGGTTTACAAAGTGACTCAGCTACCCAACCAAGTGGGTTTACAAAATTTGACTCAGCTACCCAACCAAGTGGGTTTACAAAAATGACAATTCCTTACATGACTGAATATTACAATTTTTACATCATGGGTCTCAACAAGACCTTTTCACCAAAATATAAATATGACCATTTATGACCAACACCAGAAAGTCCTCAAGAAAGAGAACATATTTCAGAACCATAATAATGCCAACACTGCATTATACTCGGCAAAGCTAATGCTCCCCCTGAATCTGTGCAACCAAGCAATCTTTTCAAATGACTAAGGCTCCCCCTTAGTTTGTGCATCCTGAAAACTTCCACCAACAAATCATCAAGGCATCTTCATCAAAACATTAGAAACAGAATTATGAGAACTGGAACACCACCAGAGATACCAAACAGTATCAGAGATACCAAACAGCATTGCATCTATGCTGAAGAGAGATGAACCAACCAAAAAATTGTCAGCAACCAACCATACGCGGTTTTATGTGAAGGAACTCGCGTATATACGCGACTGTGTTTCAGGAAACCCGCGTATCCCAAGACATCTTCTAAATTTCAACCAGATCAAATTCTCTGTGAGGCAAAGACAGTGTTCAGCTTCTTTCTGAGACATTTGAATGCTTCCCTGGACTACAGATAGATAGAACGATGTAGATGTGTCTTCAAGCGTCATCCAACGGTTGTGGCATAAGTACAATAGTAACCAAGCCTTTAGATTCTTTGCAGCATCAATACAATATTTCCAAGAGAGATTCTCATATCAGAACAACATTTATCAACAACCAGGGCTCAAAAACTCATCATAATAAACCATGTACCAAGTCATCATCATTTGAGCATGAGTATCACAAAAACCAAAGAATAAGCAATCATAAGTATGCAACCTGATGCTCCCCCTAAACCAATGCTCCTTCTTAACTTATGCAACTTGAAAACGTTCATCAGCGTCATCAGCAATAATCTCTGCATGGGCTGCCCTTATCTCCGAATTATAGGACTTTCATCTCAACAATAAATGCTCTTCATCATAAAGAAACCAGGCTTCATCCATAATATTCAACACAAGAACCCATGTATCATTTCATTATCATGAGTATAACCAGAATAGTGCAATCATCAGCAGTCAGACTGATGCTCCCCCTGGACCTCTGCTCCAGATCTTCAGCTATCAGATAAATTTTCTTATCATCAATGCATACGCGGCTGTGTCTGCTGGAACTCGCGTGTATACGCGACTTTGTTTCATATAACCCGCGTATGAAAAGTGAAATAGAAAATTTCACACCTTCATCTCCTTCTACAATTTACCTTAATTTCTGTCTTTTCTTCACCGGATACCCAGCATCGAGAGAAATACATATAACGAGAATAATCAAATCAAACATGAGAGACATCATACATTGCTAGCACAATGACGATACATTACTAAATACGATAATGTATCACATCATTCCTATGAATAATCAAGTAAACGAACGGATGACACCAATAGGTCGAAAATTTCCTACGTTTGATCAGTCCTCCATCCTTTTTAGATTTGTTTGACCTTCCTAACAGTGTGCTGAAAATTGTCCACTTTCTTAGATCTGTTCAACCTGCATTCCTTTTCTACATGCCCATACTTGTTACAAGAATAACATCTCATATGTCTAGAAAAGTAAGCATAAGAATCATAATGAGTATTTCTAATCTTCCTCCTTTTGCAATCAACTGCTTTATGTCCATACATGTTACATGAGAAACAATATCCCTTAAAGAAACTAGAGTACCTTTCTGAGTAGAATCTGTTTGTTTGAGGCTGAAATGATCTTCTCCTGCAATTTGCTGCAACATGCCCATAGTTATGACATTTAAGACATTCAACGTTCTTGAATGAATTCCTTTGAGAATTCATGATTGTTGGTTGATATTTTGACTCTTTTAACACTTCAGGTTTTACATTGACTTCCTCTGAATTTTTAGCACTTCTTTGTGAGCTAGATTCTCCTTTAACAATTTCATGGAAACCAAGACCAAGTTTGATAGCAGGAGACCTTTGATTACTCAGAATATTGTCCAAGATATTAGTACTATCTTGAAACCTCAAAAGTTTAACATTTTCTTCTAATTTACCTTTGAGAATGTTTACCTCAACCTCCAAGGCTTGACATTGCTTTGTCATGCTTTCTTCTTTCCTACTTCCATCTTCTACTTGGTCCTTCAGATTTAGGATTTCTTCTTTCAACCAATTTTCGTTGTCTTCACATGTTTGCTGCAACTCTTCATTCTTCTTGTTTGATGCTTCGAGATCTTCTTTGAGGGAGACAATTTCTACTTCAAGTCTTGCATTCTTCTTGTTTGATTTATCTAGGTCTTCTTTGAGGGAGATGATTTCTGTTTCAAGGCCTTCCTTTTCAAACGTTTTTAGAGGTTCCTCAATCTTCTTACTTGATGCTTCAAGATATACTTGTAGAGAGATGACTGTAGCTTCAAGACCTTCATTCTTCTTCTTTGATTTTTCTAGATCTGTTTTTAGAGAAACGTTTTCTGCTTCAAGTCCTTCATTCTTCTTATTTTCTTCTTCAAGTTCTGCTTGCAGAGAGATAATTCCAGCTTCATATCCTTTACTCCGATTGTATACATCATCGAACATCCTTTTCAGTCTAAATACCAAAGCTTTGTTAGCAGAATCCTTCTCCTTAAATTTTCTTTGTTGATCTTTGATAACTTCTTCTAGATCCACAACTTTTCTCTTACTATCTGCATCTTTAATCTTGACAACTTCGATAGCATATTCTTCACTATCATCACCATTGTTTGCACAACTAAGATCTTTCAAGGGATGACCCCAATCACTATCCGATTCATTTTTGTCAAATTCAGCTATCTCCTTACTTTGAGTAGCCTTCTTCTTCGCCATGAGCACTTGTAGAGCTTGGTCAGAATCTTCTTCATCTTCACTTTTACTATAATAATCCTTGCATATACAATTAAGTAAGATACAAGAGAAACGATCAATACCTCTTTCATCTCCTTCAATTTCTGCTATACATGATTTCTGAGGCTTCTTCTTTCCTTGAGTAACCTTCTTCTTTTGCTTCTTTCCCATTGCGGCGGATCTCCTTCAAGCGATCAAGCTGCAGAAGGACCACGCTACGATACCAATTGTTGGGAAAAATACTAAGAAGGGGAGTGAATCAGTATTTACTGCATATTCAAAACTTTTACTTTTTCATTCCTTTAAAACCCATACGCTACTTTGCTGAATCCAACTAGCGTATACACGCGGATATTCTTCATACAACTCGCGTATACACAGAGATCTAATTATGCCATTAGTTCTTCACTTATATCATTCCATCATTCATTTATTAGATGTTCTATAAACAGTAAACATGTGTAGTAAGAACAGAACAAACCATCACACAAAGCATCACACATGAACACCGGGATTTTTAGGTGGAAACCCAAGTCGGGAGAAAACCACCGCTGCAGTTGCTCAGCCTTCAGTATTTTATTATAGATAAAACATATTACAACATATGTGCTGGCGCAGACTTGACCAGCACGCAGGCACCCACCTGCGCTCGTTTACCAGCCTCTCCTGGAAGGGAGCTACAACCCCCTGACTCGTTTACCAGCCCTCTCTGGGGGGAGAACTCCCGACCCCCGTCTCGTTTACCGACCTCACCACGGAAGGGAGCTGCGACCCACGCTGAGGGCTACAACCCTCGGCACCTCTATGGACCACGTTTCATCAATTTTCACACTGGATCCAACAACTTCAATAGAACACAACTTGCAGGCCACATTTCATCATATTTTCATACTGGACCCTTTCCATACTTTTAAGCACAAACATACATCACCAACAGATACATATCAACACGGATCAGATAGCAGAAACACAGCAGAACAGATCAGATATTTCATACCCCTTGCTTCAGCAAACCCTAGTTTGCATACGCGCTTTCACTTCACTGATGTCGCGTATATACGCGCTTCCGTCCACACAAACCAGCGTATACCTCAGTGTATATTTTATTGTGCATACACGCTTTCTCTTCGCTGAAGCCGCGTATATGCGCGCTTCCTCCGCGGCGAAGTAGCGTATAGATCTTCAATCATTACAGAGCAGCATACTTCATCAGATCAGATATTCAGTTCAGATCTACCCTTTTGTTTCAGACAGATGTTCGCCTCATCACAGATCTAATCACTCCATAAACAGATCTAGCAGATACAAATACATTTCAGATCTAGACATCCCGCTTCATCATTTCTTCATAGGTGCATCATAGATTCAGATCAAACCTTTACCCTTTCCATACAGATATACTTCATAGAGAAGTATTCATTCAAGCTCAGACATCTTGCTCCCACACTCATCATTTGCACAATGAATTTATTCTCCTTATATAGGTTTATCCTTTTTCAATACCATGAGCCCCTTTTTCAATACCATGGGCCAAAACAATACCATGAGCCCAAAACTACCTGGACGGGGTCAATTAGGCGGATCATTACCCAATATAATGGGTCAATACCATGGTGGTTACCCCTGGTTTTGCACTTTTAGAGCGCTTTAGCCCATACGCGACTTGGAACGTTCCTTTCCGCGTGCATACGCGACCTCCCTTAGACAGATCCGCGTATACCTAGAGACTTTCTCTTTTTCATCATAGAATTAGCACATGCTGAATTCCTTTCTTCATTGCCTTCTGTACACACTGTAGATACATCATATTTTCTTCATCAAGAACATATTCTATCAAGCACAACTTCATCAAGTAAGTTGTCATCATCTTCATCAAGTGGGTTGCCTTTCAAGGACAACACTCAGCATCATATTGTCAACAAACATCATATCACATCATATTTACATCATTTACCAAGTCCATCAAGTCAAGAATAATTTCATCAGGTGGTTTTCCATCAAGGACAACACATGTCAGCAGTCGCATGTATTCATCTTCATTCAGTGGGTTGCCATCAAGGACAACACTCTACATCATATTTCCAACAGTGCCTTAGAGAGGTTTTCACCCATGCCTCTTTATTTTTTTTTTTTATTTTCTAGGAGGGGGAGGTGCTAGAAACTATGGAGTTTCCCATGACATACACCTCCCTGTTTATGGAATTTATAAATTCTGCACTAGACAGGGGCTTTTTGTAAACTTTAATCTTGTAACCATTGAAAAACAGGGTATTTCCTTCCTCATTAATGTTTATGATCTGAACTATGCCATTATTATATCATTTGTCCACTTTGTACTGTCCTAGCCGTATTGTCATAAATTTTCCTTTGAAATCCTTAAACCTTGAGTCATACAACAACGCCCAATCTCATTCTTCAATTGTATTTTCCTTATTGCACTTTTCATGCTAGACCTTCCATTGTAGCTGAATCACTTTTGTGTGAAGAAGTGCTTGCATCATGACCTCATCATATTCATTGAATTAC
Source organism: Pinus albicaulis (assembly GCA_034641835.2). Lineage (NCBI taxonomy): Eukaryota > Viridiplantae > Streptophyta > Pinopsida > Pinales > Pinaceae > Pinus > Pinus albicaulis. The sequence continues at coordinate 945,940,366 of CM076575.1, forward strand.
AGCAACCTCTCATGTTGGGCATTTGATATATCTAGGGATAACTCATTTTCCATCCTTAAGGAGTCAAACTCAAATTCAATTGAAAGCAAAGCTTTCTTTCCATATACCAGGTCATAAGGAGTCAATCTTGTTGTTGTTTTCCAAGTAGTGTTGTAGGCCCAAATAGCTTCTACCAATTTGTCCACCCAGTATTTTCTGCTTCTGCTCACAACCTTGGTGAGGATACTCTCCAAGGCACTATTGGTCACTTCCACTTGGCCATTTCCCTGAGGGTGGTACGTAGTGTATGTCTTACGCTTTATCTTGTGCCTCCTCAGAATATTCTCAATGAGATTAGAAGTGAATTGTGACCGATGATCAGTGACTACCTCTCTAGGGTATCCAAATTTGTAAAACACATTCTCTCTTAGAAATTCTACTACTTTCTCCTCGTTTTCTACCTTCAAAGTTTTTGTTTCATCCTACTTTATCCGGTAGTCAGTTCAGACTATGATATAATTTTTCTGTCGAGATGGTGGATCAACAGGTCCAATGAATTCCATGCCCCACTTATCAAACGGTTGAAGAGCCACTTGAGGGTGTAAGGGAATCTCATCCCTCTATGTAGGTTTCCCTATCCTTTGGCACTAGTCGAACATGCTAGTGTATCTTTTGGCATCCTGGTGAATGGTAGGCCAATAGTATCATGCTTGCAAAAATTTGAAGGCAATAATTTTTGCAGAAAAAGTGGCATCTGCAAGGGCTATCATGACATGTAGAGAGGATATCAAAAAATTATTCCTCCCTCACATATCTTTTGATAATTTGGTTAGGGCATAACTTCAAGATATTTCCCCCAATCCATGTGAAAGGGGAACTTTTTCTGATGATCTTACTCTTCACCTTGAATGAAAGATTAGGAGGGAAATTTCAAACAACCAAGTAGTTATCTATGTCAAAAAACCATGGTGAGAGTGTTGAGATAACGAAATGATGTTCATATGGAAGTTGTTCATCCACCATTCCTTATTCATCTGTAGATAGAACTAACCTAGATAAAAAAATCTACAACAACATTCTCCTTTCCAGATTTATCAACAATGGTTAGGTCAAATTGTTGTAATAGAAACAACCATCTAATTATCCTAACATTAACATCTAGTTTGTTCATTAAATATTTGATGGTTGCATGGTCAATGTGTAAAAAGGTTTGATACCCAGTGAAATAATGTCTAAATTTGTTTAAAGCATGGACAATGGCTAACATCTCCTTCTTTGTGACAGTATAATTGAGCTCGGCCTTAGATAAGTTATTACTAATGAAATAGATTGAATAAGGTAACTTGTCTTCTAATTGGCCCAATGCTACCCCCACAACTTTTTCTGATGCATATGTGTGGATGTGGAAATGCAGTGTCCAACTTGGACCCTAGGGAATGGGGGAAGTAGTTAAATTTCCCTTAATGAGCTCAAAAGCTTCTTGAAAAATATTGTACAAAGTAAACTCATAATATTTGGCCAACAACCCAAATAGTGGTGAAGCCAATTTTTTGAAATATTTGATGAACCTTAAATAATAGCCAGTTAAACCCAAGAAACTCCTGGCATCTCTCTACTTCTGAGGAGAAGGTACCCTTTTGATGATGGTGATTTTGTTTGGGTCCACCTGTATTCTTTCTTGGGAGATTGAGTGTCTCAATACAACTCCTGCTCTTTTCAGGAATTCAAAATTTTATGGGCTCTGGGATAGACGCATCTCAATGCACCTTCTTATCACTTTTCCAAAATTGGAGAGAGATTCCTAGAATCCATCCCCATAGGGTGTGAAATAATCAGTGTATATTTTAGTTGATTCATGGACTAGCCCATAGAAAATGCTCAAGACAACTCTTTGGAAGGTAGCTGGGGCATTACACAACCTAAAGAGTAGGACTCGTTAGGCGAAGGTACGCCAAGGGCAGGTGAAAGTAGTCTTGTCCTGGTCTTCAGGGCTAATGTCGATCAGGTTATACCCACTGAACCCATCTAGGAAGGAAAAGAAATTCTTTCCTACAAGGCCATGTAAGACATGGTCTATAAAGAGAAAAGGGAAATGGTCCTTCTTGGTTGCTTTGTTAAGTTACTAATAATCAACATAGATTCACCATTTTTCATTATTCTTCGGGACTAGGATAAGAGGAGATACCCACTCACTGTCTGATATAGGATAAATGAAACCTGCATCCAAAAATTTCTGTAGCTCTTCATTGACTAAGTCCTCTAGAGCTGGGTTCATCTGCCTTTGTGGTTCGCGCATAGGCTTGCATCCTTCCTTAATGTAAATATGATCTTCAAACTGACGGATGCACCCTTGTCATGTCTTTGTAATCCCAAGAAAATTGATCTAAGTTTTCTTTTAGAAGCTGGCATAGCTGCTTTTATTATTCATATGAGAGGTTTCAGTTGATTTTCAGAGATCTAGATGGACCAAACTGTACAGACTTCGTGGTTTTAAAGGTTTCATTGATTGAGTGCAATTCCATCCAAGGTTGGCTCAGATAATTTGACTAGGTTTTCAAGCGGACTGTTAGTGGGGGACTGGTTTTGAATTACATGGTCGATGAATTCATATTCATCAAGTTTCCCCCCTTTATGAAAAATATCTATGGTACAAATGGGGATGGTTTTATATACCTCATATTCTTCATCCTCCAACCATAAAGGTCATTCATGATCAATGGAAGGCTGGGTTGGAGGATATAATACCAGTTTTTTGGTCAAGGGCCCATTCTTAATAGTCATGTTTCGGCCCGATAGATGATATAAGCATCGGTAGTGGCTAACCAAGGTCTCCCTAAGCTGGGAGGATATCCATTGAACTTGGTTTTTTTCTGTAGAACCAGGAAATATGTAGGATACTCCCAAGATTCAATTGAAACCATAACATCCTCAACAATTCCTTTCAAAGTTACTGTGCACCAATCTGCAAGTTTAAGAACTGTTGTGGGTTTCCTCAAATTCCATTGGAGGTTGAGTTTTAACATAGTTTCCTTGGTCATGAAATTGTTGGAAACCCCGAGATCATTCAGAGTATTGGGGACTATGACACCATCTATGTGCACATCTACAACTGGACTGCCAGGGTCCAGGTACTTTGGAAAGATCACCCTTCCCAACGTTAAGTTGGATAACTATCCTACTACATTGATGGTGGGGGTATCTTTCTTCTCTCTCCCATGTTTCTTGAAGAAATTTTCCTTGATGAGAATATTGTAAATAGGAAGATATTTAATTTCCTGGAGAAGTGATATATATTTACACACAATTTTTTCAGTTCTCCCAGAAGTTCAGTTTCCTCTGGGGTGTGCTAACTGGAATCAATCAAGCACTTGGGAAAAAGAGGTTGTTGGATCTGAGTGTTACTTTCTTCATTTTCCTCCTCAACCTACACGTGGAGATGGAGGGTGGTTGTCTAGGAGTACTCTTCCCGACTTGAGATTAATCTATTGTATCTCCACAATATAAGTTGGATAAGATGTCTCTCCACTATAAACCTGTTGTTCCTATCTATTTTTTAGGTTTGGATTAGGCATGCAGGCATCTGGGGAAACTTGGGTGGAGCAACATGAGTAAGCTGAGGTTGAGTTTGGGGTGGAGGCATTATAGCATGTGGTTGATTATGTTTAGGCCTCCACCCTTGGGATGTATGGTTTCATTGAGGTTGCTGAGCAACATACTACTAAAATGGTTGGTTCATAGGCTGACAATGATATGGAGGGTTGTAAGGAAAAGTAGGAGGTGTAGGCCAGGATGGAGGAGTGGGGGTGTACCAATATTACATGGATGCCTTCCGATTATTTTTATAATAATAGTAAGGTACACCTTGCATACCTTGCTGATATGACCTAGGGCCTTGAGGCCTTCTTTGATTGATGAAATAGAGTTGTTCTAGTCCTACTTCACCACCTTGATATACAAATTTGACTCCAGGTAAGGAGGGAAACTTTTCTATGGCATGATTCGCCTCACTTATTAAGGAAACATCTATTAAATTCAGTGGACATTTATTTCTAGGGTGTTTTCTGTACATCTAGGGAAAAATATAGCCAAGGCCCTTTTTGCTTCCTCTTGCTTCCTCTTGACCTAAATTATGTCCATTTGCAATGAAAAGGTGTGAAACATGTCACTTTGAAGTCCTCCAACATATTTCCAATCTCATGCTTGATTCAAGTGGAAGAGGAAGGGGTATTGGTTGTACTTTGGCAAGCTTTTCCTTTCTTCCTAGCTTCCCTAGAATGGTTCCTAAAGAGAGTTTTGATTGTTTGATAAGGCAGCTGGTAGATATATCTTCCTGATAACATATTTAGGGTTTCTATAACCTCCTCCCTAATACCTCATAAAATTACTAGTTCAAGAGATCCAGGATCAAGAGTACAATTGGCTCTCTTATAGTTTAACTCAATCCTCTCTTCATAGTCTTCTAGGGACTCATCGGGCCCTAACATCATCCTGAATATCTTATCTTTAGTTTCCTTGGACCTATAGTATTCCTTGTAATTTTTTTTGAAGGCCTCTTGCATCTGTGCCCAGGTAGTGATGTTTTTCCCAGGTAGACCCATGAACTAGTGCAAGGATGCATCCTTAAGGGTAGATGGGAATAACTTCAACTTTTGATCATCTGAGGCATAGTCATAGGTCCTACAGACAACAAAAAATTCAAACATGAATGTGTCAGGATATTCAAAGGTAAGTCCATGAAAGTGTGCAAGGGTCGAGGGGCTAATGTTCTTCATTTTAGCTTCCCTATCTGCCTCTCTAATGGGAAAGGCTCCCCGGGCTAGAGTTTCAGCCACGGTTGAAATACGTGAAGTAGGTGTTACACCATTTTTTGTTCATCTAACCTATTATCATTAGATGGACCTAAGTACACCATGTAAGACCAATTTTACCCTAAGTAAAATTGCTTTCACTATGTAAAATAACTTAATAAAACACATTTATTAGCTTGTTTATGGTCTAAACAGGAAACCCCAAAAGGAAATATTAAAAAAACCTATATTTGTTTGATTTTCCTGGTCATGTTTAACCCAAAAAAAAGAAATTAATTAGATAAATCTTTATTTATCTTATTATTTTCCAGGAATAATTAATTAAATCTTATTTAAATAGTATTCCTTGTTAAATATGACTAAATCACCCATAAATAATTAAATAAATCATTATTTATTTGATTATCTTTCAACCACTTCATTAAAATGATAAATAAATCATTTATTTATTTATTATTCACAAATAAAGGGATTTGACCCAAGTCAAATACTTTTTCCCTCCAACAAATATAATAAAATATTCCGTAAAAGGTGGATCTAGATTTGGTTAATGTTATTTTAATCATGCACCAAGATCTAGAATGACCCAATATTTTGTTATAAATAGGAGGGTTTTTCCTACCATTATTCACCTTTTGTTGCCTATTAGATCACTCTGGATCTAAACTCTTGGTCTGACTTTGAGCCATTATCATTGTCATATTTTCCATTATTTGCTGTGTGAGCTCCCTTTGAGTTCTATCTTTGTCTTGGTTTTCTACACCAACAGGAGAGAGAAATGCTAGATCTGAAGTGCTGAGGACTTCCAAGAACCCATCCCATTGAGGAGAATTGGAAACATCTTCTTGTTTTCCTCCCAGGTGCCCTTAATACAAAATTCTTTCAAAAATTGTTCTTGTCTTGTCTATTGGATATATGGAGCAAACCCTTCTTTTTACTGCTTAATGTCTTTCTATGCATAGATCTGGTTTTTTGCAGCTCTTGTCTTGATCAATTAACTGCAGATCTGAAGATATTGGCAGCCACATTTGATGTTAGGGCTATTAGTTATGCGTAGCTAAAGTGGTCTTTTTTCGTACACTTCGACAAAGGATTCATACTAACAATTGGCGACTCCACACGGGTTTTCAATTATGACTGCTATCGTTTTTCATATTCCTGCATATCCAGCTACTTCAGACCCTAGGGTTTCTTTTCAGCTTTTTGTTTTTTCTATTTTCAAGATGTTTTTCTCAATACAAAACCCCAAAACATTAAAATTTCTAACTTCCGCGTGTTTCTGGCCCTATTGTGCAGGTGATGTAGACATCACCGCAACTCGAGACAACAACTTTTTCGAAATCGTCGTTGGGACACCCGTGGAACTTTAGGTCGCACTTTTCAGCCCAACCCATGACCTCGGGATCAAGTGGGGAACTTCGGTACCCCATTATTCAGTAGCGGCGTATTTAAAACAAAGCCGTAACCCGTGACGTACCGCTTTTTCCGCTCTTTTTTCTTCAATTTTTCCGGCTTTTCGAAAGCTTCCGTCGTGGTTTTCGACTCTTCATTTTATATTGCTTTACCGTTTCTCTTCGATCTATTTTTATCATCTAAGTGGGAACATATCCCCTAGGGATTCAGTACCCTCCACTTTTGGTGGAAGATTTTTAACTATTTCAGGTGTCTATTTTTTCAGAGTTTCAGCCGCCCCTTTTTCAGATCTAATACCTCCTTTTCAGATCCCTTTTAATCAGCTCTCCCCACTTTCGAAACACCTCCTAAAGTTTTGTTTGGATCTACCTTTAGGGCCTCCTCCTTGCCCCTTCTTCTTTTTGCTGATTTCCTCCTTTTTTCCAGCCACCTTGCCTCTGCCTCTTGGCTGTGTTCTACACCTCTTTTCAGTAGATATCTCCTTTAGATCCCTGTCCCTTTCGACCCTACATCTATTGGCCTCTTTTTAGTGTGTTTTAACTAGATTTTTTTTCCCTCTGTTAGACTAGTTTTGAGAGACCCGCCTTTTTGGGTTAGATCAATGCATTGTTAATTGTTAATTTTCTGTTATTCCAGCATTATACACTATTCTTTGCAGATTTATTTTCAGTTACACAACACACTTTTTCTTTTGCTCTCAAAATTTCAGGGTTTAAAAATTAAAATTAACGCATGCCACACACTCACCCTAAGTGAAGAAGAGCCTGGTTAACACCACCAGGAAAAGACTTTAAAACATTGTAAAATCAATTGACACTGCACCTTTCTGCCCTTGTTTCGACATTGTAATCACTTGATTCTACACCTCCCTGCCTTTGTTAGTCGTTCTTCTTCCCCTTGTGTCGTGTTTGTGTTGTCACCATTACGCCCCCAAGGCGCACATCCTGGAGACTTCTTGGTCTTCACCCTCAGTTTCCGGTCGGTCGACCTACTCCTTCCCGCCGTCGTCGAGTTAGTCCTCCTTCGAGTCCACACTCTGACTCCTCTTCTGATTCATTGGGTTCTCATTTTACTTCTGGTTCTCCCCTGTCACCTTCACTATGTCTAGTCCAGGGCCTAACGCTAGCGGTAATCCCGGCCCTAATGTCGGGACTACTACTAGCGGAACCGCCACAGGAACTACCTTGGCTGCCCCTTTGCTCCCTTACATGGCAGGCCTCAACCTCCCTGATCTCAATCAGTTGAACAATGACCCTATCCACCACGATGTTGGTTGGCCTGCTATGCCGACTAAACTCCCCTCCAACATCCCTAAGTTCGAAGGCCTTGCTAGAGAAGATCCAAACAATCATGTCCGATCTTTCCACATGTGGTGTTCCTCCAATTCCATTACCGATGATTCCATCTGTCTTCAGTTGTTCCAATGCACGCTTACGGGAAAAGCTTCTAAATGGTATGTTGACTAGGCCACCTCTTCCCATACCACCTTTGCGACCATTGCCCAAGCCTTTTTATATTATTTCCAGCTCCCTCTCCGATACGACACTGGTACAAAGATTTTGACCTCCTTCTGTCAAACCTCTTCAACCCGCCTTTCCACTCATGTCCAAGAATGGTGGAGAAGAAGGAGCTTATGTCGAGCTCCCACCTTTGAGGATCGGGTTTATATGGATTGGTTCCTTCACACTCTCTTACCTCCCATTGGAAAATATGTCGCCTCTAATTTCCCTCAAACCGAAGAAGCCGCCCTCCAAATCGCCTTGAAGTATGACCTGATCTACGCTCAGTCTGGTTATGTTTATACCGTCCTTCTTGACCTCCCTAGGCCCAGTGGCGCTAATGCCCCGGGGGCATCTCATTCCACCGACGGTATCATTGGAGCTCTTTCTCATCCATATTCTCAACCTCCTATGGGCTATGGTCTCCCTCCGGGAGGGGCCAACACCTCTAGCACTTTTCCCCCTCCAGGTAGCATGTATCCAGGATATGGCATGCCTCATCCTTTTGCCCAACCTCCTGCTTACCTCAATGTTGCCCAACCTAACCACTATCCTTATCCGCAGCCTGGTGCTCTAGCTCCTCCAGCATTTGCACTTCCACCTCCCTTGCCTTCTCAACCCCAGCAACAGCACCTACAGCCCCCTCTAGGGCAAGTATTTGCACAACAGGGCGCGACTAATCCCCCTTCCTCTCAAAGAAGGTGGAGAGGCAATCAAAATCAATCTGCCCTTGGTACTCATGGACCTAATCCTCAAGGTACTGACCCTAACACCGCTAACCAGCAACAGGGCACTCAGCCCAAGCTGGACAGACCTATTCGCACAAATAAGCCTTGTTCATGTTGCGGTGTTTACGGTCATTACACTCCCGATTATCCCCTCTTACCATAGATGCGGAAAATGTGGGAGTCTCAAGCCACATTACGAGGACAACATGCCTCCCCTCACGCTCCCCCTAATTTGGCCACTACTCAACCGGTTGTGTTTACCGATCCTTTCCCCCAGCAAGGATTCGTGGCTGCCCAACCACCTGACGGATAGGTCGCCACTCAACCTTCCCCTTCTGGTTCCTCCGATTACAAGATCCTCATGATGAACTCTGATCCATCCCCAACCGTCGACCTTCACCTTCAAACTCAGTCTCGCCAGTACCCCAAGGCTTCCGCTCAGTCTGCCCCCGAGTCCCCTTCTTCAGGTTCTACAGAGCCTCTTTCGACATCCAATGTCCCCTTACATATCCCTCAACCCAAAGTTGAGGTTCATCCCAAGATTCCTAAGGGCCCATTATGCCAAAATGCTGCTTCTGGTCAAGCTGCTCATTTGTATAGCATAGTAGATGATTTGGCGCAGTCTCCTGCTGCCATTTCCACATTGGAACTCCTCCAATCGTGTCCTTCCCAAAAGAAGGCTCTGCTATCTGCCATGGGCACTGTAGATCCTGTTGATGACCAAATGATTTCTTTCGATGCCCATCAATCAGAACATCCTCCTCTTCCTACTTCCATCGCCTTCCAAATCCCAGTCAAAATATGGAATGCTAACGTTTCTCAGTGTATAATTGATGAGGGGGCATCCACCTGTGTGATTTCCACTTCAGTTTGGAAGCAACTCGGATCTCCTGATTTGGCCCCTTCAACAATCACCCTTCGAGCGTGGGACAGCCACGCCTCCCAACCCATTGGCATTTTCCGTAATTTTTCTATCACCCTTGCGGGCAAGACTGTTTGTGTTGACGTCGAAGTCATCGACGCCCCTCTATATCACAACATTCTCTTGGGGTGAAGCTACACCTATGCCATGTCTGGTGTCCCATCCGCGGTTTTTCGCAAGATGTCTTTTCCTCACAATGGAAAGATAGTCACCATTGACCAGTTGACTTATCATGAGCCAAAGTCTCAGACCTCCCCTAAGATGACCATCTCTTCTGTAGCCAATAAGAAAACCATCGATTCCTTGACCAGTGTCTCTCCTGGCGTCTACAAAGACTCCTCTTTGCTTGGAACTTTCCCTGGTCTTCCTCGTCCTCCTATCTATGACCCTAGCTCATCGAATGTTTGCATGATGCAATCGTCTTAGGCTACTCTCAAGCAACTTGCTTCGCCTAGTCCGCAACCGCGCTTTTCACAACCTTCTCCTATCCCTTCACCTGCAACTAGTATTCATGAGCCTCTTTACCCTCCTCGCACAGTTCCTCCAAGCCTTAGCCATTTAGGAGCCATCCCACCTGGCCATTACCTCTCTGGTCAGATACCATTCCTAGCTCCCCCACTAGGAGTGTACATGGTACCTGTCATGGCCACCCTCTCTCTTCCTAACTTGACCCTTGGGATTCTCGTCTGGTACCATGATCCTCCAGCCGCAACCCTGTCGGGTCAACCCAAACCTTATATTTCTTTGACCTCGGTTCAACCGGTCCCCATGACTTCTCCCGTTGCAACAGTGCCTCAGTCACCTCAACAGGAACCACCTCCTGTTGCGACCGCTTCGGGTAAGAAGGGCAAAGCTTGCAAGGGGGCATCAAAGAACAAGGTTGCCCCGACAAACCCTACCCCTCCTCGGCCTCCAAAGCATACCATCCAATGTGCTTTGTGTGATGTTGTCAGTCATGCCACCCATACCTGTCCTGAATTGCTTCATCTCAAGCCCATGGTTACGGTCGCGTTCCCTGAGTCCAGGGTCCCAGAAGCCTCTATTCCTTCCGCGACTGTGACCAAGAACCCCAAGACTATTCACACCAACCACTCTTGTGCTTTGTGTGATCTCCATGGCCATTACACCCACCTTTTTCCCCACCTCGAGGACTTCTGCACCTCTCTCACTGCGGTCTGCCAATTCGAGGACAAGCGCAATGAGTCCACCTCTCCCCTATTTGTGCATTTTTCTTTGGCAGAAATACCAGACATGACTACTCCCATTGACATTCCCCCTCCTGATGTCGAGATGACGGAGCCTTCGTGCAACATGTTCTACCTATAATCATCCACGAGACCCTCGGGGAACATTCCTTTTGAATCCTCCCTTGTTGTTTCGCTTGACCTTTCTTTAGCGATCACCCTGGGCTCAACATCGGTAGATCCTTTATCTGCTTACTCTTCTGTCACCTCTTGTGACGATGCACATGTGAATCCCTCTTCTCATGATGATGAGTTAGGTAGCTTCGCTGTGTCAGGTGGTATTTCTTCCACCAGTCACCCCATCTTCTATCATGATGACAAAATTATGGAAGGAATCACGTCCCTTGACTTTATCTATTCCCCCTTACATTGAACCCATGCGGTTGAACCACATACACCTTGTGGCCATTACATTGATAGCCAATGTTTGGGTAAGGGGGCACCCATATTTGAGAGACCAAGAGAAGCAATTCTCCACAACTCTCCTAGTGTATCTGGTCATGTCAACTCTAGTACCATTATTCTTCCACATTTAGAAGAACCTCTAGATTCCCATATCACTTCAGATCACTCTAGCGACAATACCCCTTATCGTTCCCTCATCTTACATCCGCAACCCAGTCTCTTCGACATTGTTTTTGACCAACCTACAGGTTTTCTAGGAGAGCATTAGTCCATTATCTCCAAATGCTCTCTTTGGGATAGTGACACTAGGTATGCCAAACCAGAAACTTAAAGTCCATTTGATTGATATATGCAGTACTAACAGAGATTGGTAATCCTCCATTTCCTTTCTCAAAACTGTATAACCATAATGAAAACAAATGGCACACCACATCATTAAAATGTGTTTAGATTCCCCTTTTTCTAAATACATTTTGGCATGAACACACCATGCTTGGGGGCACCTATGCCCCTCAACCATAACCCTCCTCAAAATCGAATTTCTTCACATGCAACACTCATACTAGGGGCACCATTCGGCCTCCATACTTATCCATGCTCGTGTTGATGTTCGTCGTGAGTTACCATCTTGTACTCATGTTTTCATGGTACCCCATTGGACCTTTACTATGCAGCAGCACCATTGAGTCGCCCTTGTTTAGAGCATCCAAGTTGAGTCATCATCACATTCATGGAGTCTATCCCGAGTCCCTTTGTACCCTGCTATAGTCCTCCATCCTTCATTGCTTGGTCTCTCTCTTGTGTCACACATTATGGCCTTCAGTCCTGCTGTCCCCTATCCCTGATGATATTGTGTCAGTCTCTGCCATGTCATTCATGCCATTTATGCTCTAGTAAGGGAAGTCGTCCATTCGCTACTCAGTCCCCTCCATTCCATCATCATCATTGGTATTAGTCTGTCCATCGCTCTACTATTTTCTCTCGTGCCTTAGTTGAGGATCTCTCATTGCCTCACTTATGGCGGACCTCCTTCTGTCGACATCAGCTCCTTCATTCTAGATGGCAGGTCTAGAGGGCAGTGTACCTTGGTTCCAGCTTCCACTCTTGTTCGGTGCCTCGGATCAGGAAAAGGGCTTTCTCATTACCCTTTGACGTGATTTTTTCTCAGCTCCAGCTCCTTTCATCATGATCGAGATCCGTATACTTGATGGTTCAGTGATGCAGCAGCAGCTCTTGGTGATTCCCAGGTGTGTGTGAGATGTCTCAACCCTCATGAGGGGGTGGTCCTGCAGGTAGCCCCCCACATACCCGGATGACCTCTTCCTTGCAGCCATCGATGCAGCTCCATATATTTGATGATGTCGGCCTTAGCCACTTGCAGCGCCTCTTTGATTTACATGTATTAGTCATATTTTGTGAGCCCTTCCCCATTTCCAGGGGGCATTTGGCTTCTATTTGTATCTCATGTACTCATATATTATTGTATAAGTCCTGGCTGTTATCCCAGGCACAACATGTATGTGGGATCCCTCATTGTATTTCTATTTGGCTCATGTTTATGCCGGCTGTACTTTATGGTTCGGTCCCTTGTTTACTGGACACACTTTTGTTTTGTACTTTGTCTCGGCGGGCATAGGTATGCCTCCCCCGCCGCCTTTAGCATAGGTACCCTCTCATAAAAAGAGACTTGTTGCACCTGTAAGTCTCGTCTCCTCAGGGTCTAGTTCTTCAGCACATTAGTCTAGCTTACATTTCTCTCTCTGACTTCCCTTTTGATGTCTGGTGATTGAGTTCTTACAACGTACTTCAGTCATACGATTTGCTCCTAACACTCGCATGCTGGGGGGCAATCTGTTACACCATTTTTTGGTCATCTAACCTATTATCATTAGATGGACCCAAGTACACGATGTAAGACCAATTTTACCCTAAGTAAAATTGCTTGCACTATGTAAAATAACTTAATAAAACACATTTATTAGGTTGTTTATGGTCTAAACAAGAAACCCCAAAAGGAAATATTAAACAAACCTATATTTGTTTGATTTTCCTGGTCATGTTTAACCCAAAACAAAGAAATTAATTAGATAAATATTTATTTATCTTATTATTTTCCAGGAATAATTAATTAAATCTTATTTAAATAGTATTCCTTGTTAAATATGACTAAATCACCCATAAATAATTAAATAAATCATTATTTATTTGATTATCTTTCAACCACTTCCTTAAAATGATAAATAAATCATTTATTTATTTATTATTCACAAATAAAGGGATTTGACCCAAGTCAAATACTTTTTCCTCCAACAAATATAATAAAATATTCCATAAAAGGTGGATCTAGATTTGGTTAATGTTATTTTAATCATGCACCAAGATCTAGAATGACCCAATATTTTGTTACAAATAGGAGGGTTTTTCCTACCATTCTTCACCTTTTGTTGCCTATTAGATCACTCTGGATCTAGACTCTTGGTCTGACTTTGAGTCATTATCATTGTCATATTTTCCATTATTTGTTGTGTGAGCTCCCTTTGAGTTCTATCTTTGTCTGGGTTTTCTACACCAACAAGAGAGAGAAATTCTAGATCTGAAGTGCTCAGGACTTCCAAGAACCCATCCCATTGAGGAGAATTGGAAACACCTTCTTGTTTTCCTCCCAGGTGCCCTTAATACAAAAATTCTTTCCAAAAACATTTTTCTTGTCTTGTTTATTAGATGTATGGAGAAAAACCTTGTTTTTACTACTTAATGTCTCTTTATGCATAGATCTGGTTTTTTGCAGCACTTGTCTTGATCAATTAACTATAGATTTGAAGATATTGGCAGCCATATTTGATGTTAGGGCTATAAGTTATGCGTAGCTAAAGTGGTCTTTTTTCGTACACTTTGACAAAAGATTCATACTAACAATAGGTTCCTCAGGTGAAACAAGATCTTCTTCTTCTCCAATAGGTTCTTCAAAAATTTCAGAAGGCTCACCTATGGTGTTTTCAACCTCACAGCCACTAAATAAGAGTGAAGGGTGGCTATGTGGTGATGTGGGGGTTTTAGGTAAAATATTTCCTTGAGTATCCCTACTCCTAGGAGGCATGAAATCAATTTTTTTTTGTATTTTTTCAATATTTTTGAAACAACATGGAAAACGAAAGCATAAAAAAATGGTAAAACAAAATCAAAGCATCTACTAAACACCTCCCTAGTAACGACACCAAAAAGTGGAGAGTCCTGGTATTGCACCAAGAATGCAACAACTCCCAGAGGTTGCCCAACTTTACTTTATCAACCCAAAGTTCGTACAAACTCGGAGCTGACAGTGATATATACATAGCAAATGCATTCTACGCATGTCATCCTCTTCTGAGCTTTATGATATGGTGCTACTTCTAGGGTTTCTGGATGAAGTCTATCACACTTCTGAATTTAGGCCTAGGGATAAAAATGATTCAAAGACATGGTGCTATCAGCAAGTACAGAACTACACTACAGAAATAAAATACATCTGACAACTCTACAGTAAAATAAATCTACACATTGAGCTATGATAAGAAATGAAAGTAAACTAGACATCTTGCATGAAGTAAATTGCTAAAATTAAATTGCTTAAAGGAAACTAACCTAATCACATTTTTCTGGGCCATATGGCTAAAAAAACTCTACTCACTCTATGTTCTATCATTCTTTTAATCATGCAACTATTCATGACCTAAATATGCTTTTAAATGTGTTGTTTTGCAGATAGGAGAAGAAAGCGCTAAGGTGGCTTATGGAAGGCTTGAACACATGGGTGCAAGGCTAAAGGTGTATGGGTGGTTTTGGCAGGTATATAGGATATGGATGGTGGTTTATGGGCTTAAGGTGGGGCCCATTTGTGCTATTGTGGGTGCTTCTATAGGTTTCCTGTAGTGCTACAAGAAAGTCCTGAATTGCTACAGGAAATAGTCCAAGAGAAATATGAAGCCAAAAATGGGTGGGAAAAGGGTAGGGAAGGTTGTTTTAGATGAGT
The DNA here is from genome assembly GCA_034641835.2 of Pinus albicaulis. Classification (NCBI taxonomy): domain Eukaryota; kingdom Viridiplantae; phylum Streptophyta; class Pinopsida; order Pinales; family Pinaceae; genus Pinus; species Pinus albicaulis. Next base: position 945,955,373 of record CM076575.1, read on the forward strand.
GGAAGGTGGTCCACCCTACTTCCAAGCTTAGAACCTCTTGGGAGGCATGTATTTCACCTTTAGGGTTTCCTCACAGTGTAGGGATGAAAAATATGAAAACAAGGCTGATGGCGATTTTAATGAAAAGAAGGTTGATGAAGTGTGAGAGAAGGTGCTGGTGAAGTTATCCTTGGCTATGCTACCCAAACCTATAGTAAAAGTACATGTGCATGCAATAAAGATGGAAAAATTCATGATAAAGACAATAAAAAAGATGAATTGAATTTGGAAAGAAAATATACTTTAGCCTACAAACAAATATCTAACACAAAATTATAAACATATTTAAGGAACTCAATCAACCCAACTTATTCATTACAATAAGTTATAAACTAAGAAGTAATTTTGGCCTGTGGGGAAGGTATAACCTCCTCAAGCTCCAATGAAAGAGATGAGAGGGGGAGGCTTGAATCACAACTTTCTGAGTTTATAACCTACTCTACCAAAATGTAAGCAAGTTAAATCTACAACAAAAGACAAATCGAAGAAAACTAAAAACAATGAATTGAAATGAAAGAAAACTAGCTAAATAATGAGAAGAAAAACTAGCTAAAATGACATAAAATTAAAGAATAAATACACTAGAGAGACTAAGGTACATGGATTGGGTCCTAAGCCACAAGCCTAGCCCTGTGAAACTAGATTAGTGAAGCACAATCTGAATACTCATTTTATTGCAAAGGATAGTGTCATTAAATCAACATGAAAGTCTCAAAATCCTATTACAAGAGCTAGGAGCCTAATGGCTTTCTCCAAATTTTGAATCCTAATGAGATCTTTCTCAACCCTATTTAACCTAAAGGGTAGGTACCAACAACTTCCTGAAAATTAGGTGATGAGTCCACTTTGACTACAAGTGAAGTGTAGCTTTGGTGCACTTAATATTGAGTTTGCTTGGCTGCCTTTGGGAGTTAAGGAGGTGGAAAATCCCCCTAGAGTCTCTCCTTTCTCTCTACTCTGAGTCTTAATGGAAAAATATTCACCAAAATGCAATATCTTCATGATTTTCCTGCATTTAACTCATGTTAGGCACTCGAAGTATGATAAGCCTCAATCACCATCTACATTAGCATCATAATACCATAATATAATTAAAATGCAAGAAAAAAGAGAATTAATAAGGCAAAAAGGTGACCATTAACCCCTCCAAATGTGCCTAATGATGGAGCTCATCAACTACCATCAAAGTCAGTCTGCAAATTTACAGAATATGACGAATAGGGTGACGCAATACCATCAATAGTAGGGAGACTCATATCCTCCCTTGCAAGGGAATCAATACTTAGATAGGAATGCTAATTCAAGAGAGCTTCCACAACAATCATACACCAATCAGGGACAGGGGAAACTATAACCCCCTTTTCCCACACAAAATCCACCACCAATGTAGAACAATGCACCGGTGAAGCTTTTGCAACCCTCCCAGGCTTAGCAACGACAATATTATGATCATGAGAACAACAATAATCCTCCAAATGTTGCAAAGAAAAATCCAAGGAGCAAGGAAAAGGGATACTCTAGACAGGGGGGAAGTAATCAACAATGCCCCCCGCGATCTTAGTCTAGGGGAAACACTATTGAAATTAAAAACAGGTGCCAAATAGTAACTCCCAAGTGAAAAATAAGAGACCTAGGCTAAGGAAAAATCACTCTTGCACCATATGTGGTGAATATGCCCATTACACTCAACAATGTCCTGAACTCCCCGAATTGAAAAAAATCCAGGGTAACTAAGGTCAAGGAGGACCTACCCAACAACCTGCGATAATGCAGGAACATTTCCCCCACCAAGGAGTGGTTAAAAAATAGCAACAAAACCCACCCTAAAATGATACTGGAGAAGGTAGCCATGAGATCTACATGGCTAATGAAGAATTACTCTTTCAAACATGGAATAGGAACTATGATACAACTTTGGATACCAACCCATCAGGTACAAGTAGGAGCACACCTACTATGCCCTTAACTATCTCCAAAGTACCTATTGAGCCCCTTCCAAGAATGGTCAAAGGACCAACCAGGCACATAGGACGCCACTCCAAATCTGGTCATAGCTATAGTATAGTGGATGATTTAGCTCAATCACCAGTAGCCATGTTAGCTTCGGAAGTTTTGCAATAATGCCTAAGACAACGAAAAGCCTTAATTTCCATGTTAGGCGTAATCAAATATTTGTGTCTAATGGTTTTTAAATATATAAGGAAGGCCCTAGGATTCCTTCTCTAGTCACTTTCCAGATACCGATTTTGGTTCAGAATATCATCATACACTGATGCAATGTGGATGAAGGAGCATCCGAAAGTATCATTTCTAAATCATCTTGGAAAAATTTAGGATCACCTAAATTAAAACCATGTGACATCATTCTTAGAGCATATGATGGGCGCCCATCAGCCCCCATCGGTATTTATCAAAATTCCCCATTAAACCTGGATGACAAGACAATTCTTATAGACATTAAGGTCTTAGACCATAACTAGACTACAATATACTCCTTGTGTGGAGGTAGATGTATGCCATGACTACAATCACATCCTCTGTATTTAGAGTCATGATTTCCCCCCACAATGATCGGATCATCACCATTGACAACTCACATACTACGGTAAGAAACCCATGACCGCTCTAGATTTCTGTTACACAGTAATTTGTCACCGTCCCTACCATTCCCCATCCCGCACAATGGAGGACCCATTTTGTGACCTGTGAACATTTTCATGCCTTGAAAACATCATCAATGCATTCCTCTAAGCATGAGCTTCAATTTCCCTAAAGACATCTCCTTGCAAAAAATCATAAAACATCTCCTTTTACATTGGCGCGGGTAGACAGTTCATCACTCGCGCCAATGGGGAAAATCCTACAAAAAGGCCACGCCAACTGGCGCTCTGTCCCAGAGCAGTAGTCGTGCCAGACAATTTAAGGAGTGTTTTTTAAATAAAGATGGCGGAAGTTGTGTTTCAACAAACTCAGAAACCATTGCCTATCTTGAGTTGGGAGGTTTGGCTGCGGGAGTTCTATGGAAGGGATGTGGTTTTGCCACCTCCCATGGAACCTTCCTTGTTGATAGGGCCAATCCCACAATAATAGGGATCCCAACTCCCTCCTTCCCCATTTATAAAAGCATGCTCAATTCCATGGCAAGCTAGTCTTGAAGTGCCTAAGCTTTGAATCTCCAAATTCCCAAGAGCCTTTGTGCTGTAAGAGCCCTCTTTCTTCCCTTAAGGCCGACTCAAGTAAGGAGACTATTGTCGAGAGACTCAAGAGAGGTTTTCCCTTTCCCTGGCGAGCTTTGCGAGACGTGAACGACTGGAGACCCATCCGAAGGAGACCACGACGTCAGAACTTTGGTTGTAATCTCTTTCGATCGTTATTTAATGAATGATTACGATTATGGTTCCACTCTATTTTCGATCATGTTAATATGAGTAGTATCCTTTCTGACTGATATTTAGTTACGTATGCCAGATTTTATGCTTGTATCTGTTTGTTTCTTGCACGTGCAGGTATCCATCCACGGAGATCGTAGAGGATCATGATCTGCCGACGCTGAGGAACGGGAACGCTCTCTTCTTCGGATCATAGCATTGGATTCCAGGTAGGCCTCCATCTTTGGTCTTTTCATTTCGTAACTAGGAACTTGCGTCATAACATTTCGTGATTTTTGCTAGACCCCTGCTGGGCTAGTAGGGATCGCCTCTGTCCGTAGAGGGGATTTACCTTCTCAACAATTTCGTACTACCATACGTAGACACAACCAAAAAACCACTCATGAAGTATATAATGATCGACCCATGCCAATTGAACCGATCATCTATCCCAGCCTCATTCCTAGGAGAGCCCCCTATTATACCAGGGGAAGCCCCTGAAAGAACGGGGGCATCGATGTGCATTATGCTCTCATTAAACATAGGAACTAGCCCAGATGAAAAAACCAACAGTACAGATGTTGAATCCATAGGTATGAAATTCCTACCATATGTCATTTCACAAACCCCATTTTTGTATCCCCCACCTAGTTTTGTATTAAAACAGGTCATGGAAACTATGACATTACCATGTACAAATGTATAATCCATAGGTACGAAATTCCTACCATGCGCCATTTCACAGACCCCATTTTTGTATCCCCCACCAGATTTTGTATCAGAACAAGTCATGAAAACTATGGCATTGACAAATATGGATTTTCTAATACCTATGTGGTATTTTGTCCCTTGATCCACGTTGGAAAACCCATGCCTTACCTCTACAAGAATAAACCCTATTTCCCCTAAAGAGGATTATACTGTGGATAATCTGGAGATTTCTTCAATTAGGTTGTTACTCATTTTGCATGGTTGTTTAGTTTCTTGAGTATGCTTGATCAATAGAAAAAATTTCCTGCTGTATCAGAGAAATTGGTGGTTGGCTGCTTGAATATACTTGATAAATAGAAAAAAAATCCTTTTTCTATCAAAGAAAGTGGTGGTGTCATTTTTTTCCCATCATAAAATTTAATTATACTTCATAAAAAAAAGGTAGAATTGATTACAGACCAATTCTCATTAGCATATCAATGCTTTTGATTATGTTGATTAAATTTCTTTCAGCTAGAACATGGTGAACATGACAAGGATAAGTTTGAAACCAATTGTTATGTACTTAAACACCAAGTGATAGTTTGTCTTTCATTAGTCTTAATAATGCATAAAGACAAACTTTGCCTACTCAATACAATTAATTAAGGCCACATTAATCCTAGACTTCAAATATGATATAATTACCCTTTATTGAGATAAATTTCTTTGGGTTTTGATCTTATGAATGTACGGTTGTTCCTTTTAGAGGCTATATAATAAGGCACCATCTTCATTACCATTTGTAACAAGCTCATCGTGGACAGTTAGTCAACAAATAATGCATACTAAAAAGGCATGTTTCATCTCAGATACATATAAAGTTAAGAGTGACCGCATGGAGCTAATCTTCAATTTTTCCCTCATATTCCATCTACAAGCTTACAACAGGGATGAGGTGTGAATTAATTCAGTGGAAAATGAAACTTTAGTTTAATGTGACCAATCATTTATTTTTCCCTATGATAAAAAATTGGCATGTGAATTCATATCGGTCTTATTTTAGTGACCTAAACTTCTAGGAGGACATCCTCCATTCTAGACTGGACAAATCTTCTTTCACTTTCCTTCCCACTGTGAAGGAATTTAGTATGAGGTTATTTTATTTTGTGGCTCTTTATTGTTTTCTTTAGGGGGAATGGGGACGAAGAATCCTTGTTTTCTCACCTTAAGTGATCAATTAGCTATATGTTTGTGTTGAACCTCAATAACCTTTCATATACAAGAACATTCAACAAGGATTTATTGTTGCAATTTATAAATGAAGACTTGGAAAGGTTGATAATATATATGTTCCTGGAAAATATATCATTGATTTTCCAAAGCACCAACCAAACTCATTGAGTGGACCTTCAAACTTATATTACGGTGCACAAATTACTTAAACATAGTCATATTGTGTTAATCAATATTCCATAGTTTTGTTTAACAATACTTGACTTAAATCTGGGGAGTATTCTCTTCAAGGATTATAACATGGTTCTTTTAATATGAACTATTGATATAAATTAAATAGACACTACTATCATCTACTTAGGAGAGATTTATTGAGGTTTGAGAATAGAGTACATTATTAATTTAAAATGAAACCCCATAGGGATGTCCTATGCAAATGCAGTAATAACTCTAACTATGGTACATTATATAAATAGTAATCATAAGGCATTCATGTTTATGTAAAAGCATACAACCTTCAAATCCATGTTAGATATGTATTGGTTTCAATGCCCCACATGTATTGGTCTCAAAAACTCATACATTCATGGCGAAGATTCTGAAGGATAATGCAAACATGACAAGTACATGTGACATATTTGTAAAGCAGTAAATTTAAGACCAAGAATTGTAGCACCTTGGATCTTGTGTGAACATAGTTCTAAGAGTTGCCCAATATGTGGAAAAACATTTGATATATACAAAACTGTATGAGACACTTTATAGTTTGTTGTGAGTCATAAGAATTGAGAGGAAACATCCATGCAATTCCTCCACAAATCCCTGTAGTGACATGGAGCTATAAAAACCTAATACATTACTATTAGGGATCAGGAAGCATTCAACTATGGACATTTAATTGGAGGCAAACTCTTTGAATCCAAAGAATGATGGTATTTTCATGGAGTATATATATCCAAAAAATGTGCCTATGAGAGAAGAGAGTTCTAGGGTTGTGAGGAATCCTATTTGGAGGCTAATATGCCTTAAAAGAAAGGGAAATACATAATTTTGGAAATATAGATGCATTCAACATGTAGTAAACACCTTGAGTCCAAAGAATGATGGTATTTGATTTGAGTATATATATCCAAAAGATGTACTTGTGAGAGCATAGAGCTCATGGTTTTGAGGAATCCTTGGTAGAGGGCTACTATGCCCTTTTATTTCATATAATTTCATCTTGAAAAATATCATTTCAACCAAATAAACTAAAAATTATATTCATACAGTTCATATATACACATAAGTATTGACATCCCACTATGTGGATCTTGTTCATAATTGCATCATATATACTTACTATTTTTCACTTTTTGGCATGAAAATCAGTATTTTAGAGACATATTTTTAAGCTATCACAACAAATTGACATGATTTAGAAGGCGATAAATCAATATTCAGTGTAATTATAGATTTTAGGTTTCGATTATGATAGGTAATTTATAGGTTATAAATTCCTTCAAAGTTTCACTTCTAGTAGATTATTCAATTGAACATATTGAGTATCTTATATGTAACTAATTTTCCTTCCACCCACTTATCATAACTTCCATAACCATTAGTTAGGGACCTACAACTTTGATGATATTTTTCTTTCTTACTAAAAGATTTTCCAAGGTTTCAAAAAGTTTTATAATTTATTCAAAGTTGTAGAATTTACAATTTATAAAGTTTCAAGGTCTAATTTTTTAAAGTCTAATTCTTTAAAGGGTGCTAACTCAATGGAAGAGCACCTTTGTTACAAGAAGGAGGTTGGTGGTTCAATTCCATCATGCCCTGATATTCATATGGAATGAAGAAGATTATTTTTTGGTGACAGAGGCTCTTTTGGCCATCACTAATGAGCTTATGGTGACTTTTTTCGACCTCACCAAAATATGAAATGGTGATGGTCAATGAAATTCACCATACATATGCATCAATAGTGACAACCATAAAAGGTCCACCACAATAAATCATTGTTGTTCATATGAAATGGTGGCAGTCAACGAACATCAACATATATATGCATAAATAGTAACGACTATGAAATGTCCATCACAATGAATCATTGTTGTTCATACGAAATGGTGACGGTCACTATCTATCATTGTAATCAATATTTGTGATGGAAATTGAATGTCACCACAAAACCTATAATTTTGGTGATGCCACCTTTGGTGATGGAGGCTAAAGTTCATCACCATTTCTCATATGAAGTGGTGATGGTCACTATCCATCATTATAAATCATTATTGGTGACTAGCCTTGAATGCCAACACAACACCTATACTTTTTTCGACTCCACCTTTGGTGATTTTAAGCTTTTTGGTGACAAAGGCTCATTTTACTGTCACCAATGAACTTATGGTGACACGTTTTGACCCTCACCAATGTATTTTTTCTTCTAGTGACAATATGGCTCTAAGTTTTCCCTGGAATCATCAACCTTTAAGAACGTGTAAAATTAGCTCTATGTGGCATGACCATAGCTTGGTGCACCATATGGTGCAAACAATGGCCCATGAGTTCATACCCCTCAATAAGAATCATTTTCCCAGGTTCAATAGTGGGCATAACACAATGTAATCTACTAGACTATGTTGCACTTGTTCTGGTTGTGGTGTATTTTTTCCTTTTGATTTATTTATGTATCATTTATTTATGATTAGGATCCCGATTCTATGATATTTCTATGCTCAATTGAACATTTTTTGATGTTTTATGGAGCAGGCTGGTCATAAAGTTTGTGGATTATTAAAGGTTCATCATTATTATGAACATTAGGTACATTTTCATGAACATGGCATATAGAAGTAGGTCTTTCCCCACCATATTTGTTTCATTGTTGAACCTATTTTCCATATTCATTGCACCTTATATTTGATCTGGTTAGCTTGTGACATTAACCTATTGTTGTTTACATTTCGTAACTTGTACGATAAAGGATTCCTTTACATTTGTGCCCTAGTTTAGCACCCCTTTTACATGTTGGTGCCCAAGTTACATATTTTATCGATATGGAATCCCTCCTTTTGACATACCGTGACACTGAATTTGAGCCTCATTTATCTTCTTTGTCATCTTCTAGCTTTACCTTGAGAGGGTTCCACTACTTTTTTACCTTGTAAAATTTAATATTCATTTAAATACTTATTTATGCATGATATTCCTGGTCCAATTTTCATCATTCCAATCACATTTCTCTTATCCCTATTACTATACTTCACTTGGTGTTCATAACCTGCTTGGAGATATTGTTGTAATGAGTGTGTTTTCCTATTATCCTTTCTTTGTCACTTCATTTAGGGTGGCTATGTTAGCTTAGAACAAGTTTCACCCTTTATACCACTTGTTTCTCTAATATGAGCTTTCTTTTTCATATTCTCATACTTGTTAGTCAATATAGGGTACATAGAATCCTTTTATATCTTTTTCAAGTTTGTTAAAACCTCACAAGAGAAACAACGTGTACCAAGCATCCTTTTATTTACTTTTAGGCTCATTAAAACCTTAGAAAAATGACACCCTATGTTTATTATTATACTATCTCCTCTTTGATCTTGTTAGACCACAATGAAGAAACCCTATTGATTTTCCTTTTAGTTATTTTTCAAGATTAATAAAAATGAACAAAAATAACACTATCATGCTTACTTTTCTTCTCTTTCATGCTCGCTAAAACATGAAGAGATATTAAAAAATAAAAATATATGTGAGGAAAATTGGTTTGAAAATTTAATCAATAAAAATAGTGATGTTATTCATATCACCCTTGAACATGGGTACTCTTTTTTTTTAATACCTTATAATTGGGTTTTATCTTTCCTAGGAGCAATACCATACAAATGAGACAATTTAATCCTTATGTTGGTTACTCTTATAGTCGCTATATCATGCTTCAATGGCTCCTAGATTGTGGCATCATATCACATGGTTATCATTAGTTAATGCTACCAAGTCACCTTCATGTCATGTAATTACATGTTCATGGGAATTTTAAACCTCACTCAATCTTCTGCAGTCCTTGTTGACCTTTTGTGTCAACCATACCTATTTCAATTTTACTCAGTGACTTCATTCATGCACATCATCTCTCAATATTTTCTTTGTCAATTGATGGGGGATACATTAAGACCCTCCTTCAATGGATTTTCTCTTGTCGACTTCAACTCATTATCTAGGAGCTTGATCTAGGAACCAATAGTACCTTGGTGTTTGCAGTACTTAGTTGTAAACCTCTTCACAATAGACAATGGGTTTACCTCATTGAATCCCAATAAATTGAATCCACGAGTTTTCAAAATTACAACATTTATTCACACTTTGTCGGTTGTGCTAGGAATCTTGGGGTACATTTTACATTTTCATCATTTTTGGTCCCCTTTCATCTATTAATGGTATACGTCCATGAATAATTATCATATGGTTTCTTACATGCTCAAACTCAAATAATTTATTCACGTGTTGTAGAGTCATACCACCGGGGTTGAGTAGAAGACCTTGGGTTTAGGCCCATCTCACTTCTATATGACACCCTTTGGAAGTGATGTTAGAGTTTTATACCATCTTATGTATTTTGAGAGCTACTTTTGGGAACCTTTATTTTATGTGCCTGTAGCCCCACTAATGTATATTGTGACATAGATCCATTTTGTATTTGTTGGTGGCTATATTGTTTTGGTATCTTGCATGGATCCATTGTGTTTCTCATGGCCATGTACTATCATTTAATGTCATGGATCCATAGTGTATGGTCATTTTGCATGTTTATTTAGTCATTATAATGAGCATGGATATTCCTACGTCTAGGATGATGTTACACTGATTGTATCTTAGTTGTCAGCGTGGCTTCAATCGGGCCACTTAGTTTCAACTCCTTCCTTGCATGTTGATGTGCATTTTCATAACGAATTTTGGTCACCAATTTCTCTCCTAACATCATCCATTTGGGGGTATAAGTTATAAATTCCTTTTCCACCTTATGGAAGTGAGTGGAAACTAGCCTAAACCCCCTTTAATTTTTGGCTTAAATGTATACCTCTTACTCTGTATTTTTTCTCAATCAGTAAACCATTTCTCCTAAAGTTGTAGCATTGTCTAACCCATCACTCCATTGTATTTATGCATCCTATCACTTTCACACACAACCTTCCTTCATCTTGGGAGTGACGGAGGTCAAATTTATAGACTAGGTCCTTCCCAAGGATATCAACACAACAAATCTTATCCTAAGTTGTTTAAGCGTTAATTATTGAAGAATATTCCAAAATTCTCATGGCTGTAGGTGTCTAGATACATCCTCATAGATCTAGGAAAGTACCATTTAGTGAGAAGTTTCTTAGTTTGTTAGTATGTTGAGGGAAGAGGAGAACCAAGGGATTGTAGGAGAGCACATGCTACAATTGAGTTAATGTTACTTGCTTTTTTTGTTTTGATATGAATGAAAGATATTTTCATTCTTTATTTTTTATCTATGTTGTGAGAAACATGATCAATTTATTCCACTAAGTTTATGTTTCATGCTAATATTCCTTCTGTAAAGGAAAACATTATCATTGTCTATTTGTGCTTATGTGCAGGGGATTAGATCTAGGAGTCAGATTGGGATCTCCGAGTAAGAGATATATTGTAGCTATGAATGTGTTCTAAAAAATAAATAATATTATGAGAGTTTTAGGTACAATCACATTTTCATTTTTTCTCTTTAATTTATATGATGGCATTGAAACTAGGAATTTAGTTTAGTTTTTCCACCCATTGTTTGGTAGATCCTATGACGATATCAATGGAGCAATGGATCCTTGGCCGTTTTGTGATTTTTTGGGCTAAAAATATGTTGAGGTAACAAAAAGAGAGATATAAAACATTCTCACCAAAGTGATCATCATGAGAAAAAATATTAGGCTAACAAATTTATTGAGGCAACATGGGCCTACAACACCACATGGAAAAAAAACTACAGGGTTCACCCTTATAAATTAGTCTATGATAAAAAAATATATGTTGTCCATTGAGTTTGAGTTCGCCACGATGAGAATAGTCTCACAACTGGAGATGGATGTAATTAATTCGAAAGAGGAAATGGGACAGCAACTAAATGCATTTTTATAACAAAGGATGCAATATCTCCCTCATACTGAAATGATCCAAATGCAAATAAATATTTAGCATGATAAATTCATCAAGAATAAGCACTTCAAGGAAGATGATTAGGATTTACTTTATGATTCTAGCTTTAAACAATTTAAAGGAAAATTTATGATAGTTAGGTGCATATGTGGTGAAATAATTCTATGATAATGGCCATCTAAAAATTAGGACAAGCCATGAAGAAAATTCCCCTCAAAATATGAGTTCATAGAAACATTCAAAGGGTAGGATTTGAATGTTGTTGAGACTATAAATTCTCCCAATCCATATATTTCATATAAAGAAAAAATAAAAATAATAAAATTATCAATAGAAAATGTTTTTTTAGGAACCCAAGACAAACTCTCAAGTTTAAAACCTCTCTAAGGTAGTATTTACTTTTCAAATCAAAATCCCACTAATAGGAAAACCATTATAGCCCTTACGAATTATGCCATTGCCTTGGAGAGAGAGAGAGAGAGAGAGAGAGAGAGAGAGAGAGAGAGAGAATGTATGTTCTAGCCAATTTTTCATGTCATGCTTTCCATGCTTTCCTATTTTGTTTTATACTGTGTAGATGATCAAACCAAACCTATAATAGGAATGAAACAGATATTATTAAATCTAGGAACACAAAGCTTCAAGTGAAATTTTAGAATACATAGACAATATGGAACCTACTTGTCATACCTTCTAGCAATAAATGTGTCGTGTCACAATTCCCTTCTTCCTTCTATCAGATACCCCTTTCCTTTCATCCATATTTAATAATTTTTCATCATTTCCTATCTAATCCACTAGTTTATTTTTCCTTTAGACAAGCTTCTACAAGAACATAAGAATAGTCCTACAATTCTACAGGAGGATTCAAAGCTCACAAATAAGTTATAGTTTAATGGAATTTTTATAAGCCAACTTTGAAAATTTAGGTGAAGCCTCACCAAAGTTCCTACCACACTTAGAAAAGAAGAAAAAATGGAAAAAAAAAGGGATTCTAAAAGATCTAGTCTTTCTACAACATCTCTTATGGCCAGTCAACTGCCCTAACACCCTTCAATCTTAGATCAATTTCTTTTTATGAATCATTTAAACAATCTACTAATGCTAGCTAAAGAGGAGGTGTGAATTAGTTGGTCCTCTTATCTTTCTTTGTTTGCATGTGAATTCCATCATGTATAATGTGCGGATGAAATAGGAAAAATTGAGAAAAATTGGTAACCATAGTCAGTGAGATATTTCCAAAGTCACTACTTGTGTTGAGAAGTGACAAGATCCATCAAAATAATATCGTCATTAAATATCCCCTTTGCCTATATGATTGCATCCAGAATTAGGAATTGTTGCATGGTGACTTCTAGTCATTAATAGGTTGTTGTTTTCTAACATTGTAATTATCACACACAATGCAACAATTGCTAGTCCACCACCTTAAATAGATGGAAACTACACTTTTCAATATCCATGAAAAAAATGTATTCCATATCATAGCTTTTTTCTCTACGCTACAATATTCTCACACTATAGGGCCCAATAATATAGGTTCTATAGACTACAAAAATGAGATAATGCTATACTTTTACATCTAATAGCAATAAGACAATGCCAAGATTTTGAATGAAGCATGAATGCGAAAATGCAAAGTTTTTGTGTGCTACAAGAGAAACACATTACATGAGCATGCAACCAAACTCAAAACAGTTTCTTGAATTGTGGGAGGTTGGTAATTTTTTGTTTCAATGTTCTATTTCCTTTTACTATTATTGAATTACTATTCTAGTGCTACATCTTTTTTACATATAAATTACAAAAAATCATGTCACTAGATTTACAGTTCAAACATAAATCACTACCCTTCCAAGACATAAGGAAAAAAAAGGAGTTTTCCCACTCACGATAGGATTCTATCTCATAATATGTTATGAAACCAACTCCAAAAATAGAAGAAAAGAGAGATCAACACCTTAGAATTCAGCCACTTTGAGGGGGAAACCTCCTTTACATTACATAAATGAACAATTCTTGGATGATACAAATGAAAAAACCTCCTTTCCATAAATAGGAGTCCATGGGGTCAAAATATAATCCTAGCCGACCTAACAATAATAATGTAAGGACACAATAATAACAATATGGGGGTTACAGGGGTACACCAATAATAATAAGGGGACTACACTAACCACAATAAGGGACTACACTAATAATATAGGGACCTAACATAATAATGAAATAAATTCCTCTATTATTTTATCTATAACTAAAACTCTCCCTAGTCTGTATTTTTAAAACATAATTTATCTACAAGGTTTTGTATAATTTCATATTGGGAAGATGTTTTAATCGAACGGAGCCTTTTGATACTAGAAAGATATATCAAAATCTTGGAGTTGTACAATTTTTCCAAAGAAATAAATTGTTTCATTTCTTCAATAAAATAAGTGTATGATTATGGTATAGCCCTAGAATTATCCTTAAATCTTTAAAATTACAGAGAAAAAGGATACATTACAATTGTAAGGGGCTATAGATTCAAATTAATGAGGCAATCATTAGCCAATATTTAGCCAAGTAACTAGCATACCTTAAGGCCTCTCCTGCGACAAGGAAGGGAGGAAAGAGGAAAATATTTCCAAGAAAAACCTTTTCCTACAAAATGAATAGTTTGTGGAAGATAATAATAGGATTAAGAGGGAGAGATTGCTACCCCCTAGAATTAAGCAATGTATACTATATTAAAGCATATTTACCATGAGGGAAGGCTTAATGTGGTGTATGCTTATTAGTTCATATTACTCTATCAACTGAGACATTCGACCCACCTACAACCATCATAGATCCTCAACATTCATTAATTTTTATTGCAAACTATGAATGATATGGATGGAAGGGTAAAGGGAGGTAAGAAAGAGTTCTTAGCCCATCATGGGATGATTGAACTATTTGTTTTTGATGCACTAAATAGATTGGAGCACCTTTTCCCATGGAAAAAATCCATTGATATGTAAAAGGAATCCTTCTTGGAAGCCCAAAAGTTCTTGAAATACCTAGGGCCTTTGGCATTGTGGAAAAAGGAAAAGAAAAATCAACTGCTAGCCCAAAATATTTGTTAGGGATTTCAATTTCTTAAATAAAACAATTGATCACCTAGAAATGCATTATCAACTTGAGGAGCATATTTTTATTTCAAGGAATTTGGAAAAGTGTATAAAATCAATTACCAATAACTAATATTGGTTATACATGATATTTCATATGATAACATAATAATTACTTCTATTTTTCCAAGAGAATATGTTATATGCACAATCTTAAAGCAATCTCGATTTGACAAAAACCAAGTAAATGAGAAAAGTAAATATCTCAAAGTGAATGAAAAAAATGGAAATAAATAATGTTCAAATTAAAATCACACATACCCAAATAATAATGTAATAAACCAATAAAAAACTTGTTCTATGAATTTTCTAAGAAACAATATAATAAATTTCCAAGTCCATTTTGATAATTTGATACTCAATTAATTATTCAACTATCTATGAAGTAGCTCACAAACTACTGTTAAATGGAAGCAATAAGAAATTAAAGGAATGAATATAAAAGGAAACATAAAATGAAGAAAATATTGATATTTATGATTGGAAATTGTTGAGAAGGGGGGTGGGTGAATCAGTAATTTAATATTTTTTTCTTTTTCTCATGTTCATGCTCTATTGAATTCTTTTAGCAGGTGTCAAGGAGAGAAATTTTTAGATTTACTTATCAAGAACTCAAGATAATTCACATAGCATTCAGAAACAACACATGGAGAAAATAGATATAAGTGGAAGCCTCGAAGGAAGAAAACAATGAATTTTAGGTTGAAAGTGATGTGAAGGCAAGATGATACTCCTTATTACATCAGATTTTTATAGGCTCCTACCACACATGAAGCTCCAACTCCCACAAGTTTTGTGCAAACTACAACCCACAGGAAGCTCCTACCTCAACATGATACAACCTATTATTTTTCAAGATGTAATATATAAGGAAACATAAATTTCTCAATCACAACATCAAGTTATAAATGTTGGTTACCTCATATAAAATTATGTTGTCATGTTTACTTCTGAACTACTTCTTCTCTTCCACACTTTTTCTCTTCTGTTGCTGCCCATCAACTTTCTTATACAAATTTATTCTCTTCCCAAAAAGTTCTTTACCCATTCCAAAATGTATATTTTATAAGAAATCCCTCTTGGTTGTTTTTATTATTTGCAGGAATATGAAGTGAAGCATTGTCTCTTGAGCTTCCAAAAAATGCTCACTAGCTTCACTTGCAGTTTTGAAAATATTTGTAATTAAAATAACATTGTAACAACTCAATCAATAATAATGACAAGAGACAAATCAGATTTGTATTATCTTCCTTTTCTCTTCAATGAAATATATGTATTTCAACTTTTGTCTAAATATTTTATGTCCCACTTGACAATATTTAGCCTTCATATTGATTAGCATAGCCTTTGTACTTCACATCAGTTTTAACCATGCAATTAAAACAACAACATTCATTAATATTAATCAATCAATCTTGATGACAATAAGTTTCCTTATCATGACCATTTGACATCAATGTCGATATTACCAACAATATCCCCTTTGGCATTGATGGCAACACACCTACTCTTAGGAGGCTCTTTCATACCTCCGCTCTTTCACTCTCCTTTACCTTTGTCGTTTATGTTCCCAAGATGCTATTGTAATTATTTTCCTCTCCTCTCTTACCTCCCCATTGACATCAATGGCAAGGGCCAAAAGAAAAAATAAGTTGATAAAATATTTACTTCCATTGGAGATATATCCTTTTCTACCACTGGAAAAAATAAGTAGTTCGTGTTTGAATGCCATCACATATCACTGTTCTGTCTCTTGCATTTTATGGTTTCCAACCACTGTCCATTGAACATTGGCAATTGTATATTATCAAATATTGAATAACACTCTTCCAAATAACGAGGATAAATATCTCCAAATATGGATAATGATTATAATGCTCCCCACTTTGCATATTATATTATATGCTCAGTTTATTATAATGCAACATACTAAAATAACAGAAGAGCATTATAATAATTAATGTCATTTGATATTTGCAACGAACATTTGTGTATAAGAATAATATGCCTCTCCATGTTATCATTCATGGTTACATACCAATAATCATTTTAATGCTACACTACGTATATACATTATTTTCATTAATCTCAAACCTTAAAAAGTCAAATATTCAAATTGATGCAGATCTAATATATAACAACTTCGAGGTTGATTTGATATAAAGCAAGGATGGAGGATGGATGTATTACTCCGATCACAACGGACCTCATTCATATTAACGCAAAATAGAGCAACATTCATATGAGTAGTAGTACTCCGATCAACGGTACAACATTCACATCAACGTTGAGCTCTTCATATCAATGAAGGAAAGGTATGGGCAAGGTTAGGGCGTAAAACCCTAAAAGTCAACTTTATGCCAATATGATATATAGATGGTAATACTACGTTGTTACTCCGATCACAACGTGTCGAAAACAAAACGATACCATTGTGTTGTTACTACGATCACATCGTGCCCCAGTTCTGCTTATCCACTCCATCTAAAGGAATGCATTCTTCTGCACCTGGAAGACCCCGCACACAAGGAGGTATTGAAGGATAATCTTCAGAAAGTGCAACGAAACATTGTCCAGACCGCGAGTATGGAGAGCCTTCAAACATAAGGGCACTTTTTGGCGCCATGCAACTCTGTAATAAAAAGGCCATACCAACCTCTTCCACGCACTTAGTATTATTTATCAAGAACTTAGTTGCAATGGTGATCCAGCCTAGTTAAAATCATGGGAGACCAATCTGAAAAATGATATGAATAATGATAATGGGTTTTCCATATATACGCCATTACACGAAATATAAATAACGATATCGAGTTGTCCAAAGATATATGAATAACATGAATAACCAGGTCCTCCATCCACGCTTCCACTGCGCGATACCACCAGTTCTTCCCTTCATGCTGTGCGATACAATGCAAGGCTCTATGTCAAGGACGCAACCGTGCGATACCAACTGGGAGCTCCATGACAGAAAAAATTTATGGGCTGTGATACACTATAATGCCAACCCCAAATTAATGTAATGTGGCAAGATCTAATTCATTCACTAGAACCTAAAGGGGGTTTTAAGACAATTTTGGGGTAAATTGTCTTCAATTGAGACAAAATAAAACTTGTGTATTGTCTTAAATATTGTCTTTAAGCGGGTGTCTCAAATTAAATCGTCTTAAAATTAAACTGTCTTAAAATATTGTGAGACAATATATAACACAAGCATTTTTGTCTCTCCAAACACAATTTCATTTTTGTCTCTCCAAATACAGTTTCATTTATTGTCTCTTATGAGACAATTTCATTTGTCTTTCCAAAGACAATAGTTGGAATTTGTCTAAAATAAATCAATATAAAATTATTTAATTAAAAAAATCTGCAATATCATTGAATAATTTATGCTAGGGTACAGTGGAATCGAACCACCAACCTCCTGCATGGCAGGTATAAATCAATATAAAATTATTTAATTAAAAAAATCTGCAATATCATTGAATAATTTATGCTAGGGTACAGTGGAATCGAACCACCAACCTCCTGCATGGCAGGTGCTCTTCTATTGAGCTAGCACCCTTTAAACAATTATGAGAGTTATGGCAGTCCTTGAAATTGTATAATAGGCATTGATTTTTAAAAAATGTTCAGCACATAATGTCATAGTCCTTGTAAAATATATAATCATGCAAGCCCCTATTTTTAACTTAATAAAAAAATAACTCAATGGAGTTAGCTCAATGTGACACCCTTGTAGTTTGGCTTGCACAAAAATGTACCTCCCTTTGTAGGTAAAATTGCCTTTCTTGATGTTAAAATTGGCATCACTGTAGCATCTTCTATGGATAAAGTGTCTGCTAGAGCTTATTTTTAAACCCAAATCTCACAAAAGTATCTAACAGAGCTGAGAGTAGGGTTCCAGTTTTCTGGGAATTTTTTTGTAATCCAATATACTCCCCTATTAATATCTTAGAAAAAGTGTTACATTCATGGCTGTAAGGGTCTTGTCAAAGAAAAAACCAGACCTAAGGCAATTTTTAAAGCTCAACACTATGTTGTCTAAGAAAGTCCAAATGTATCTGCTATAACCTAAGATCTTTTTCAAAGCATCTCTATACTGTACAAACAACAATACTAACAAGTAAAACCTAAAAGCAACTGGAGCCAGCCAATAAACTTTACCATATTCTTCTATCTTATAATAAATTAAATTAATACTACTATAATTAAGAATTGTATTATTCACTTGTCCACTAATAAAAGAGAGAAAATAAATGAATATGAACTATGTGAATCCTTACTATTATTGGAGATAATCCAACTCGAATTTTGCACAAATTTTCGCACTCAACATAGTTTTTAGTTTTATAAAAAACTGGTGTGATTTCATAGTGTATCAATATGTATTGACTCCAAATATAATGGAAGTCTCTCTCAATTTTTTTTTTCTTTCAAGAGAAAAAGTTAACAAACTTTCATTAAGAAAAAAACTTGTTACATTTTTAATGATATGATGATTTTGGTTCCTATGTGTAACAATAAAATGTAGTGGAGAGAAAATTCAACTAGTGCAAGAGAAGGGGAATCATGGAGACTACCTTGCTGGGAATCCTAGAAAAAAAACTTGCAAATTACACTAATTCAAATTCGTATTTGACAAAACTAATTTCCAAAGACATCACATAAAATGTATAGTTTTACAAAAATGGACCTATGATCAACAAAAAAAGAACCATGAACCAAAATCTACAAAAACTAACCAAAAGCTTGATATGTACATCGATGCCACAAATATAAAATCAGAAAGACACATACCTTCGGAACTTGAAACATTTATCTATCATTGTTCTTGTAATAAAAAAACTTAAGTCTCTTGCAAAGAGATAATTTTTTGTAGGGATATTCTATTGTGGGCCAATCAAAGGCCCCTCATGTTGATGGGAATAATTTTCACTATTCAGGAGATCATTGGGTGTATTCCCACTAAGGACCTGTGACATAGAAACTATTAATGAATCAATGAAACCACTGGAAATGGCGTATTCCCACTAAGGACCTGTGACATAGAAACTATTAATGAATCAATGAAATCACTGGAAATATAGGGATTAAATGGAGGATAACATGCCTCCTCCATAGTCTCTAAAATGCTAGTATTGAGGTCTTATAATACCCCTGCATTGAATATATTTTCTTGTATTTAATTCCCTTTTTACTCCTTGATGTTGTTTACTTCCTTGATGCAGGGACGATGGTCTCTTCCTTCTCAAGGAAAAATGATTTCTTGATAAATAGTGGCTCCAACCACAAATACCCCTCAAGGGATAGAATACCTAAATCAATATCCTTGGATATAGGGGAGGAAGATATCCCAAAGGAGACTCGAAACATGAAGGCGAGGATAGGAAGGCCCTTGTATCAGTTGATTTATCAGTTGCACTCTCTCGAGACAGTTGGCATAAAAGTGGAGAATCTCTTCAAAGAACAAATACGGGAAAATCATAGACAATCACTGATTCATTCAAGGCCATAAGAGATTGACCCCTAGGCCCTCTTTAAACAGGTGCAAGAGGAGGAAAAGACTTTCAAACTAAGGGCTTAGACAAAATCCCCTTAGGAGCTAATAGAAAAGGGCCGAAATTGGACACATTTCCCTTCTCATCCTCCTTATGAGATTCTAAAAATCACCCTGCATTGGATGCATCCCATGAGATCCTGATATGACCACCCCCATACCTCTTAGGGCATGGATTGATTAGATGAACCATATCATGGCAACCTAATCACCTCAGAGGTACGCTCCAATAGTCAATCTGTTGTCGGATAGTCAATGGTCCTTGGTAAATATCCAAAGTTACTGGAAGCCCACCAAATAAATCAACTTCGT